>VXAV01009789.1:152956-174792 GCA_013399715.1 Alectura lathami
CGGGGCCTTGGGGAGGGTTCGCTGCGGGGAGGTCTTCTCCCTGGTCGGGGGGGATTGGGGTGGGAAGGAGAAGCGGGGCGGAGCGCTGTTGCCGTCCTGCTTGTTCCCTTGGAGCCGTTTATATCGTAGCTGCTCTTGAAGAGGAGTTGGTGGAGTGCTAGCTCGAGTGTGGTTGCCTGTGAGAGATGTGACCAGAGGGGTCAGGCTAACTTGCGTTAAATCGGAGTATCTCAAGTGGGCCTGGATGTGTGCTTCCAGAGTCCTGTTTGAGGGGTATTGTTCCTTTTACAGTAGGGCTTACGCTTGGAAAGACAGCATCCGACCTTGTGAGGCAGCTGACTTGGGACAGAGGGGGAAGGGGGTAGCTGGGTTTTTCAGTAGTTTCTCAACTGTTAGAGAGGAAGGAAGCTGCTAACAGCTGCAAGTTGATCCATCTCTTCCTAACAGAAACATAATCCAAACTAAAGGGTGCAGTTTGAGCCAGAAGTTGGGATGAATTGGCACTCAGGTTGCTTATGGATTCCCTAGGAAAGAGCTGTTCACGCGTTTCTAATTCTGTGTGAGCTTAGGAGGTTGCTCGTGGCACAGAGTGCTGTTGGTGTGGAGAAGGATCGTACGTGGAAAGATGTGATGACTGTTAAGGAATGAGTGCTAGAAATAAGGTTAAGGTGAAAAATGAAGAGTGGATTGTAGTCCCGTATGAGTAGTGTTACACTCTTATTTTAATCCTAAACCTACGTAGCTGAAAAAAAGTAGGGGCTTGCTGCCTTTCGGGTGGCCTTCAGTTACCGAAGTGGTGGCCTCGTGAAGTGCGAGATGGCAGTTCTGTGGGGCTGGGGCCCTGTCATGCCCTGCTGTTCAGGGTTCTGGAAGTTTAGCAAAGCTGGGCTGGCACAAAGCAGGGCTGCAAAGGTTGTGTTGTTCCCTGCTCGATAAAATACCTGTAAGAGGTATTGGCTTGCTTACTGGGGCAAAAGAAGAGCTGAGGGGCAATAATAGTAATTTCTTCCTGTCTTCTTTTGGGAATATGATCTTCATGCAGCCATAGCTGTCTGTGTGCAAGGTGTGTTACGCCAAGTAAATACTTTGGTGAAAGTGATGCTGCTCATCGAAACACTGCCTCCCCTTCTTGGTATACCAGGCTTGGTATGCAGGAATGATTTTTCATTTTAGTTCATATTGGATGCTTAATGCTGATGTTGTACATCAATACAGAAGGAAAGACTGAGGAATGTATAACTTACAGTGTGAGCTACTGTTGGCAGTGGTGCTATGGCTTAATTTTATTAGGGAAAAAAATGTATTACAGTAGTCCCTTGAAATGTTATAGGGAGGCTGACAACTTCACATCCGTCTGAATCTGAAAATTTCAAAGTTGCTATGGTTCACTGTGCTGGACCCATATGGCTTTTTCCAGGTGGATTGCAGGGGCTGGGTGTTTGTCAGCTTGAGAGTTTTGTTCTGTTTGCTGCTCTTGAAGAGATCCATAACTGGTGGGAGATTGTCTCTTGTAAGCTAAGTCACCCAGAGAAACGTATAAAGCAAAATGGAACTTTTTTTTTTCCAATTACTCAGAGTAACATTGCATTTTGTAACAATTTTGTCTTTTTATAATTTGAGCCCCAGTCTTTTGTTTATATGCATTGGAGGCTATCTAGTATGTCAGTATGAAGGCAGTTAAAGAAGATGAACAATGTGAAAAGCATTTTTCCTGGAATGAAAGTGTTGAGCTTTCAGTTTTTAATAAAAGTTTTTACTTGTACGTAGTGGTGGGGGGGGAAAAAGGCTAAATATTGTGTGAAATCTTTGATGGTACTGAATGAAAATATTATAGCTGTGGTTATTTTTTTTTTTCCTCTAGCATGCTCTGAGTTTTCCCAGAGATCCTGTGAAGAATGTTTAAGAAATGTTACGGTAAGATTTTAAACATCTTTTTTTGTCTGATGAGAATTTGGTGGCTTTCCACTTAATACAGAGCTGAGTTGTTGAATTTGGCTGGTTTTTAAATAAAATGATGAACCTAGTTAAGCTACCCTTAATAAGAGGAGCTCCAGATGGCTCGGTTCTAGTCTGTTTTGAGTTGGTGAAATTGGTCACCTGATGTCCTCCTTCCCCCCATCACACGGTGCTGCTTAGGGCACCTCCCTGCTCTGGCTGGAGAGCAGCGACCGAGCAGAGCGCAGGGTGCCCATGTCCCTGAGCGCTCAGTGCCATCGCAGCGCGGACGTTTGGTGAGTGGGCTCTGATAAGTGGTAAGTATCCAAATGTGTCTGTTCGTGCAGTGCAGAAGAGAGCTTCCATGTGGGAGAGTGTTTCCAACTTCTAACCCTATATGTCACTGTAAAGAATTATTTCAGGAGTCCTGAAACTACATAGGTTACTGCAAAACTTTCACTAGGGAAAACTGAGAAATATCAATGCTTACCTGTTTTATGCTTGTTTTATGCATTTTCTGAAACTAAAAAAGGAAAAAATTGCTTTGCGTTGATGTAGCCATCAGTTGAGGGCTGTCAGACCTCAGTATTTGTCATCATCAGCCTGGCATCGTGTAAAAGAACTCTTCATCATCAAAAATACAAATACAAAGCAGGAAACAGAAAATACGGGTCCTTAGAGACAAGATGTCCATCACCCCCACTGGTGTGGCTGTCACGTCAAGCAGGTGCTGCAGCTGAAGCCTGTAAGGACCAAGACTGGCATGAGAGCGCTGCTTTTATAAACCTGAGAGCTGTGTGTCCACCGTGTGAGAGGAAGAAGTCCTCCAGATGTGTGTGCTCTGAAGATGCTGTAACAGAGTTAGAGAGCCATTGCTCCCAGAATCTGTCAAGCCAATGGCAGAGTCCAGGCTCGTGCTGATGACGCAGCGATGGATGAGTTCAGTTCAATAGAGTTACAGTGCAAAATAACAAGATGATGCAATGCAGCTGGCCTCCTTGTGCTCGTAGTTGTCCCCAGCAGTATCTAGTCTCATGAGGTCATGTCGTCCAGCCCCCTGCTCCAAGGAGGGCGAACACTGCGCTCAAACCAACGCTAACGGTGGCTTCCGCTCTGCCCTCTGTTAGCTCTATTATTTTTGAACTGTTAACTTTTGTTTTTAAATAACTGAGCCAACAAAAATAGGCAGGTTCTCTTGTGGCATCCTTGATTAAAATTAAAACTCGGGAGGGCAGTTTTTGTGCAGAGATTATTCAGCCTTCTTAATTAGATTTGTTGATGTGTCTTCATGGGCATGTCTGTGACTCACACCTTCTACCAACAGTGAAATGTGAATGAACTGTTCCTGTTGCTTTCCTCACTTGTTTTCAGAGAGCAGAATCCTTTGCGTTTAATGTTTTCTAACTCTTCAGAGCAAGATAAGATTTTGTGCAGTTGAGGGTGTGTGAGAAATGTTCTTACTAGCAGCGTTAGTTAAAGCATAGTTCCTGTGTGGGCTCCTTCTGTAACGAATCCTACAAAGCCCTGCTCTGTCAGGAGTTCCTTTTACCATCACCCAAAACGTCTTGGTTGGTAGAGTTATGTGTTAAAGGAATTTTGAATGAGTATCTCTTTTACCAGAGGAAAGATTAAGCTTGACCGTTAGTGGTGACATAAAAAGCAGAAAGTTGTGTTCATTTTGCAGCTGGAATACACCTATGACATTGAAAATGGAAAAAATACCCGGGTTTGTAAGTGTGCGCAATTAAGATACCCACTTCCTGTTGCAGCACAGATTGGATGAGGCTGTTACCTTTTATGTTGCAGCAAAATTTCCTGCAGAATTGTAAGGGTTCCTTATGGTTTTCTTTCTGTTGATAGTCAAATATATGGCTGAACTAAGGTTCTAAAAGTATTCCTCAAAGATACCGGTTGTTTTAAAATTTTGAACAGTTTGCTTTTGGGTTAAAGCCTGTTTATTCGCAAGTGTACTGAGTACCTTGATATATGCCCCAAGATTGCAGCCTTGTATAAATATTTATCTATGCATCAGTCCTGTATTGTGTTAAGAATTTTGTCTGTGGAGCAGTAGGTTGCAAATGGTTTTCTGAAGATCAGTCATTTTTCTGTTTTGTTTTTTCGCACAGTGCCTTTGGTGTTACACCAACAACACCTGTATTGATTATCCTGTAAGAAGCATTCTTCCACCGTCTTCACTGTGTTCGCTCTCAAATGCTCGATGGGGAGTTTGCTGGAGTAGGTACTAATCTTACTTCTGCTGTAGTAGTTTGGCTTAGTTTTTCTGAAAATGGAGATGAATACTGCAGCTCTCAAAACTGACAAACAAATGACTGGCTGCCAGTTCCAGCTTTTTATGGAATGAGGCATGTTGTCAGGTTATTAACCGCTGCTGCCTGCAATCTGTGGTTGGTGATGCTGCATCTGCATGACTTCTTGTTCACGGAGTGCAGTGGCTGAGGTGGTGGTTGGGAGGACAGAACTCTTGAACCGCAGCAGCAGATCTATATAACTTAAGGTGTTACAGAACAACTTTTAATCATTTGGTATATGTAAAAAGCAATGTTTTTAAATTTCTCCTGGGTGTAGGTCACACATAGTAGCAAAATCCTAGTGTGATATGCTGAGTTTTAACTGGGGTGGTTGCACAGAGTTGTGGTTTTGGCTTTTTTTTTGTACACAGAGATGGAAAAAAAGGCTTGGGAAGGAGAGGGGAGAATTATCAGTAAGATAAATATTAATACTGGAGTCTAACCATTTGAATTCGTTCATATTTTTCAGTAAACTTTGAGGCTTTAATTATCACCATAGCTGTAGTAGCTGGACTCATCCTGGTGTCCGTAGCAGTCTGTTGCTGTTACTGCTGTTACTGCAGAAGGCATTCCAAGAGGTAAATGTGTGTTGTTTCCTTTACTGACTTTGTTGGCCTTCAAGCCACAGAACAGTGTTACATCTGTTTCAAGAAAAAAGAGGAAAAAAATGTCATTTCCTTCTGTACCTGTTCTGTACCTGTTCTGCTGGTAGATTGGTCTGTCTTAGTGCAGAAATGGCTAGCTCTGTAGCCCTGTGCCGATGAGCCCTGAGAACTGTACAGAACTGGTTTAGGTTTTACATAAGATCTGTCAGCTTCCTCTGAGGAAGAACTGTACAGGCTCCTGTGGCTGACATCCCAACAAATAGAGCTTGATTCCCGTGAAAAAAGAGATTTGTGTCAGACTTCAGTTTTAGTAGCTAAGTCGTCAATCACTACGGTAACATCTAATTCTAAAAATAGAGGGTCACCTGAGAGCCATCTTATGCCAGTACTCCAAAGGTGTCAAGCTTAATCTTCTGACTCTTAGAGGATTTAAAGGTCTTGTCAAAGTGGGGTCCAGCTTATTTCAGGAAGATTCAGAATGTGTTATTATACTGTAACCTGAGATATTAGTGCCTTTAAGCCCACAGCCTACTCAGCAGGAGTTCTTTCGCTCTCTCAGGTTTGGGGATTCCTTTTCAAAAAAAATTTTTTGTATGTGAAAAAAAAAAACCACCTTTTTTTCTTCAAGTATGAACTGGAAAAAGGAAAATTTGTACAAGTGTAGTATTAGATCTGCTTTATTGACTTCTTGGATGTATCCTCTCAGATTTTAGGGGTAACCTTGTTTTGCAGAAGCATCAGTATTCCTTCTGGGAGTTGACAAGCTGTGCAGTTGTAATTTTTAAGAAGCCAGCACTCCTTTCCTTGAATACAAGGAGTATTCAGGATCATTAATGCTCCCAATTAGTGATGTAGTCAGCTCACCTGAGTCCATCCCTACCACAGAAGTTATAGGGCTATTGGAGCATTGTTTCTGATTATTTTTATCCTGTGTTTGGACTTTGAGCTGGATTCCATGTACTTGAGATGGAGCTATTCACACGACTGTACTAAACAGACTTTCTTAACTACTTCAGATTATTCCCCCCAAAAAAGAAGTGGTTATTAATTTAAAACTTTCTGAATTGGAAGAAAAACACAATTCCTTTGCAATGCTCGTAAATCAGAAGTTACTTCATGCTTTTTTAGTTATAAGGAAGAAGTACACTTTCTGAATCCTATGCCATCATTTCATTGACTTGGTGGCTTTATATCTTGCAAGACCAGTGTGAAGTGAGGTAACTGCACAGTTAAAAGACATCAAGGTCTCCAGTAAGACGGTTTTACAGAAGGATGCCCAAGAACAACAGCTTCAAGTCTTCCTGGGCATACAAATATCAGGAATAAATTAGTCAGACAAAAGGATCTAGCATAGTTGTCTAGTAAAGGTGACCTGTTGTTTTCTGCTGCTAACACCCCGTAGCCTCAAGTAGAAACAAAAATGGAGGGACTAGAAAATTACTACATGAAACACTACGTGGATTTTGAATGACTGGATTGTGTTTAAGCAGCTGGTATGTTCACCTGTGTGTAGGGACTGATTGAACAGATGGAAAAAATGAGTTCAGATTTCCAGTTTTAATCTCTGAATTTTGTATCTTTTAAAACATCAGACATGCTCTAGTTAACCACTGGATGTCACTCTCGCTTAACTTGTGTGTTGGTCGCCTCAGGTGGCGGTACTGTAACTGCCCATTTCTCTGTTAGTGGGTGTTAACGCTGTAAATGTGAACGTCAAACATCTCCAGGTAGCACGCTCAGTTCTGAGAAATGATTAGCCTCTGGAGAAGCACGGCAGGTCTGTTCTTTGTTTCTGACAGAATTAATGAACACAAATACTGTTAGGCACACGTTCTAGAGTTCTACAATCGTGTGTTACAGCTGATGAATAAGTGAAGCTGAGCTTTCTCAAAACTAGTCGCAAGGCAGGGAAAGGCTGTATGTCACAACTCTTGCTATGTTGGACAACATCAGTGTATGCATCAGCATGGCTGTACCACGGAGACTCAGCATCTCCCGGGTTCACACAGCTGATGTGCTCGGGTAAATCCTTGCTTACTCCATAACAAGGCAGACAGCTGACAAGAGAGTTCATTCAGACTGCTTTCCTGAGGCAACGTGAGATTGGATAGCAGTGGTTGTTGGGAAAGATGAATTGTTCTGGCACTGAAGGGTTATGAACCATCAGTCTTCTTCCAGGGAGCAACAAGGAACTTAACTGTGCGTGTGTGTGTGCAGGTGGCTTCCTCTAAATGGGGTGTGACGTGTGGAGGAAATAGCAAGTAGGAGCCCTGCTTCTGGAACAGTCTGCAACCTGTCTCAGGCTTTAAATTGTCCTGTAGAGTTTGAATGACACACAGCTACAGTGGGCAAAGCATTTGAGTATAATAAAATGTGAGAGGTAATTCTACAAATTTTTCAGTTATTCAGCAATGAAATTTTACGCAGCTGTGAAGTGTCTCAGATCAGAGTATAATTTCTTCAAAGTAAGTGACTAAACACTGATTGTCTAGCACTGAAGTTGTTTTTCCTGCTCTTATGTTTCCTGTCCCTTGTTACTTTTCTAGTAGACCAGATGAAGAAGAAGAGCAGCTAGCCAGGAAGAGAGAGGAACGAAGGCTACAGTTTCTTCAGAGGTAAGTCTTGGCAGCTTGATGTATAGCTGTACACTTGCCACTAATAAAGGAGTGTTCTGCCCTTCTAAGGAATACACAGAGCACTGAGCAGAGAGTCCGGTAGGTGGTGTGAAGTTTCACTTGACCTGAAGTGTCAGGTTTTTCCAAAATTGGGCTCAGTGTGCAGGCCCGGTTAGGAGCCTGCATTTCTGTGACTGGATGGGCACCTCCGAGTGTTTGGTGGTCACTGTGGCATGTACCCTGAGCGCTCTGTGCCAGCCAAAAGCAGGTAGGAGAGGTGTCTGAAGTCTTGCCTAGCCTCTGCTGGAGTCATGCCTGCATGAGTTAATGCCTCAGTGAGGCTGGGATTCAGAGATGAAGACCTCTTTTTGGATTCATGTAATAACTGGCTCTCTTTCTTTTAAAAGAAAGGTGGAGAAGATGATAGTTAGATACCAGTTAGAACTTTTCTTCAGGAAGTGGAAAACTTTGGCATGTGCCTCATTTTGGATTTAATCCCACATTTCCATTTCTATTAAAGCTGTAGCACAGTGTAGGTTGAAGTACAAGACCAAAAGGGCTGCAAAGAGTCTGCCCTGATACAGAGCTGCTCAGTGAGAACAACATTTTTCCAGATGGAGGATTTTATTACCTTAGTTTTCCAGTGATTGTTCATGGTTTTTACATTATTATTTAGACAAACACTAGGTTTATCTAGACTAGGGTAACTATTTATTGTACTGTGGTGACTGGCTCCCCGATGGTGCTAGTCTCATGCTTCTCCATATACTCCATAGAAGGGCTTTTTCCATCTATTTCTACCCTTCTTTCCTTCTGTTGTATCATCTTTGGGCTCAGTTTGAAACAGAGGTGTCGATCTGTAGTCTCATTTCTCCTGAGATGCTGCTGCTTACAGTTCTCATGAACTTTCCTATTAGTCATTGATAGTTTCCTGCCCTCAGAAGAAGGCATTCCCCAAGTGAAGCATTCCAGGAAGCGTTTATTCACAGGTAGCCAACTCTTTTTTCTTGTATCTCCTATCACTCTTTAAATCAGTGGGACAGTGTCCACAGCCACCTTGCTGCACTTGGGGCAGCCTTTATCTGTTGGCAAGCTGCTGCATCCTGCTGTTGAGAAGCTTCTTCCTGTGCCATCTGATAATGGTGCTGTCTTACAAAATACAATGAACAGTCAGGCACCTCATATCTTAGAGTGCAGGGCACTATGTGATCCTCTGGCTCTTAAGCTTACTGAAAAATACCATGGAACTGCACATAATAAATCTGCATGGTTTTTTTTTGCATTCTATAGGTACTGTTTAGATTTTGTTATGCAAGTCCTACAGTTTGCATACCGATGTTTGCATTATGAGTTTGTTACTTTTAATATCTTTAGGGAAGACCTCAGTTGTGGTGGTTATTGTGCTTTGGCTATGATGTGCAAGCTTTTAAAAAGGCCTAATAAAATAGCCTCTAAGATAACTTTTCTGATATTATGAACACCTCCAGAGTTGCTTCGAGGTGTTCTTTACACAGCAGGCTGTATTGGGATGATTTGATGAGACTAATTGGTCCATACCTTCTGGTGTGATAATATGGATCCCAGTTTTTCCTCAAGAGCCTTGACAAGCTGTGTCCCTCATTCATTCTTTGTCACCCTGTCTAATGTCAGGATATAACCTTCACAGAATACTGAAGGTAGCATAAATTGCAGTGTCAGCAATATGTAGATGATGTGTAGCTGTATTTGTTACCCTTCCTAGACATCACTGTTATTGTGACCATTTTAGTTTTTTGAAAACTGGATTGGTAAAGCTGAAATAAAGAACAGCAAAGGAAAAAGGGAAGTAGTTTTCTTCGAAAGAGAAGTAATCCTGTGTTGTATGTCAGAACTATGTGTCTTGTGCTGAAATGCACGTCCTAAGTAATACGCTGTGTTCAGTTAGATCAGCGCTTATCGGGGCGCAGGGGATAATTGTGTACCGTAACCTTTCTACTGTGACGTGTACGTCAACCTCATTGTTTACACTGTCAGTCTGTAGGAAATCTGATGGTTCTGGAGTGTATGGTTTGCTGTGCACACAGGAAGCAGCGTTGCACAAGGCAATTTGCAGCACAGAACCAAGACTCTTGAATGAAGCCTAGGAACAAGGATTGCTGGAAGCAGACTGCCCTGCCAGAATGATTGCTGCAGCCTTTGCGCAGCAGCCCTCTTTCCTGGCTTGTGTCAGGACTGTCTGTGAAACAGATGCACTGTTCCAGTTGCGGGACAGAACGCAGCAGTAGCCCCGAGGGTGTTTCACATGCTCTGAACACATGTACCTCCTGCATGCGTGGGGAGGGATCGGCAGGGTCACGGGGAAAGGCCAGGAGTGGGCCAGAACACCTCGTCTACCTACTGCCTGCTTCTCGACAGTCCTTGTGAGGAGGAACTGCTAGTAGCAGGCTGTACCCTTTATTGACCAGTAAACTACAGAGGAAATGCCGTATTGCTTTGTGGGAGCAGTTAAGGTCAGGGGGTATGTTAGTCTCTAAATATGGAGCTATAAATACTCTGTCACAATCAGATACTCTGTGTTAAAGAGAAACACACGCAAGTATCTTAAAATCCTTGCTGCTGCACAGTGCTGGTAGGGATGCTTGACAACTGGTGTCTGACAGTCTGGTTTTCACCATTTTACTGGGGATTCTACAAAAATATCTGAGAAGACTGAAAATCACCATTGAAATACAGAGTTTGTACTTACTGAGGAGCAAGAGGTGAAGGAAATCTGGGTTTGGTTTAACTACAAACACAGAAGGAAAGGTGCTATTTTATTGTATGGCTTTAGTCCTTTATTTGACTTTGTCATTGGCAACATGAAAAATCATATTTAAACATGGCAGCAAGTAGTCAGTCCTCTTCTGTACACTTATTTCACAGCTGCAAATACATGGCACGTTAATGTTAGATTTGTACAATTTATAAATCATGATTCATGTTAGAAGTTGATAGCCAATGAAGAGCACTGATATCTCAAATGAGAAACTGCCTACTCTGAGTTGGTAAGGTGGTGGTAAGGGAGAACAGTGTGTAGGGAATGAAACCAGAGAAGACTGCAGTTCATTTACAAGTGACAAAGTATGGAGAGCTATGACATGAATTGTTATTGTCAGGAAAATACTTTCTTTGCTTATAGTGCTGAGAGCAAGTTGTATGAAGAGCCGGGGAGTGGCTTTATGCAGGAGAAGGCTGCTTTGTGCAGTCTTTCCATTCTCTTCCTGAGATCCCTTGCTTCATACCATATCTGCCTCCTAATGCAATAAAGAAAGCAGGAATCCTGTCGTCACTTACCCTCAGTAGCTAAGCTTGATTCTTCTTCTTCTTCCTGTTCTTTTCAGCCTTTCAGTCCTGATTTTTCTCCTCTACATGGATTTCACCTCAGCACCCCAGTCCCCCAGTTGTCTTCCTTCTCCTTTGGTTTGGCCAGGTGCTTTGTTTCTCATGGTGCCTGAGAAGGGAAGCAGGTATCTCAGGAGAACAGTGGTGGAAGGTTTGCAGTCGATCTGTTTTGTTTGATTTTCTCATGATGCTTTATCTGCAAGCTTTCCAGAAGTGCAGCTGCAGGGAAAGTCCAGTTCAGCCCTTCAGATTCACGGGAAACAGGCTAATTGCTTCTGAGAACACCCAGAATCTGATTAGCAGTAGGAATTGTTTGAAGGTGGAAAATGTGGAGGGCAGATGGGATCTTTGGTGAATGAAGCTGTTGGTGCTTAACAGCTTTTGGCTGAATATGTGCAAATTAGAATTGAGGAAAGTCACAATTTGTCTAATTGGGTTAAATTTTGATAGGGACAACAAACAGCATATTTTTTTTTGTTGGAGGAGCATTCTTTTGCCAAATTTAATGTCCTTTCCTCAGAATATATAGAACATGGATTATCCTAGTGAAATAGTTGTGTAGGAGCTTTTTGCTTTGTTTTTGAATTAAGCAATGTATATAACCCCTCTGTTGAAATGGAGATAAATTATCTGAGGAATGTTTTCATTTAAAATTTCTTCATTTTTCCCCCTTTCCCAAAAGAATGGGAGAAGAGAGAAGAAATTAACTCATGAGATGCTTGTTTTTTTGGGAATGGTGAAAGTTTGGCGATATTAAAGGCTGTCTTGAAAACTTATCATTAGACATCATAACGAGATGCATTCTTTTTTACAACAGTACACTATTTTAATTTTTCCTCTGCCTGGATACAGTGCTACATCTTAGAAACTAGCAGTTCTCACTTGCTGTACTGCTGAAACAAAGCAGTAATACAGTGTCTTGTACCTTCAGGAGATTATTGTACTGGTTAGTGACTCTGAAGCACACTGTTTTCCCAGCTAAATTTTACAGTTGTGCTCCTAGCTGGAAAGCATTGAGTCTTCCAGTGTTGCTCCTTGCTTTCCGTGTGCATGTGTACATACGTCTGGGAGTGTTACTTCGGTGCAAAAAAAGCAATATGTTTCGTTCTGCTTGCAAATATATTTTGCTTAGTGGTGTTATTAATTAGTGGGAAGGTGCAGAGAACCTTATCGTTAAGATGCATTACTGACGAATAGGATTTTTAAAAAATTCCTAATTGTATATTAATTTAGAAAAATGCTATAATCTCTTATGGATGTAATTACCATATGTGGCTTACAGCTTAAAATAGTCTGAGTGTTCTTCTGATGCCTTTGTTTGTTGCAGGAAACATGAAAGAAAACAGAAGCATGATGAAATACGTAAGAAGTATGGTATGTGGTATTCTTATTTCAAAATGTAAATACCTGGATTTATTCCCTTTTTTCTTTTCCTCATTACTTTTAAAATTCACAGCAGAAGCGTGCTGCTTACTGAGCAGCAGAACTAACCAAACCCAGTTTCCTACTGATGTGTCTTCTGCCACCTGAACACCTGACCTCATTGCTGTTGCGCTCTTGTTCTCTTCCTGTGCTGACTCCAACTGAGCAGGAGCCAGTCGATGTGCTGGAGGGGTGGTTTGCTGGGGGCAGGCGTTCAAATGCATTAACTGTAATAGTTCTTTCTATGTCATCCTGACTAGGAGCACTGATTTTTACTCTTAAACTTAACAAAACAATCTGCTTGAAATTGGCCCACGGTTACTGAAGGACAACAGATTGACTAGAAGATAGCAAACTTTTAAAAATCAAGCTTAAAAAAAAAAACAGGAAAAAAAAAAGATGGAGGATGCACGCTAAGATAGCGATCCAGAGCGTTTGGGTTTGTTTCACGCCAAGTGGAGCCGCCGTCCAGCAGGAGATGCATCACAAGACCGTGGGACCTGATGTGTGGCACAGTGGGTTTTGTTATCTGGGCTTGTCAGGCCTTTCAGTTTTCATTTGACTTGTTCACAGGGTTAAGAGTGCTGTGTATCCAGAGACTGGTATGCTCAGACTATGCTGCACTTATTATGCAAATTACACTAATGTCAGAGAAGGTGATGCTGGGGGTCTGGAGAGCCGCTCACAACTGCTCATTTTCATCCTCCTCTTAAGCTGATTGGCAGAGTCTGGCAGCACCTTATGAATCTGCACCATGTCCTTTGGCTGATGCAGAAGTAATACTGACAGTCTGTAGGAAACTCTCTCCCTGGGAAGTACACTCCCTTGCTGGAGTGGAGGAAGAAATCAGTGTGAAGATTGAGCTGTGTGAGGAAGAATGTAGGAAGAATTTTTGTTGAACATCAGTCATGAACCGATATTCTGGTTGTGAAATTTAGTTGACTTGTCTCTGAATGGCCCTGCACCTTAGTGAAGACACACTTCTCTCATCAGTACTTAACTTCAGGAAAGCTTGGCTGTATCTTGTTGGAGTATTTCTGTAGAAGGGTTATTTGTTGACGGGCTTGCTTTATTGCATAGCCGAAGATTAATTTATGCTATCAGACATGTTTGAGGCCTGAATTTCCATAATTTGTTGTTTGCCCTAAAGAAAAGCTGAACTCTTACATGAATAGTTGGCAAATACTGAAAGGATGCATGTAACAGGGGAAGAAGTAAAGACAAAACATAGAAATTCAGAAATTCTGAAATCCTATTGCTGATTTGTACAGTTCATATTCTGATAACATGCAGACAAATGGCTGTCAAAATAAATTGCCGAGACAATACAGGAAGTCCTGCTATAACCTTTAATTTTCTGTTTTTTGCTGTCTAGTTAATACATATGTTGGCATATTAACTGTAATCTAACAAAAATTGCTGCAGATAATTACGGAGGCACTAGATTATTTTACACTGTTACACACCACAGAGAGGATTCTCCGATAAGTAGGCATGGATGAGTGGCAGAGTGACAGTGACTTTGTTAACCTGACTCTGTTGATTAAGATGATCGTGCCTGAAATTTCAGTATGGTGTTGGCTTTAAGGGAATGCCTTTTCCCATTTCATCCACCAGCTTTCTGTTCCCCATTTAAATGGTAATTACACATTTATAATGCATTGCAGGTGTCACTCTAGCCATGGTCCTTTGGGAGCTTTGGAAGCCACAGAGAGCTTTAGCAACCAGGAATACACACTTGGAATTGTTTCTTTGTTGCAAAATTTGATAGTATTTTTCATTTGCTCACATATGAATGCAATATGATTACACAAATTATATGTTGACTGGTTAAAGTAGAATTCAGAGTACTTTGCAGCTTGTGTAGCATACAAAGGAACTGCAATTTAATTGCTGCTGCATTTGCTGCCATTGTATGTTCAGTATAGCATTAGTAAGAAGCTGCTTGATTCTTCTCTTTGGGATTTGCCTGGTATTAGCGGAAGGATTCTATATTTCCATTTGTACAAAATGATTGCCTTTCGTGGTTTTGGGCTTCCAAACCACTCGCTTCAATGCTGCAAAGGTTTTGATAGCTAATTTAGTGATACATAATCCTATCTCCTTTATTTTATGTGAGACATTGATTTTTAAATTCCGTAGTTTGTCTCAGTAAATGATCCTTCTGTTCGGTGGGCATACTTCATGTTGACCTTTGGTGTTCTGAATGTAAAGCAGGAACATCCTGTAAAGCTGTTCAGTTTGCGCATTAAGAATAGAGTTGTTAATTTGGGTGTAAAAGAGGAGAAGCGTAGTAAGGGATGAACTATGCAGCACATCACAAACTGGTTCAGTTTTTGCGGTATGTACGATGCTTTGTAAGTATTTCTTTAAATCTGTTTGGAGGCAGTGCTGCTGTGTGGTGCGGGTCGGTTCCAGTGACCAAGAAGCTGCATAGTTAGCATGGTATGTAGTATAGGTGAATATCCTGGGAAGAGTTACTAACTTTTTACGGTTGCCCTGTCATTTCACATGTCGTGGAAGGCCCTGTTATTTCATACAAGCTAAGGCTAGGTACTTAACTATTACACCTTCCAAATTTTCCACTGCTCCTTTAGGTATTGGCGGATGGGTCAAACAGTCATCTCGTAAGGAAGAGGAATAAAAGTAAGATGCTCTTGTGAGTGTCCCGCATGTTGATATTTAAGTTCACAGCAACATACAGTGGACTTGATTTCAGACAAGACCCCTCGGGCTATGAGCACCTGGCTGCTTTGAACCTCTGAGTGTAAGTGACAAGTCGGGTGGTTGCTCCTGTGTCAGATGGGAGCTGCTAAGAGAGGCAGCCATCACCTCTGGTTCCAGGCAGGCTGCGAGCTCGAGTTGCACCAGACACGCTGTCCAATTAGCACAGGGCTGCAGCTCATCTCGAAGTGTGGTGGCTGAGAGCAGCTGTGGCAGCTGCCAGTAGCTTTTTGTCATGCTGCTTTTCTCACACGTCTCCTTTTGTCCACTTACTGGAGCCTGAGACAACCTCATCAGTAAGAAGTGGTGCGAGTGGTGAGCTGCTGCCTCCCTCTCTTCAGTTAATCTAATAATCTACTTAAAATGCTGAAGATAAAAGAAACTTTAACCCTGGATGCAGATTTGAGAGCAAGGCTGAGCACAGAGTTTATCTGATGTTAAACTCATTGGTTATCCTCGTTTGGAAGGAGGGCTTGCCGTTTTTTGTGGTGTACCTACTTTCCTGGGAGAAGAATTTCTGAAGCCGTGACCAGTGATACATACCCACAGTTCTTAATGCCTGAGCAATTTACTTCTAGTACTGTACAATGAAACACATCAGAGAACTTGTCTTCCATATTTTAAGTCAATTTCATCTGCTCATCATCAAACCTGTTAATTTAGTAAAATTAAAGCAAGAATAGCACTTGCAATAATGAGAAAAAATGATGCGTTCACTTGAACTATCAGGACTAGTCTGAAATGGCTCTTGGCAGGGTGTGTTGGGGGAAGGCAAGCAGAAAACTGTTTGCCCTGTTCAAATGGGCAAATTGTACCTTCCTCTGAGTAACTGGAAGGTGCAGGACCACTTCATTGCCTCCCCATTTTGAGCTGTAAGGGAGCAGTTCTAGGCATTGCTGTGTTACTTGACACCTGGTACATCTGAAGGTTTGTGCTTTAAATGAACCATAGGGAGCACAACGCAAACACTTGCCAGACTACATAGAGAGAGATACACAAGCGAAGTAGAATCAGCAGTTACAGGTGTGTGTGTGCATGTATGCCTTCTTTTCAGGGAGACAGTAACTTTTTTTCGATCTACCAGGACAACTGCAACAAGGTAGACAACAGTATAGGGTTTAAAAAAAAAGGGGGGGGAAGTGTGCTGTGAAAAGATCTGAGAGGAGTTCCTGCAGGGTTTGGCAGTGGCTAGTGGACTAGTGTAGTCTTTTTCTTCTGCTGTTGTGAATCTGAACATCTGGGAATTGGGGCTGTTCGGCTTAGCTGTCTTTTTCTAGGTGCTAAATAAATGATCTGGAGAAGCAAGTCCAAGCTTACCAGGCAGTATAAAAACATTGGTATAAAAGGCAGTTGCTCTGTCCTTTCACAACAGCAGGTCAGCCTCTGGGCTCCTACGGGACTCCTTTGATTTCAGTGCGCATTTCTGCCTAGTCCAAACCTGGTGTGTGGTTTAAAGTCTTCTTGAAGTAATTGCTGTGTGGAACAGTGATTGCTCAGCTGACCCTTAGAGAAGGTGGCATGCATGTCCAGTCGCTCAGTGTGATTGGATGGCTTTGCGATGCATGCTGTGAAAGTGTTCTGGTTAAAACATCAAGGACCTCCGTAATGGAAGCTCGCTGCCACTTGCGTTAAGTGGTGCTCTTGTTCTGGTCCCTGGGGGCTGCAGTGAATGCAGAGGTGATCTTCATTTCTTCTTAGAGATTATTGTCCTGTTGCAGAAACACTGTAAGTGGCTGGGCATGACAAATGGTGGTGCACATCTGAAGTAGAGCTGAGTCAAAATAGCAGCATGGTACATGTAGAAGGATGGTGATCTTTATAGTGACTTGAATTTATAAACTGACCACTCTGAACCTGCTCTCCCCGAGCCATCTCTGTGCTTAACAACACTTCCAGTTCAGTATTTGACTTGAGTGCCATCCTTTACAAGAATTCCTTTTAGTTCTGGTACAAGGAGTATCTACTGCAGTGAAGTCACTAACACAAGCCTGCTAAGCAGTGGTAAGAAAATGATAAATGCAGTCTTGCTTTGTTTTGCAGGTCTTCTCCAGGATTCTGATAATCCATACAGCAGATTTGAGAATGAATAAAGCTGAGCCCTTTCCATTAGAGATGTCGACCAAGAATACAGGAGGATTGCTGGCTTTTTGTTTTCCATTTGCTCTTTGAGGTTATCTTTTCCAGAGGTGGTTCCCCACCTCCCCCCACTGGCTGTAAGACTAGGTGTGGGTGAAGGCTTCATGAAATACATGTCTCTATCTTTTGCCTATATAGAACTACCTTTTATAAATGTTTTTGTTGCTGAGATGTTTACTGATATTGATGTGTCAGATGTTACCTTTCCTCCTCTTAACACTCTTTTTTGTTATCTGATTTAGGTGGTTAACAGTCATAATCATGTTCTAGAACTCAGTCTCAACTGCCACTTAAACAGTTGTTCCTGTGTTCCTAAATAAAGATTTTTCCTGACTGTATCTGTTGTATAAAAATGCAAGGCAACAAGGAAGCACAGCTTCACGCAGCAGAAATAGCTGATGTTGGTACCAAGGAGAAGCTCCATGGGCATGTTCTTATGTACTCCCACAGCATGAGAACTGGCTTTGTTTTTGGTTGGTTGGTTTGTTTGTTTGGATAAAGGTCTTCAGGACTAATGTCTATGTCAGTTAGCAAAATCAGCAGAAGATCATTCTTTAAATGTAGAATTTGACTGGGCAAATATATACCTAATTTTAAGAAGAAACATCAGCCTGTGTGAACATGTTTTGTAAGCTTTTTTTGTAAGATGCAAACATTCTGCGAGTTGTAATGGGTCATTGTGGTGGGTTGACCCCAGCCACCAGGTAGAGCATCTCTCTTGCTTGCTTCCCTCCCTGCAGTGGCACGGAGGAGAGAGTGGGAACAGCACAAGTGAGAAAACCTCTGGGTCAAGATTAAGGCAGTTTAATAAGTGAAGGAGGGGGAAAAAAAGAGAAGGAAAAAAAAAAAAAAAAGTGATGCAAAGTCACCCCCTCCCAGAAGCAGACCTCTGCCCTGCCAGTCTCTGTGCAGTGGCCAGCTCCCAGCAGAGCACCCTCCCTCCCCTCAGCTTTTATTGCTGCGCAGGGTGCCATATGGCAGGGGTTGTCCCTTCCGTCGGTTTGGGTCAGCTCTGTCTCCTCCCAGCTCTTGCCCAGCCCCAGCATGTTTGCTGGTGGGGGCAGGTGGGAGAAAACCGAAACCTTGACACTTTGCAGGCACTGCTCTGCAGAGGCCAAAGCACTGGTGTGTTACCAATTCTGTTTCAGCCACAAATACAAAACATGGGGCTGTGCAGACCCTGCTATGAAGAACATTAGATCCATCCCAACCAGACCCAGCATACTAGGAAAGCGTTTGTTTCCTAACCTTCTCCACAATGTGATCTATTTCCCCTCTTCCCTAGAGGTGTCTCACTGAGCATTTTTACTTCCCTACCAGTATGATGCAAGGAGCTTGTACAGTTTAACTAACTTCCTTTTCTGTGTAATATCTGTTAAAACAAATGTACAGTATTGGAGATAGCAATGTTATTTTTTATCAATGTTCTTAAAATAAACACTTCAACATCCTTAATTTGGTTCTGTTTAGTTCTGTTCTTTACAATCTTGGTATAAAAGAAATGGTCAAGGATGAGCTTGAGAAGGGAAAGAAGGCACTTTTACGTCTGATGTTTTCTGATAAAAACTTAATGCCATGTAAGTGTGGTAGGAATTAAATCTAGCTTAATCTGGGTGCAGAGGTGAATTGCCGTTCCTCCTCGTGCCAAAGAACCTGCCGGTACTTCCGCTTCAGTACCTGTCTTCTGTCGCTGGTTTTGGTACGGTGCATGCTTCCATGGTTTTCACTGTGTTTTTCCAAGTATACAGTTCCTCAAGGATTTGTATAAACATACGGCTCCCAGCTCCTGGATCTGTAGTGGAATTTGCACAAATGGAATCGTGGTGCACACTTTTTTTTCTTTATTAGTGGGGACTGTTTAATTTCTTGTGTTTCCTCAACTCAGCTGTATTCAGGTCTGAGGTACTGCTCAAATGGCTGTCTTGGAAGAATGATGGTCTGTGATAAGAGTGAGTTGATAGTCTGGAAATAAAATGCACTGATGGTTTTCCCCGGAGAGAACTTTTGCAAAAATGATGAAGGTCTGCCTGCTGTCTCACGACCCAAGTAGTGACATTCCTGACTCAATAGAAAAGCATTTTTCTTCAGCACCTGCTACAGTATAGGGGGAGGAGGGAAAACCTTTCTTACAATTTCAAAGATGTACTTAGCCAAATATTTCGAGACTATGAAATGGGTGCCGCATTCCTGGAGGACAGTTGTGTTACATTTAAAGAGAAGGCTGAGTGAAATAAATGCAATCGTAAACACCACGTTAGCTCAGTGCTTGTGGGCATTGAAGAGTAACAACCGGTCAAATTTATTTTAAAGCAGTGTGTCTGCATGTGCTGCCCTCGCAGTGTAGGCTGTAAGTCATACAAAAGGCATCTCGCACTGTAATATTTTGCTTACACAGTTCAAGACAGCTATTAATGATGAGACAACTGTGAGCGGCAGCCTTAAAACTTAATAGAAAATGCAGAAATCCTCAGTCCATCCCCAGACTTCACAGATTATTTAGTCTGTATTTGCTGTGCTCATTGGAGGAGTTAATTGGATGGAACATGTTGTTATTTCAGTATATTAATTGCAGCCTTCTCTGGGCTTTCTTGTATGTCAGTATCTCTTATTTTTGCAGGAGTACTGGATTTGGCTTATCAGCAGGAAGGCTGCTAGTCTTTGTATTTTGGTGTAGTCACCAGAAATCAGGCAAACAGCTGTAAAAAGAGGTAACGGCCTATCTGTGGTTCTCAGCTGTGCAAACAAAGGCATTTATCATTTTCAGTAATGAGCTTCCCCTCCTTCACACTTTTTGAACAAAAGAGATAGAAGGGATGCAACATGCAACCCGAAGGAAGGTAGGGAGACAGCACAACTTTAGCCTGAGAGCTGTGAAGTGTCTGGTGTTGTCAGGCTTCCCTCCCTTTCATGCGAGCTTTGTTCTCTCTGTCCTCTGTAGACTTTTTCAGTGGTTATTGCTTGTTAGTTTCGGTAGTGAAGGCATTACACTGTCTGAAAAGAAGAGGAACCTAAGAAACGAGGAAGTTAACACAGATGTTTATCTTTCAACAGAACCAAACTTCTGATGCTGGAAACCCAGCCTCCGGTGAGGCAGCTGAACGTGCAGTTCTCTACATGGTCCAGGTGTGAGAGAAGCAGCTAGTGTGCTCTTCTTCCCTTCTTTCCTCCTTGTGTCAGGGACAAAACAGAAAGAATAAAGGAAAAAGACTCTGAGAGGAGGTGTTAGGGAGATGGTCAGGGAGTGGGGAAGGCAGTAAGTAGTCTGGGAAGCAGCGATTCTGGCTGCAGAGGCAGATGGTCGCCCCCTGTCCCAGCTTGTGTCTGAGCTCGATCGCCTTTGTTTTTGGGGCTGCAGTCAGCTCTGACTGCTCTATGCAGCAAATTGGGAATTGGGGAGGTTGTGTGGGTGGAGGGGGGCAAGAGGGACATTGCTGTGCTTAGTGGGGAAACAGTAGAGTGGTGGACAAACGAAGGGTGTTTCCTTTTGCACATCCTAGATGGGATTTGCTTGTGTTTTGTCATCTCAAGGAAAGTTAAAATGTTCAGCTCCATCGACTGCCATATCAGGCTGTTTAAGGAGTTGCTGGAAGACGTCTCCTGGGAAGCTGTCCTTAGGGACAAAGGATCGGAGCAGAGCTGGCAGCGCTTTAAGAACATCTTTCTGAGAGCACAAGAACTCTCCATCCCCCAGAATAAGAAATCAGGCAGGGGAGGCAGGAAACCAGCGTGGCTGAGCAAGGACCTGCTGGTCAAGTTGAGGGAAAAGAAGGCAAAGTATAGGCAGTGGAAGCAGGGATGGGTGGCCTGGGAGGATTACAGAGGTGCTGTCAGGATACGTAGGGATGGGATCAGGAAGGCCAAAGCGCAGGTAGAATTAAGCTGGGCGAGGGATGTGAAAAACAACAAGAAGGGTTTCTTTAGCTCCATAGGGCAGAAGAGGCAGGTGAAGGAGAGTGTTCCCCCTCTAATGAATGGGAAGGGAGAACTGGCCTCCTCTGATGTGGAGAAGGCTGAGCTGAACTTAATGAGTTCTTTGCCTCGGTCTTCGCTGCCGGTCAGGCTGCCTAGGTCTCTCGTGTCCCTGAAAATCCAAGTGGGCACTGGGGGAGCAAAATCCTTCCCTGTGCAAGATCGGAGCAAGTCCGAGACCACCGGATGGGACTGAACGTCTACAAGTATATGGGGCCAGACGGGATGCATCCCAGGGTCCTGAAGGAGTTGGCTGATGTGGTTGCCGAGCCGCTCTCCATCATATTTGAAAAGTAGTGGCTGTCAGGTGAGGTCCCCAGTGACTGGGAAAAGGCAAACATCACGCCCCTTTTTAAGAAAGGGAGAAAGGAAGACCCGGGGAACTACAGGCCGGTGAGCCTCACGTCTGTGCCTGGGAAGATCATGGAGCAGATCCTGCTGGAGGAGATGCTAAGGCACATGCGAGATGAGGAGGTGATCCGAGACAGCCAGCACAGCTTCACCAAGGGCAGGTCGTGCCTGACCAATCTGGTGGCCTTCTATGATGGAGTGACAGCATCAGTGGACCAAGGGAGGGTGGCAGATGTCGTCTACCTGGACTTGTGCAAGGCCTTTGATGTGGTCCCGCACCATATCCTTATCTCTAAACTGGAGAGATATGGATTTGATGGGTGGACTGTTCGTTGGATAAAGAACTGGCTGGAGGGTAGCAGCCAAAGGGTTGTAGTCAATGGCTCTACGTCCAGGTGGAGGCTGGTCAC
>VXAV01009789.1:175219-189555 GCA_013399715.1 Alectura lathami
GAGGAGGGCCACCAAAATGATCAGAGGGCTGGAGCACCTCTCCTGTGAGGAAAGGTTGAGGGAGTTGGGATTGTTTAGCTTGGAAAAGAGAAGGCTCTGGGGAGACCTCATTGCGGCCTTCCAATACTTGAAAGGAGCTTACAGGCAGGAGGGGGACCGACTTTTTACACAGGTGGATAATGGTAGGACAAGGGGGAATGGGCTAAAACTGAAAGAGGGGAGGTTTAGGTTGGACATCAGGAAGAAATTCTTCCCTGAGAGAGTGGTGAGGCGCTGGCACAGGCTGCCCAGAGAAGCTGTGGCTGCCCCATCCCTGGCTGTGCTCAAGGCCAGGCTGGATGGGTTCCTGGGCAGTTTGATCTGGTGAGCTAGTGGCTGGCAGCCCTGTCCACGGCAGGGGGGTTGGAACTAGATGATCTCTGAGGTCCGTCCAACCCAAGCCATTCTATGATTCTATGATCAGACACTCTTGGGTTGATCCACTTGCTGTGTCAATAACCAGGCTTACTGTGCACAGGGGGAGTGGCTGAAAATGCTGACCTTTCCTGATGTATTCTACACAGTTTACGAAGCAAATAGTGAGCAAAAGTGTCTTGTGAGCTTCCACAAAGGAGGAAGGGCAGGAGGTAGTTCTAGACCCAGAGAAAACTGCCAACAAATTTCAACAGTTCACCGAGTTTATCAGTCTTCTGCCGGAATGTCTGGATCATTGGTATATTTTGCTAATGAAACTTTCCTCCTGCTGGCATGGCAATAGCTTCTGAACAAGAAAATGTAATAGAGGGCAGTGTTTTGAGCTGTCACTCTGTCAAGCGCTTGCTTGGCAGACAAATGGGTAATGGAGCAAAGTCACTTTGAGAACCATGTAAGCTTGCATCTGTGTGTGTTAACATGATAAAGATGCAGGATGAAGATAAAGGTATTTGCAGCTGTTCCAGAGATGTTTTTTCCTTTTTTTTTAAGTTTTGACCTTCAGTCCAGCCTGTGTAAGGAGCTGTCAACTGGAAGCACAGCAAAAATGACAAGGAAACATTGAATTATCCCTGGTTGAGGTGGATTTTCATAGCACTGCTTCTGTCGCAGTTTCTGAGCTAACTGCAGCTCTGACCTGCACCTCAAGGGCAACCTTTCCTGCACCCTCGCTGTCACCTGCCTTGAAACAGCATCAGGACTTGGTGTTCTCAGACCAGCCCTGGTTACTTATTTCCCAAGCAGCAGTTCAGGTATGGCACACGCACAACACTCCTACCCTCAAGAAAAAAGGCCATCGAGCTCTCTACTTCTTTCCATTACTTCTTTTTCCTTTGTATCAACGTGGCACTTCTCAACTCCTTGTAACCAGGTGACCTCTTAAGCCCTCAGCCCTGGCAAAGCAGGGCTTGCAACTTTTCCAGGTGTTGTGGGAATCTGCAGGGTGAGAATTTTACATGCTGTATTTCAGATGTACCAAGTTTTCTTTAATGCTGCAGTCTTCTTCATGTATGTTCTTGACGTTGCATAGTCTTAACCACTATAGAGTGAATTCAGATCTCAGTGAGGCACTGACAAAGGAGATCGGCATGGAAAAGCTTCAGCAGGGCATTTGTGATGAGGAATCCTGCCCCCTGACCTGCTGGAGTCCTGGGAAGGTGTCAGTGAGCACCCAGATAAAATCAGCCTAGCGAGTATGATACAGCTGGATTTTCACAAAGCCTTTGACAATACTGCACACCAGAAGGTACTGAAGGAGCAAATTTGACTCAGATTTGAAGGGAAGCTTCTTTCATTGGCCAAGGGTGTTTTATTTGAACAGCCCAAGTCACAGCCAGCAGAACCAGCGCTTCCCTCTGCCTCAGCTCGGTTTTGGAGCGCAGGCTGCTGGCCCAGCCGTGCGTCCTTCATCGCAGTTACGAGCAAGAAGAAGCAGGTGAGCACCTGCATGGCATCATCTTGTCATGGCTGCATTTTGGGGCAAACTGGTGAGGAGAAGGCTCCCTTGTGCCTCTGTACAGACACACCAACAAGAGTCTGAACAAGCATCCTTGTCCTTCGTTCCCAGCAGCAGGGATCAGGTGCGGTGAATTAGGAGGGATGACGTCCTTCTGGGCTTCAGACTTTGCGGTCTCAGTTGTGCCGCTGGGCTGTGCCTCATGGACGATTGTTTGACTTCTGGAGGGTTTGCACAGATCCAGGTGTGAGCACGGCAGTCAGCCTCTGTAACAGGCAAGAAGCACCGGCTGACGGGGCCAGCGGGTGACACAGGAGAGAATTTCCTTTATTCACGAGGCTGCCTCCACTCCTCTTGTCTGAAGCAATTTGTGCAGGAGTCAGGGATGATCCCTTTCGCTGTGCAGAAAGCAGAGCTGACCTTAGCCCACACATGGCAGAATAACACGCACTGGTGGGAAAACCTTCAAAAGCCAGAGCAGAGCTCGGAGCCTAGGAACAGGAAGCGTTCTGCAACGCGTGAAAGACCTCACAGTCTGCTGTAACTTTGACTTTTTTCCCTGCATCATCTTTTCCATTGCCTGTTTGGCCCTTACTGCATCTATTTATTTGTATACTTTAATAATAAGAAGAAAAGTCTGGGAGTCCTTCCTGCTGCTGCAAGGACCTCTCATCTCCCACGGATTCTGAAAGTCTGCTTCACATCATCAGAAATCTCCCCCGTCACAGCATACTCTGATCTCTTCTCAGCTTTTACATGTTAAGAACAAGTAATCCTTTCGGTTGTGCTGAACTTGAATTCTTCTGCCACACGCAGAATTTGTAACTGCCATTCCCATCTGTGAGGAAAACTCATATAAAAAAATAAACTGTTTCTGAAATCAAACGTTTCAACACCTGAGTATCTGTGCAAAGCCAGGAAAACGTGGAAGTGGGGTCTTCAGGACAGTCCTGGTGCTGAGCCAGTCCTCTCACCAAATGCAAAGTAGGATGTTTGGCCAAAGCTACCAAGTCTGATGGTGTAAAGTGGTTGGGTGCAGATAATCCTCTGGCAGAAATTTGTTTGTTTTTTCCCCTCAGAATTGAAGAGGAGAGAGCAAAGGATGGTATAAAACCCTCTTCTAGATGGGTTTTGGGGAAGCCTCCTCTCAGTGGGCCGACTCCCTGAGACCGGCTGCACTCCGTTCTGGGCTGGATGCCCTGTGCCAGCTGTGCTTGGGCCTTAACTCCAGGCTTCTTCTCTCTGTGTGAGCCTTTAAAAATATTCCTCTGCTTTCAGCTCATTTTTGTTACATAACTTGCCATAGTTCCAGTTAGTCACCCTGTATTTCTATAATTGGCATAAAAAACCTAATCACCCAATTAGGATGTGTAATGATATTGCAAAAATCCCTATTAAACTCAGCAGAGGAATATTTAAAAAAGCTTTTAATAGTGGTCTCTAGATATGATAGTAAAAGACGGAGGACAGATACATGAGGTTTAGTACATGCCGATAACATGGTGCTTTCCAAATTAAATTTCAAAGGACGATACCCACTTTATTAATGTAATTACTTACACAAAAATTATCAGAACATAATGAATAAATTAAAAATGTTATCTATACAGTATATTATCGTACGTTATCAGCCTAATTCTAGACTGAATTGGACAACAATTTAGGCTCTCACTTTCATGTTCTTACGATGTTTAAAACACTTCTGGATCCCTTGTTAAGCTGTGTTACAATCCGATTTAGATCAGGGCAGATAGGAGCCTCTGTGCTTCCATTTGAAAGAATGCATGAATTCCGCGATGTCTGCAGACTTATATTCCTGGGTTTGGCAACTTAAACGCTAAATTTGTCTCCCTCAGAGAATAAACCAAGAGTTTAAAAAGTACTGGGAGGGGAGGGGGCAAACAAATGACACCCTCGGACTCCTTTTGCTTGGCTGCACAGCAAGGGAAGTTCTACCGTGTATTAACCCTGAGGCAGTGCTCTCTTTTTGCAACAGTGCTCTCTTTTTGCCACTTTCTACACTATTTTGTTCTAAACAATTCCAAGTTCACCAGCACACTTATTATAGGCATGCCTCAGCTGGGCCTGCCTCACTTCCCAATGTCAGCAGCAGAACTGTGCTGGTTAAATTTTAATTCACGTGGAAAGACTTTTTTTCCGAAAGCAAACATTTTTTAACTTTTAAAAAATATGAATACATCCATTGTGCAAATATCAGTCAGAAGGTATGCAGTGCCCTCGGGCTAGGCACAGAAAATCTGATCAGACAGCTCCTTGATGGATTTGGATCTTGGATGTGATGGAGTAGTTCTGCAATGTTGGTTTTAATCATTGTGCTGGTTATTACTTTTCTTAAATGAGTATCACAAGGGAACCATCATTCGCAGGAGTACATAATTAGATTAGGATGTGAAGCAAAAAAGGAGCCATAAAACCTATGTCTTTTATTACAAATTTCCTTCCTGACATTCTTTTCAGTACAGCAAATAGATTTAAAAAATTACATTTTTCTTCATGTCTCCTACTTGCATCCGATGATGAACTCCTGCTGTAAAGTATAGATACATGACCTCAGTCCAATTAAGAAAGACAAAAATATACTTAATGAAGGAGTGTATTGAAGCATCACAGAGCATAACTTGGGAGCTGGGACTTGCAACAAGAATCAAAGTACTGGGCATCTGTTTGATTCATTCTGGACACAGGAAAGCAAGCCTTCTTGCCCAGTGATTCTTGGAGGAGCTATGAAACCAAACTGCCCATTTACTTGCTGTGAAAGCTGCTCAGATGGGCGGAAGGGTAGGTGCAGGCTGGGGTCTTTGCCATTACTGGGACCAATGTTTTGTTGACACCAAGCACAGACCATGACTCACAACTGCAGAGTTTGGGGTCTGAAGGACAGGTGACCCTGGACAGCACTGTGCCACGGACAGCCCCACGAGGTTGCTGACTGTCACTTCCAAGGCCAACCTCTAATGCTCAGTATAAAAGCAGAAAACCATGCAGCAATGCTATGCAATACATGTTCCTAATAATAAACAGCAAAAAGCACATTTAGACACTGCTTCCCCAAACTGGACTTGGTTAAATGAGAAGAATTCATTATAGGAGGAAAATGTCCACTCCTGTCTCGTATCCAGAAACGCGGAACCTGCAGAACCCTTTCAGCGTCGCAGGAAGTGTGTGTGGTTGCTGGAGGAGGGTTCTCCTGGTTTGTAGGCGGGCATGGACACTACAACACTGCTGTTTGGGTGTCCACAGCAATCAGCAGCCAGGAGAGCAAGCACCAGCAATACCTCTGTCCGCTCACACCCCCATCCTGCAGTAAGTAGACAGCGTGATGTTACCCAAGAGGCGTAGATCCCACTGGGGACTCCTTTTTTTCACTGATGAACAAAAGCTGAGGCCATCTTTCTGTTTCTTGAAGGACTGCTTCTTTCACCTCCCAATCTGTTTGCTCCTGCAGAATGCCCAGGATGTATTCCCTTCTCTTCTGCCTGATAGCCTATTGTTTTTCTCTGCTGTCGCTATACTACCTATATGAGGACATGGGTTATTCCAATTTCCTGACTTTCCATGTTCTTTCTCTCACTAGCAACCAAGAAACAGAGCGTTAAAGTTTCATACAATATAAGGTTTTCCCTGGTAAAGTATCTATATATGGACTGGAGAAGCTAGGTGAAAAGGTGGGTCCAGGGCAATACAGATTTTGTTCCATTTAATTGGGGTGGAGTAACAGAAGCTGAAGTTCACATCCTTTGGGATCCTTGGAGCACGACATGCAATTATGAGAGCCTTGTTTTGTTAACTCAGGGAGAAGGAATTATCAGGGGCTTTCTACGGGACTCTATAGCCCACAGACTTTCTGAAAGACATTTTTCTTAGCAGGGACTCTGTCAAGGAAAGCTTTCACCAGAAAAAAAATTACAGAGAATTTGTATTGGGAATAACTCCCCCAGGATCTTTTTCCTTGAGTATGTGCATGTATTTATATGGTGTATCTTGGAGATTTGTCCATCCTGGAGGACTGTGAGTGCAAGGGGAATTCAAAAATATTGGAAATGCTTTAGCAAGTAGGGTGGGACTACTTAATTTCTAAACTCTTACTGTGTTAACTGAATCACCATGAAAGTCCTGTCCTTTTTACCACATTTTACAGGTGTCTGCTTATAAAGGAGAAACAAAATATGAAATCTGGAAAATTACAAACAAGTAAATGGAGCCCTGCTAGAGTACCTGGTGACTGTCAAATTTTTCTAATGTAGACTTGGTAATAAAAATGCAAATTAGTCCTGAATTTCCTGCTTCTTTCGATCATACATCAAGACTTTAGGTATGTAATTCAAAGCTTGAGATTAGCTAACATGAATGTATACTAGGCTTGAAATCTGTTTGGAAACTTAATCTTTAGATTTAAAGATTAAGTAATCAGTAATATAAATAATGAAAAAGTTATTAACTTTGAAGAAAGTTCAATTTAATTGCAGCATTGCATGTGTTTTGGGTTCAGTCCATTCCCAATGTAATCCATGTTTGCAGAGACCTACAACACTAACGAATTTGCTCATCAAGGTCCTAAGACCTCTGTGTTAAACTCTGCTGTCACCATGCAGCTCTGGCCAGCAGCTTTACAGGGATGACTCAGGTCTTCCTCTCTGTGCCAGACTGACTTCCTCCTGCTCTGTTAGCTCCTCCTGCGTGTTCAGCCTAACAGTTCCAGTCTGCTGCTTTCCCCTTGGCTGTCATCATCTCGCCCTCCTCTCCATCCTGCCTCCTCGTCTCCGGCCACAGTCAGCCCCTTGTGTTTGAGAGCACGCCCTCTGCCCACCATCTCCCTGCAATACCCACTCACGATCCCAGACTTTCCACCACCTGTGCAGGGCTGTATATCTGAGCGGGCTCTTCCAAGAGAGGTGGATGCCTCGTCCCTGAAGACCTTCAAGTTCAGGCTGGACAGGGTTCTGGGCAACCTGACCCAGCTGTAGGTGTCCCTGTTCACTGCAGGGGAGTTGGACTAGATGGCCTTTAAAGGTCCCCTCCAACTCAAACGGTTCTGTGATTCTATGACAAGAGGCAGCAGGATCGCAGAGAGTCCACTGCAATGCAGTATTGGTGAGCCAGCGTCCAGGCAATGGAGAAAATGGACTCAGATAGCACAGCTACCTGGAGTGCAGTGAACTAAGAGACTGTTAATTCTAACAAAGATGCTCTCTGCTGTGAATAGTTTCTTGCTAGTTTGTTTTAAAAGACATTTCATTAAAATAACTTGTGTTGTCGCCTGGCTTATAGGTCAGCCAATGCGAGTTTTCACAGCACTGTACTGACAAGACTGTCACAAGTCCCGTAATTAGCTGGTATGCCTGGAGTTTGTCACAAATTTAACAAAATAACCTGGGCCTTTCTTGTCCTTATTTTGCAGGAGGTCTCACCTTTTAACATTTACTCAATGTTTTGTTTTAAATAGTACCAAGGAAATTGTCACATCTTACTTTCAGAAAGGTCTCTCTAAGTCTGGCAGCTCCTTCTCGTCCAGCGTGGCTTTTCCTCTTTCAGCACACAGCTGAAATCCTCTTCATCTCACAGGCTGGCTGCCACAGGCTCCTGCCCTTCACTTTTGACAAAGGTTCTCTCTGCAGCTCCCAAAGCCTGTTTAACAGGCCACCTTTCCAGCTTATCATCCTGGGTATTTGTTTCTCCCTTTATTTCTTTCTGCTGCGTCTCCACCTTCTGCTGCATCAAATACCATCTCTTTTTCTTCCCTTCTAAAACTTTTAATAACTCAGTTCCATGCACTTCTCCAGTCCTGCTGCTGCACCAAGCCCTAGTGTCACCAGCTCTTTTTTTGGCTGAATTTTCATTAGAATGTCTTTATGCTTCCTGTAAGTCCTGGAAGTAGGTTCTAAAAAAAAAAAGAAAAAAAAAAAAAACATGGAGAAGCTCCATGGGGGCATTACTTCTGTTCTGGGATGCCTGACCCCACGGNTCAAATCTCATTTTTTACTGGGAAGTATATTCCATAGTGGCCAATTTGCTGTGCCTTGTGCTTGTGACTCATTCTGCAGATGACGCCACCATTCTCCATCTATCACATCCCCTGGCTGCCCTCCACTGCAAAGCTCATTTTTGCGACAGACTCCGTCTCTGCATTATTTGCATGGACATCACTTAGTCCATACAGGTCCCAAACCAGCAACAAGAGCCTGGAACTGCTGGTGCAGTGCAAGGAAGACCTGGACAGAGAGATCCCAGAGCACTGGTTTGTGCTGGGTCTCTGAAGACCAAACCCGCTGCAAGCTGGCAGCGAAGGCCAGCACTTAATTTGGTACTTGGTACTTAATGTTGTGCAGAGCTTCGTTTCCACAGCGATAGGAACCAACTAAAACTGTAAGATGCAGTTTCCAAAACCTTTCCTGAGCAGTGAGTGTCATGTGGGCTGAACTGTTTTTCACTGGCTTAGGTGCTGATTTTGGGATAGAGCTGAGTGTAAACAGCAAACCTGAGGAAAGAACAAGTGGTGTTTGAATATGTGCCTGAAATCCATCTAGATTTCAATGCGAAGAAGGCAGATCTCCCCCTTGACACAGCAGCCTTTCAAGTATAACCCTTGCAATTGTTTTGCATTACTTTGAGGGGAGACGTTTCTCTCTCCATGGGGAGTTAGCATTCCCATTATGTTCGAATAAACAGAATCCATCCAATACACTGTTTCTCTAACACATCTGGCCTAAATGAGAGCAATTGCAAATGACTGAAATGTATCAGAAATGGGGAAAAATGCAAGAGCAAACCAACAAGAAGCTGAAGAGACCTTAGAAATAAAGTAGGGTTAATCTTTCAACCTTGTTTTTGCAAGATGTCAGCATATGTGTTTCTAATTTTACATGTAACCCTTAAATATTCACACCCAGAGCCAACTGGGTTTGTGTGCCTATAGGTTTCCAGAAGCATGGGTTACTTATGGGAGGATCCTCACCCATGAGAAATTTCCTCTGGCTGTGTATTCTGAGTATTGTATTTTCCCAGCCAGTCACCTGGGCTTCGTATGCACATGTGTGATTTTCAAGTTGTGCAAACAGAGCTGTAGCTCTGATAGCCAGCGACTTCGCTGCAATGACAAGCAGTGGTGTTACAGCAAGCACCCTCCATCCAATACTCATGACAAAATGACACGATTCACACATGCTTTTTGGCAGCATCTAATGGATCATGCTCCGTTGTCCCGCTTTTCATTTTGCATCATTTTCATTATGAGGGCATTTGCTGAACACGTCATGACTTCAAAGCTTTAGGATCTGATATCACAGTGGCTGAGGCCATTACATTTGAAATATCATTTTCTCTCTTACTAGACCTTTATCAAGATGGAAAAAGAAAATGCGCTCATTAAAAGTTTTTTCCACTTATTTCACAGGAACAACATTCAGCATTAATGCTATGTTGCTAGGTAGCCAGGTGATCTTAAACTGGAAAGCATCTCAGCACATAAACCCCTGCAAACCTAACATACGTCTGCTTGTTTGGCAGAATCTCTGAGATGACAGGATTTATACAGCAGCATACATCACAGAAGTTTTACATTTATAACTGGTGCTTAAATTACCTTATTAGTTGGAAGCAGATAGGTTTCTGATGTGTAGTCTGTGATTTTTTTCTCTCTACTCTACATCCCTGCTGTCACTTCCCTCCATCCGTGCATACTGACCCTTCCTGGGATGGAGTTCGTTTTCCTCCTAGTTAGCTTGTATGGTGCAGTGACTTACATCTGTGGCCAGAACAACCATGACAGCACACCAGTGTCTGAGCTGTTGCTGAGCTGTGACTGCACAGTGTCAAGGCCTTCTCTGGTTCTCACTGCTCCCACCCAGTGAACAGGCCGGGGGTGAGCAAAGACTGGGAGAAGACACAAGCAAGCAGATAAACCAAACGAACCAAAAGGCAAATAACGTCACAATAGGGCAGGGAGGATCAGGGTTTGGGTTGGTTAGCCGCCTTTTGCTCAGGAGCTGGCTGGGCACTGATCTGCCTGTGGGAGGTGGTGAGCAATTGCCTTTGCATCACTAGTTTTGTTTGTTTGTTTGTTTCTCTCTCACTCTCTCTCCACATCTCCTTCACTTATTAAACTATTTTTATCTCAGGAGTTTTCTTGCCTTTGCTGTTCCTTTTCACTTCCCAGGGGGGTGGTGGGGAGGTGGGTGAGCAGCACTGTGGTGCTCAGCTCCCTGCCGGCGTTAACCCACAACGCTGTGTGATGAATGCCTACTTGCTTATGCCAGGAGGGGGCTGCCTAAAGGTAAAGGAACTATAAGCATCAAAGCTGAAGGTGCCGTGTTACACCCACAGCCATTTCACCACTAATGCCACTATAAGGTAAGAACAAAATAGAAGCGACCCCACACACCAGTACGTGAAACAAATTGACCACTAGAGGGTACTGGAGAGGTAAACCTCTGGTGGCTGGGGGGGTCACCCCTAGCCAGCAGCCAGCCAGCGGGTCCCGGGCAAACCAAACTCTTTCCACTGCGCCTTTGGAGCTACGTGAGCCGTAACTCATCATCTCCTAACCCGGGGAGCAGGGTCTGACAACAGCAGTCAGGCTTGAGATGTAACATCTGAGCCTGTTTGCCCTCCATTTGTCAGCAGGGATGCTCTGAATAGAAACAGGGAATGTTTCCACAGGTTCATAAAAGCTGTGATTTAATAACCACCACCAAAAGGCAATGCACAATATGTCAGCTCTGAGAGCTTTTTGGGGGAACAACTTATGATGGGGACATAGATTACACAGGTACTATTCTTCTGTTATTGCTGAAGTTTAATTTTTGTCAGTAATGCATTTTGCTAGCAGAGCTTAAAGGTCACATCCCTAAGGATACAGCACCGTTTGTGTTAGCAGAGCCTGGCTTTCTCTTCGGATAACAGCCATCATGGATTGAGTACTACTAGAGGACAAGTGAAAGTGAGACTGCAGGGGCTGGGGGGAGGNCATCTTCATCAAAGGAGGGTCACTGAGGAACTGCTGTGGTAACAAGTAACGTGGCTCCGAGCACGCGGTCCCATGCGCTGCAGCAGGGAGAGAGCTTTTCAAGGTGAGCAGCCCGGCAAATGGAGGGTGCCTTCAGCCAGGGAGATTTATGAAGATCTACTGCACACTGGCAGCCAAGGCCTGATGAGCCCGTGCCCACCCTGGAGGAGTTACACCCGACAGTCCTGCCCACTAGTTCCTCCCTAAGAGGTTCCTGCTGCTCTCTGTGGGCAACCCGCTCGAGGCGAGGGCTGGCTGTGCACCCAGCTCCCCAGACCCATGGCACCCACTGCCCCTTCCATGAACACACGCTGCCTGTTCATGTGCTCTTCAGGTTTTTGAAATCCCACCTCCTGGCCCAACACGACTTCAAACAGACCAGGAATGTAACATAAGTGCGCTGCCCTGTAGTGCCCCTAAGGAAAACTGCTGGGGGTTGGAGTGCGGAGAGAGCTGCGAGAGAGCTCAGACCACGCGAAATGAGGCTGTGAATCAAGCAGCAAGCGCCCTGAGAGCTGGCAGATGCACAGCTCTGCATCAGCCTGCCAGCCACCACCTGCACCACACATCGCAGATTTGCTTTTTGGCATCTTGTCTTACCCTGCAAGTAATGAACAGGGCAACTGTGACCACCGTAGCTGCAGAAAGGAGATTTCTGCCACACCGAGTGCTCCAGGCCAGTACTGCGCTGCTCATAGCTTTAAACAATAAGTTAGTTTACACAGCAATAAACAAACTGCCAACCCTGCCCTCTCCTCTCCTCCAGAAATAACAAACCCAGTGCACACCTCAGTGCAAAACATTCAAATGATGAGGCTCACTGGCCTGCATGATGCGTGGAGGCAAATGCTTCCTGTTGTCAAACTTGCAATTGATATCTTGGCAAATATTTTTATTGGACTTTTCAGCCTGATTCCGCTTGACTCAGTGGCAGCGGCAGAGGTCAAGATTTGTAGTGAATTCTTAGCAAAGCCAGGCAAGGAGATGCGGGAGTCATAAAGTAACTGCAAGCAGGCTTTTATGTAGGGTGTATCTTTGGGGAGTTGATGTGGAAAAGGATGCTTTAAATAAAGTGCCTGGCTTTTTATAATGCAGCTGTCCCATTAAATGCAAAACGAGCTTTAACTCTGTGAGATGCTCATGGAAGAAGGCAGCAAACAGCAATATTGTTTAGCATTTTGCTCATGTTAATTTTCTTATGCCACAAATTGCAGGACTGAAACGTAAAAAAACAGAGCCAAAAGCTTGCCCCTAACAAGGAAGTAAAATGTCATCACCGTAATAGCTGCTATCTCTGTGGTTTGCTAATTGCGCATTTCTGCCTTACTGGTTTCCTGAGATGGGTGGTGAAAATACAGAAGGAGAAAAATAACCACCAACTCACCAACCTGATCAAAGCTACGAAAGTGATTTCACATTCCTGAATTCAATGAATTTTCAACACTAGTGCCCTTGGAAACGGAGAAGGTTTGAGTGGGGGAGAGAACAAAGAAGGACTTCAACACACACATTTCTCTCAAGTGAAAACCACAGAGGGAAGAATAACAAAAACTGCAGTGCACAGCTTGAAGATCTCTGCACAGCTTCAAGCTTGTCCTTCCTCTGGTGGAGCACATCTGTGCAACGTCTCTGCGGACTGAGATTGTACCATTTTCAGAAGACAAGGGCTGGGTTTCTCTCGCTGGCACCACACTGATGTCTAATTTAGGCAAAGCTTTCCTTGATTTAAAAGAGCCTGACATGTGCTCGTAGATTACTCCCAAGCAGCTGCAAAGCCAGACACTTGTCAGAAATTGTACGCTGCCTGCACCGTCACAGAAAGCAGAAACACACTGCAGTCATCTGGTAGAGGCTTGTCCTCCATGAGTGATGAAGTTACAGCTTACCTAGAAACAGGAGGAAAAATGGGAATGTGGTTCCAAATGCACTAGGTGCTAGAAGCATTGGCTTACGCTGGTAAGACAGCAGCTATCCGTTAAGCCTGGTTAATTACAGGTTCCTCAGAACCGATAACCCTAATTGCCACAAGAATGCCACAGACTGAACGACAGCAGTGTTCGTACAAGCCTCAGCTGGGCAGCACGGCTGCCTGGTGTGAGTGGCAGGGACAGAGAGCGAAAGGGGCTAAAGAGCTCAGTTTTAGCTTCTGGACCAGAATATGTTATTTATGTTGGTGGCATTTTCCTCTTCACCCAGAGTAGGAGTATTCACAAATATTAGCATCAGATGTAAACACAGATCAAATAATTTAACTGTTATTAAGGACTTAAATGTCACTTTTTGCACTGTCTGAACAAAATATCCTGAAGTGCCTGTGTCCTCTCCCATTTTCTCCTCTCAGATCCCTTGCCTGTTTCTCTTTTTATTTCTCTCCTTTCTTTTTTCCAGTATTCCTCTCTGACATGTTTCAGTTTCCATTTTTTTTTTTTTTTTCCCGTAAGGTGACATACCCAACATTAAAGCGGCATTTTATCTCCTTTTTCAAGGGTGCTAACAGGGTCAATGGGATTCACACCTCTGAAAACCTTTTTATCAAACCGTCTGTAGACCCAGGGTCTGCACAGGCCATTTTACCAGCCTTATGGTACTCCCGTAGGGCCAGACACTTCCTTATGGCCTGGAGTGTCACAAGAGGCGTGCACACAAGCACAGAGCAGCCTTCCACCTCGTAGACTCCATGTTTACCGTCACTGCTGCACGTAACAGACAGGTCTGATCCCAGATTGCTCACAATTGCAGATGGCTTGAACTCAGCTCACCTAAATGCTTGTCTAGACAAACGTGCTTTTAAAATTGAGTTAACAACTCCTAGCTTGGGCACAGTCTAATCCCCGTAAATTGCGTTAGCTAGCCTCATTAAAACCCAAGTTCATTTTAACCAGATATCATGCATTAAAACACAATTTGAAACATGTAAGCCTAGGTTTTAAAATGTTACCTAACGTACTGTTCTCAAAAAGTATCTACTTTCTATTTTAGACTAGACGTAGACATCCATCTTGATGGGTTAAACTGATTTATTTTCCAATAACGCCGGCTCAATCGAGTTAACAAGATCAAAAGCTCTCAGCGTTCATTAAGTTGTGGGCTAACACATCCGAAGGCGCATTACCTGGCCATGCTTCAGGATGGCCTGGGGAGAAGCCCAGGTTTCTGCTGGAAGAGCTGGGCGCGCACTGAAGGCCAGGTGCCCCCCTCCCGCAGCCCTACCACAGACGCTCGAGCACCGCCCCGCTGTCACCCACAACCAGCAACTAGCCCAGGAGGGTCCCTTCCTCCGCCACCGACCTGCACCGCCGGCCCCGGCCTTTAAGGGCCCCATCCCGGGGAGCGCCGAGGGCTCGGTGGGGCCTGCGGGCTGCCAGGGGCGGACGGGCCCCCGCCTGG
>VXAV01009789.1:194431-235724 GCA_013399715.1 Alectura lathami
AATCCTTTTTTTTTTTTTTTTTCTTTTGTTATTGAGCATGAAATATAGATGAGTAATCTTCAGAAATCTGAGGGAAGTCATTTTTTGTGTCCCAAAGAATTGCCAGTATGAAAGCACACAAAGGCTGGAACATCTGTGCTTTCCTGCATGCAGACAGCTGTGATCTGTAGCTTGCCCATGGCAGGGGTTGTGGAGCTGCAGCGATGTCCTTTGGCAGCGCTGAGCTCACCTGCCTCTGTTACCCGTGTTACAGCTGCTAAAGCTTGAGGGTTTTATTTTTTGTTTGTTTGTTTTTGAAGCTGTTGCTTCATAGACTCACAGAATGGCTTGGGTTGGAAAGGACCTTAAAGCCCACCCAGCTCCAACCCCTGCCGTGGGCTGGTTGCCACCCACTGGACCAGGTTGCCCAGGACCCATCCAGCCTGGCCTTGAGCACCTCCGGTTGCAGAGAACAGGGTTTGGAAGAGGTGGTGGATTAGAAACTGTTGATTTGAAGGGAGAAGGAGTACCTAAATAGGAAGCTGCTGGAGTCTGGGTTCTCCAAGGTGCTGGGCACTGAAGTGAAGACACTCAGTATGCTCAAGGAAAAAAGTCATCAGATCAGTGCTTACTGCAGCTTTAGAACTTCTCACATCTTTCTGGCTACATCAGTTAATGTGATTTTGATGCTGTTTTCATGCTTCCTTTTCTGTTGATTGTGTGCTAGTGAATAGTGCAAGAAAAATGGAAATCTCATCTGCTTTAATGTGAGTCATACTGGGGAGGAAAGAAAAAGACCTGCTACGATGCATACTGTAGTGTAAAGATTTAGTTTGTTGACAAACGGAATATGTGGCTAGGTGTTCATTATGCTTCTGCTTTATGAAGTTCAGTCAGGCTCTCTGTAAACTGTTTTCACGCTCACTAAGAATTAAAGAAATGTGTGGATTCTTATTTTCTTTAACCTGAAAGGATAATGTTTTTCATAAATATGTAAATTTAGTTTCTTGGAAACAGGCTGTACAGTCCCACGTTCCATTTAGTTTCATAGTTTGAGTATGAAATTGTTATTCATGCCAACATGTTCTTTTCTGTTACAGCAGGAAAATGTTGCTCCATTTTTCTCTTTCCTGGAGTTGGTTACTTTGTTCTCATTATAATGCAGTACAGATAACCATTTTTTTTTTCCTTTTATTTTAAAGCCTTGAAGAAAGAAGACAGCAGCTTTGATGAGGTAGGTTGAGTATCTTTGTACCTTACGTAGTCCAGATATGCCTTAGTATTTCTCACTAGGGTCCAGAAACCTGCAGACAGTGCTGTTATGTGTGCATATGTGTTAATAGGTGCACGTTGCTTGACATGTTTTCATTTTCCAGAAAACTGTCGGATGATTTGGTTGGTTGAAGGCTCTGAATGGAGTGCTTGTTTTCTTGAATATAATAAAACTGAATCTGAATGAAGAGTGTTCATGTAGAAAAGTTACAGGCAGGGAAGTGGTGTACGTGGAGGAAATACTGCGTAGAACTTTACCTACGATAGTTGTCATAATTGTAGGTATGTAGATGAGAAAAATACCATTCTTGAGAGAACACTGTAAAGTGCTGCTGCACCATCTTTGTGCTGAGTATCTCAATTGAGATAGATGCTGCTTGTGAAATAAAACAGAACCAACACAACGCACACAAAACCAACAGCTGGCTGTAGTGGTAAAACTGATACTTGGTTGTTCAGTGAAGTCGTGTTGGGGCCTTGTCCTGTCTGCAGTGTGACACGTGTTAATTTGTGAAACATGCTGCTCACAGTTTGTGCTGGCTTTTAGTTACAGTGGGCTTTGCAAGGTTCAGGTCAGCGTGGGTTGTCCTGCAGCACAAGTTTATGTAGGAACATGTGTGGATCTTGGTGTGATGAGTTGCTGGTGTTGTAGTCAGTGCTTGCCTTGTGCATCCCTCCACCACCACAGCTGGGAAGAAATAGTGATATTTTCATGTGTTGATGTTACACTTTTGGCACTTCAGTTTTCCTCACTGTATGCGGTTGTTTTACATCTTGGCTGATATGGTGAGATAGGTGGTGTGTAATGCCAGATTCTGAAATAAACGGTGACGTAATGTCCTTGACACTGGATCAAATCAAACTTCATCTCTTTCTAAACAGATCACAGCAAATTCAGAGCCCTCTGTTGAAATCGTTAATAGCAGTGTAAAAGTTCTACACTTTTCTGACATGCTGCAGAGTTTGAATTCTGCTCAACCCCTCTCAGGTCTAGAGTGAACGTCCTGGAGTCAGGCTTTGCCTGTGGAAACCCCTGATGGATCATGCAGTGCTCCCAACCGTTAATATTCTCCTACAGCACTGTTAGCACTTGGTTCCTTTTCCACGTTATGACTGTTTTGATAAGTAGTTGGTAGACTCTGAATCCTTCTCTTATAAATCTGGTCTATTTTCATCAGTACTTTCTTTGTTCTGAAGGCTTCAGTATGTCTGTGTTATAACCTACCCAGTAAGTACCCTGTATTGCATTTGGTACAGGATTTGAAAGGATCTGTTAAAAGCTAAAAAATGCTGTTACAAAGATAGCAATTTTTCTGTCTCCTCCCCTTCCACAGAATTGTTGATCTACAAAGGCTGTAAGCATTTTCTTTAAACTTGGCTTTCTGTTTGCACAGGAGACAACTTGAACAAACTTTCTGTTTAAATTTGGCCTGTGAGGGGAAAAAAAAATGAAATATGTTTTAGTGGGATCGAACGTATTGTTCATGTGACTTACTGCAGTGGTTGCAAGAGAACGCTAGTGGGAAAAGCGCATAGAAGAATGTTCTTCCATCTCCTGTAAATATAAAAGAGTTTGATGTGATGACTTTAGGATCAAGTGATTCCATAGTTTTAGCTGACACTTACTGGAAGGAAGAAAACTTTATTTGCAGTTAGCAAATGTTGCAGTCTCCCTGTAGAGTCAAAAGATGCTCTTTTTCCTTTCGTGGTGCTGGGCAACCCTTCCCAATGCATGTTTCTCCTTTCCTGAAGAAAAATAGGCCTGTGAAGCTGGGATTGAACAAGTAGCAATGAACAGTGAACTAGAGGGAGGGCTGTAGAGAAAGGGAACTCATGGTTTTAGCTGTTTTATTTGTGACCATCCACCAGTAGCAAAAGCAGGCCAGTAGGGGCCTGAAATCTCTGAGGGGAGAAGGGAAAATGGCATTAAGAAGAAGACATTTCTAAAGCTGCAAGGTCTGGCTTTGCAGCTCAGTCAGTTGTCAGATTATTCCACACGTTTTAGGTGTTAGATTGAGCCCTCACTTGCTTCTCCTTAGGGAAGTATGGAGGAAAAAGCGAGCTGCTCAGTGAATCTTTTTCTACCTGCTTTACACTTGCATGCTGTAGCTTAGAAACCTACAACACTGCAGGAAGTCTTTATTTTGAAGAGAAACTACCAAGAAATAAGATATCAAACGTGGCAAGCAAGTGTATCACATAATTGCTTTCTGTGGGTTATGAAATTAAGCTGTCTAGTAAATTAGGACCGATAGAATCATGGACAACAAAGCCTGTAAGGTACACGTCAGAATGCAATTTCACTTGTTTCATAAGTTTTCAGGGATCTTCACAGTACACTTAGTCCTGCTCGTAAGACCTTGGCCTTCATGGGACCTTAAGGCAGCTTCCAAAAGCTCTTGTGATTAAATGAGTAGGATACAGATCATGTTTTATATTGTATTTAAACTTTGCCTTTCCCTTTTTGTCATACCAATGTTTACGAGTCATCTTGTGGCAAATGAAATGTTGGCCTGACCCACTACCCACAGAAGTCAGTAGTTTTCAGTTGTTTCTGGATCAGTTTGTTTGAGAATGAAACATTACAGTTTGGGGGTGGGGAGTTTGGGATGTTCTTGCCTGTTTTCGGGGTTCCTTTAGTTGAGTGGGAGAGAGCAAGGCAGAGTTTTCCATCTTCTCCTTCCGTCCTGAAGTGTTGTTACCCGATCTCTGAGGAAGGCCAGCCATAAAAAAAAGAGTTGCCCTTCTTTGGAAACAACCTAACCTAACGCAGGCAACTGCCTTTCTCTCTGAGTGGCATGGAAAGATCCAGTTCATTCTTTTAGGGAAAGCACTGAAAAGGAATTATGTGCAATGTGCTGCCTCATTATCTACTCTAGATAGCAAGATGTAAGATAAACACCTCTGAGGAGCAGTGCTACATGCAAAGAACTGTCTATAAACAAAAGTTTGGCCTTTGAACTTTTTTTTTTTTTTCTTTTTTTTTTTTTTTTGGTTTATGTTCCCTTAGTTTCTTCCATGTCAAAGTTAAAAGTAGTAACTTGCAGCTTTGGGGGATTGTTTTGATGTCTGTGGACTCTTAGTGTAACATGACATGTAGAATTGCTGTGTCTACAATGGTGCAACTGTTTTCTTTTTCACTTGAAAGTGTTTGAAGCTGATCGTGTGTAGCTGAATTGCAGCATATTTGTTGGAGTGACACCCAGTGTTGATATTGTGACTAATCCCATCACAACGCTGGTAACCTGTTCCTTTGCTCAGCTGCTTGCTCTTATAATTCATTTCTGAATTATTATTAATCTTCAGCTCTTTGTTCTTGTCCTTCTGTTGTTAGTGGTTTCTCTGAGCATGTCAGTCATAATTGAAGACCTTTAGTCATAAGCGTACACATTACACAAATTAATATCAACGTCATAATGAAATCAAAGCAAAATAATCCGAAGTTTCTGTTTAATTTACAGGATTACAGCTTCTTACATGCTGAGTTGTATTGCCGATGCTCAGTTCTGTTTTCCTGTTAATTTTGTTCAGTTTCAAGAGCGCCTCAGAGAAGTAACTTTTCTGTAGAAAGTTATGATACCATGCTTGTGCCTGCTACGTACAGAATTCTTTCTGACTCCACCCGGTAATTTTGAAGTTGGCCAGTGCTGGACTCCTAGACGCTTGATGAGAAAGCATGTGAGCTGGCTGAGGGACAGAGATAAAATCTCCTCTGACTGAAAAGCTGGAATGCAAGGTCTTGTAAATATGGGAGAATCTGGTCTTATAAATATGGGAGAATCTGTGTAGAAGGGCTGTGAATACTCTGACTGGAGCAAATTCCTTAATACTCATCAACTCCTTACTACGTTTAGAGTCTCCAACTGTGAGGGAGCCAAATTTCATTTATTTTATTATTTCATTCATGGAATGACTTTTGGGAGGTTTGCCAAATCACTTCTTGATTCTGTAATATGTTTGCTCTTACAATCTCTCAGTAAAACAAAACCCAAAAGGCTACTCCTGAAGGATGTTGCCTCTAAATGGATTGGTTTAAAACTCACCCATGTCTCAACCAGAGCTCTTGTGTAGAGAACATTTTGAATTCAAAGAGTTGAAACGAAGGGTATAGCAGGAAATAAAGCAGAGCTCTGTAAGGAATGCAGAGGAATTTGAATGCAGTAATGCAGGAGGCACATAATATGATAAATAACATTTGTGAATTTGTTTCCTAAGTTTCTTTGTAGTAACTAGCTTGAGAGAGCAGCACATGCAGAAAAGTATGGATATAGAATTATGTCTTCTTCGCCTGCAGAAGAGGATCTGGATGGTGGGAGCTTTCAACAGAGGTGGAGGAGAAAGAAGTTTAGCCCTCTTGAGATTAAAAGTTACTTTTTGTGGTATCTTGGAATAGGCATTAATTGTTTCACACCCGAGAGACTTAGAAGTGTGAAGTTGATGTGTGACAGACTTAGGGGAGAGCCTGTGATACAAGGGGTTTGGGAAGCATGGTTGTGATCCCTCCTTCCTGGGTGGGGTAATTCTTTACTGGTCGAGGTGCTGCAAAAACATTACAAACCATGCCCTGGCTGCATGCTTCTTCATCATTGTTGGGATTTAAGAAGCAGTGGACTGGTGACTACTGCACTGCTCTCTGCGGTGGAGAATTTCCAGAGAAGTGGTTAGAGTAAATGATGTGTAGGTGATGTTTAAGGATAGTCTGAAAGCCTTTGGGGAGGGTGGGGGGAGGGCAGTATCAGTGCTGAGAACTTAGGTGGAACTTTGGGTGCATGATGACTTCAATGCACCTCTCATCTGCTTAGTGCAGGGCAAGCAGGGGATGTGTACAGTGTGCAGCTGAGGGCTCATGGGAGGTAGATTAGGAAGTAGTGCTAGGAAAAAATGGAAATTAAATCTGGAAAACAAAAGGAAGTATAGGTGTCGAAGCTGTTTGTAAATAATAGTAGGGAACTAGGTCAGAAAATCTTCATCTGGTGGTTTATGATCGTTTGCCAAACATGCGCAGAGGTGAGTGAAGCATCCTGAGAGGTGGGTCAGTGCAGAGATGTCACCAAGTGAGAGGAAGCACAGTTCCAGGCAGAAGATAACAAAGTCAGTACAGGGAGTTGCTGCTAGTGGGACGTAACACAGGCACAATTTTTTCTGGTGAAAGAAGGAGGTGAAAGCTCAGCAAGGTAACCTGGTGCTTCCTGCGGGAGGCCTGTCTTCACTTATGCAAACCTTGGATTCACAACAAGGTCTGTTATATGTCAGGTAGAGATTTTTCCAGGCTGCAGCCTTTGGGAGAGGGCATGGGTGGGGATGGTGGTGTCTCCTGGGCCTTTCCCTGCAGAGGAGACTTCCTTGGGNCCTGACTCAAATTTTTCCTCCCCCAGCACTGTTTGCTTACACTGCTGAGGATCTCTCTTGGTCCATTGCTTCTGTAGGGGCAGATGGCTGAGAGACCGGCTTGCCCTGCAATTTGCTGATCGCTGTTGGCATGTGCTGGGCCTTAGGGCTGTCCTAACAAAGTATGGATCTGAACCATGCCACTAGATTTTAGGATTAGGACTGTTGTGACTACGTGTGGGTCTGTAGCAGGGCAGAACAAACACTTCAGCTCTTACAAAGATGTCCTCAGCTGCCTAACAGGACTCACCTTGGTGAGGACTGATCATATTAATAAATGTGCTGCGGGTGAGTCTGAGAGTGAAGAGAAGGGATGAAAGAGAGCAGGTACAGCCTTCCTGCTGGAGTGTGGCAATCTCTTATTTGATCAGCTGCGTGACAGATGTGCCTTTCAGCATTTGTAAAAATGCTTGTTTGTGAAACTTCCTGTGGCTTAACAAACCCGTTTGGGCAGCCTCACTTACTTTCTCTGAGAATTAGCAATACTCCTTGTTTTATACGACTGTTAGGGACCCTGCATGTGGAAGGAAGGAGGGTTCTCAGAAGCAGGTCTAGGAAATGGCAGTGCAAGCTAAAAAAGCAACTGGCAGGTGGTGGAAGAGCATCCAAGCAAAACTGGCTGGAGGATGGCTGCTCTGTTGCACCCAGCTTCAAGGCTTTGAAGCAAAATCTGAGACCATGTGGAAGGTCCTCAGGTCTCCTTGACAGTGACTTTTATTCATTCAGAATAGGAATTGGTCATTATGTTGGTGGGTAACCTGGATTTTACAAGACAGAAGTTTGAGAACTTCTCTCTTCTGCTCAGGGAAAAATGTTCATCATTGAGCATCCTTAAGGCTGTTGGATTGGTCGTGGTTTGTTCACCCCAGCCATCGATGTGTTGGGTTGTGCTTTCTTCTGCTGGCGTGTTTGCTGACAGCACATTGTTACCTTTCAGAAAGTGTATATTGTTTTCATTTTGAAAGAAAAATGTTTGTCATTTGTGAAACTACTTACTCCCCTTCTCTGCCTTCCTTTCTGCTGTGAATACTGGATAGAATAAGGGTTTGTGCACTAGTTAATGAGCACAAACTTATTTTTTACTTAATTTTTATTCAAGAATTAATGCAGCAAAAGAGTAGAACTTGATGCGAATCCATGTCTATGGCAGTGATTTGTGAGGATCTGGCTGAAGCACTGGCATAGAGAAGCTTTAACCTCTGTTCTGACCAGCAGAGAAGTGTTTTAGATGTCAGAGAAGCATTGCAAAATGAGATGAATTTCCAGGTCTGCTTCTCTCACTTGGGCACACGTTTGTGTGTGGGATGTTTCTGTTGATCAGACGCGAGTGTATACACATCCCAGAGATGTGGAGGCTGAATGCAAACTATTATTTTGATGAAGTGCTCTTATGTACAAGTCCTGCTGTTTATTTTCTTTGGATAGATCGAATATAGTGATTCAGTGGTAGATTAAATAAAGCAGAGTAACAAACCAGAGCATGGTACGTATGGGATCGGTAGCTTCTTGTTCTTGACCTCCCTGGGTAGCCTCCTGGTTGCAAGACGAAAAATAATTGTGTGTCATCTTTGTTGGTTCTCTATTCTACCTTCCTTGGACTTAAACTTTATTGCTTCTTTTTTATTATTATTATTTCTTCAAGCCACAATACTAGCATACATATGACTATATTTAAACATTCTCGTGAAAGAATCTAAATGAAAGTAAATGGCTTCTGTCTAATTTTCTTTTCTTTCCTGAGAAATTCTGTGTGTATGATGCCTTGTCTGCTGTGTTACAGTACCACTGATGACTGTGTATTTGCAAGATCGCATCCATAGTAATGATTCTGAGTCAATTGCCATCTCTTGCTTATACATAGGGAAGAGATAAGAAAGGGAGATTGCAGGTTATGACTGGTTTATTTCAGCGAAATGGATTTTATGTGTACAACACAGTGTCATTTTGATGTAATTGATGATATTAAGGCCTAAAGAAATTGTCATTGCCTTACAGTTCTTTATTTTAGTGTTTGTTTATCCCTTTTCCCTTCCAGCAAAGCTTTGTACTTCAATGCCAGTTGATTCACATTCCTGCTAGTACTTCTTTTGCTCTTCCCAGGGATGGCAGTTCTCATACCAGCTTTCATCATTCAAATATGAGCACTATAGGTTATCTAAATGTGGGATACTGACAGTGATTTAATAACCAAAACTGAGAGTGAACACTGCTGAAAACGTAGTGATAAAATGGTGGTGGCAGACCACAGACAGAGCAGTGTGATGGTCATTCCAGTTAACAAGTGGAAGTAGTTCTGCTGAGCTAGTTACTTAATCTGAATTAAGTTTCTCTGTATGATCTAGATGTTCACCTTCTTTCTCTGTATGATTTAGGTGTTCTGGTCTTGAGAAACAGAAGCAAAGTTATTAGCTTTAGAAACTGTTGACTGCTATGTAAGCCCAGGAAAACCAGTGGCTTACAGTATTTTTCCTGCTGACACATGCTCCATAGGTCTTTCCTTTGTGTGTGAGCTTTTTCTGGGTCTGATAACCCTTCCATACATACATATTTGAGGAGTTTTCCTGTTTCTGTTATAGTAAAATGGTGTTCTTGTTACCAGTGGATTCTTAATTGTGCAGAGTCACACTCAATACTGTTTTACTTTAATGGCTCTTTGTTTTCCTTTTCCTTCACTGAAACTGCTCATTTCAGACTTGCACATGATCTGTGATCCTGAAAACGTACCTGAGGCTGCCTTCGTGCTGTTCTTAAACTTGTTTTTTGACTTCCATCTTGAAACTTTGACACTCAGGACAATTGTGCGAGGTCGCTTGCGGAGATTAGTTCAGTCAGAGATGCCCTTCAGCGTTGCAATCTGAAGGCTTTCTCTTGTCCCAAGTGTGTTGCAAGAAGCAGTGTTGAGACTAGGACACATACTTTGGTTCCTGTTATTTTCTTAAGCTAATACCCCCTCAGCAAAAGCCTTTTTCCTCACTGTTTTGCTGGGTACCTGGACAACGTTAAACTCATACTTTGAATCCAAAGTGATGATATTCAGCAAAATACTATTTTAAAAGTAAAAATGTAAGTTATTTTTATGAGAAAAGGTTCCAGCATATTTGAACAGTAATGTCAAGGAAGCTGGGACTCTCTTTCTGAAAGTTCTGTTTTCTGCATCAACGTCAGCACAGTTCTAATGGCGATAGATTTAGGGGTGTAGTGCCAGCACTAATTATTTCATTCTTCCAGAAGTGTGGTGGGAGTGACGTGGATTTTTACAGCTGAGGTGATGTTTCATTTTGATGTCACCAGTCAGGCTTCAGATACGGTACCTATTTGAGTCTGTGCCCACAGAGCCCATGAGTACGCTTAATTCTCACTGGAGGGTTGGTGAGTCCAAGAGGTGATTTCAAGAGGCTGCTAGGGTTCAGTACTGATGTCAGACTTTGGAGCAGCTGTTCTGCTGTGAGGGGACCCTCACATGGAAAAGTATTTGAATCCAGTTTATTTTATTGTTAAAGTTTGGAAAAATGCCATGACTATCTTCCTTGCTCGGTTTCTATCTCTTGTGAAAAAACAGAGAGGAGGCCTTGGAGAGCAAGGCAAGAAATTGATTTTCTTTTTTTTTTTTTTTTTTTTTTTTTTTTTCTTCTTTTGCCAAAGAACATAGATGGAATCGGAGATATTTGGTGGGAAACTATTAATTGTACTCTGAGTGTGCTGCTTAGCCTTCTTCAGAATTTAAAATGTGGACAGCAAATCAGTGGTACAGGCAGGAGTCAGACTGAACTTCTGTAAGTTGCACCCCCGCTGTCTAACCACAGTTACTGATCATACAGCTTGCACTCGTGGTCTGTCAGTAATGCCATGAGCCACTCTGAAGGACAGTGACGTCAACAACAAATCCCGCAGGCATCCGTCGCAGCCTTTAACTGGGTATGAGATGAAATTCAGGCTGGGGAAAAGAGAGGTCTCAGTCTCTAAGGCCAAGCAACACTGTGTCCTAAAAATTGTTATGCTGGGGGCCATCCAGCTAGAGAGCAGCTTTGCAGAAAAAGACGTGGGGGTCCTGATGGACACCAAGCTGAATGTGAGCCATCAGCGTGCCTTTGCTGCAGGGGTGCCTAATGGTGTCCTGGGCTGCATCAGGCTGAGAGCTGCCAGCAGGTCGAGAGAGGTGGCCGTTCCCCTCTGGTCAGCACTGGTGAGGCCTCACCTGGAGTGCTGGGTCCAGTTCTGGGCTACCCAGTACAAGAGAGACCTGGGCCCAGCAAAGGGCCATGAATATGACTGAGGGAGTGGAGCACCTCACCTATGAGGAAAGGCTGAGAGAGCTGGGATTGCTTAGCATGGAGAAGAGGAGGGTCAGGGGATCTTACTGATGTCTACAAACGTGTGAAGGGAGGGTGCAGTGAGGATGGAGGCAGGCTCTCCTCAGGGGTGGCCAGTATCAGGACAAGAGGCAGTGGGCACAAACTGAAGCACAGGGGGTTCTCTCTGAACATGAGGAAGCATGTTTTTATTATGAGGGCACCTGAGCACTGGCACAGGTTGCCCAGAGGTGTTCTGGAGTCTCCATCTCTGGAGGAGAAAGCTGGGAGGCACCCCTGAGGTCCCTTCCAACCTTAGCCCTTCTGTGATTCTTGCGTGTGATTGCAGGCTTTCTTTCTTCAATTAATTTGAAGTTCTTTGCATGACTTGTGTTGCGAGCAAATGACTTTTAGTTATGTTGTCTATAAACTCCAATAATATTTTAAACCTTTTTGCAAGGAGAGGTAATTTGCTTTGGATGGAATTCCATACACTGCATTGCAAGTATAATTTCTATCAAGAATGTCAAATTTCTACCAAGATTGTCAGAGGCACTGTTTCAAAGCACTTGTTTATGAAACCCTAAAAGAAATCCAGACGTGAAGATTCTCTAGAAGCATTTGTAATGAAAAGTTTCAGAAGCTCATTCTTATCCATCGCTTGTCTGCTTAAGACACCTCTAGAAAAATCCTTCTGTTTCTTTCCCTCCCCAAGCCCCTAACACCTGATCCTTATAGCCAGCAACACAGAGCTTATTTCTGGTTCTCGGTTTTTTCTGCTTGTGTAATTTTACCTAGCTCCTACTTCTACCAGGAATTTTTTATTAGTACACACAGTATCTGTGTTTAAGCTTCTCACCTCTGCTCTCTTCAGCTGGTTAGTTTCAAAAGCAAGAGGCTCTGAGACAGCAACCTATAGATGGAAAACACCTGCATTTATGAAGCCTGAGATGACTACATGCATTCAGCAGATACAAAGCTTATTTCTCCCAGAATTATTCCATCACTGCAAACTTGTGCAGGTATTGTGGGGCTCATGATGATTTATCTGAGAAGAGGGAGCATTTGCTGTCGTAAGAATGTGAGTAGAAGTAAGCTGTGTCGAAGGAGGGAAATTCTGCTCCATGGCTTGATTTTTCTCTGTTTAAAGGACACTTGTAAAGCTGGGGGAAGGGCAGTGTTAGAGGAGAACAAAGAATTTTCCTTTTTTTTGTGTCTTTATTAGCTGTGGTTTTAGGCGGTGTGGGGGAGAGGGGGGGTACCGATGAGAGTATGTGGTTCTTCCTCCGTAAACCCAGGAGAAGGGGGAATATCCCATCACATGTATTGCTCTGTGTGTGTTGTTTTTCCTAGTTTTCTGATTTAGTTGTTCTTCAGACATGTTTCAAGCTCTTCTCAAATACACATCACTTGCAGTTGTATGAAGCAAGTCAGGGCTGGCTGAAACCTCTACATTCTTGAGCTAAAGTGTGGCATTCAGATGCCACCACTGCGTGGTGAATATATCTGCTTATGGACTTGTTCCTGAAATGTTCCCAGTTTTGGAGCTGGCATTACTGTTAAGAAATGTCATATGGAAAAAATAGCCACAGGCTGAGAGTGTGGCCAGAATTATTCGTTCACCTTACTGATTTTCAGCAGGTCTCCTCGTTGCCGTTCCTGGCTTTAACACTTCAGGGTCTAACCCCCTGATTTCTGGGAATGAGTCTGAGATTTGGTGATGATAACAGGGTTGTATTCCTAATGGGAAAGGGTTATGTTGTACCTGTAACTATTTTTTTTGCTTCTAAATAAAGCTGCCATCAACATGAGTGAAGCACAGCTGAATGACTTGCATATTTGAATGTATGGCATCCCTTTACTTCAGTTTTCTGTCTGAGACGGGCCTGTTATCACGTACGTACCTTTCAGGTGTAACTGCTTTATGTTAACTTGCAACTGTCTGGAATTGCCCCTTTACGTGCTCTTATTGTGGGTAGCTGCCGTTCTGTAATAGCAGGACAGCTTGCATCCTGCAAACCTGTTGATGAAGTTTGGTCTTGAGCACCAAACTTCTTCAGTAGAGGACTTCATGGGACTGTGCTCCTCACGCTTAAAAAAAATGGTACACCTAGGCTCCTGTGTGATCAAACCTGGGGCTGCTTTAAAACTGGAACATAATTAATTGTACAGTAAACCAGAATTATTATTAATTTATGTTTTTAAGAGAAGGAACTAAATTATGTTCACTCTGTACTGTTTTGGAAAAGAGAAATATGCATTAATAAACAACATGACTGTAATTAATTAATGATCCCCTGGAGAGGGCTTGCTCCCAAAGTAGCTAATTACGGTGTAAAATACTAAAAAATTAATCCCAAAGCACTTCATGAAAAATCAGCCATGGGGCAGTGAATTGTAGAGATTGAAACAGATTGTTTTTTTGTCTTAATGGCTAAAGTTAACAACTGAGACAAATGATGAAATGCAAAACAAAACTCCAGTGTTTAGGTGCATTTTGGCATTTCTAATTAATGAGCTCTTAGCTGTGCCACTAAAAATATCATAGAATTAGTGTGAGCTATAAACCTATTGTCATCACTCTTTTTTATTACTTATGGAAGGTCTAGACAGGTCCTAAATATTAGAGTCGTTGTTCCCTACCTTTTCTGTGGTCTGTCATCAACCTTCTGCTGGGTCTGTTGCTTTTCTCCTTTTCAGATCAAATTCTAGATCTTTTCACTTCTATCACAAAAATACATTTCAGAAGCTTATTGTTGTGTTAGCCTAGATGGTGTTGTCAGTTTAGCTGCCTTTTAGTAAATAGACCATCATGTGTTTCTCAGTTGGCGACTGAAGTAGATGTTGTTATTGGCTTCCTAAATTTTTAGTGAATTTTTTGCAAATAATTTTTTGCACTCTGCTTAGTGCACTGGGAGCTTCACTGGCTTCCAAGGAAATGCGTGAATATGTCAAAAACTTGAGTACCTGTAGAATCGGAGCCTTGATTTGTAAAATGATACTTGCTAAGAAAAACAGAACAAGGTAGTAATTTTTTTTGTTGAAAACAATGGTTATTGCTCAGATAAATGTTAGCAGCATTGATTGATTGCTGACAAGAGGTGTAAAAGTTATTAACATGACAATGTACAAATCATGTCATAAATATTTTTGTTCCTTGCAACTGCAGCAGGCATATAAACTAGGCTTTCAGGTATTCTGTAACGTCCTTTTTGAAAGAAAAGATTTCTTTTCCCAATGGAGAGAAAATTAAAATTATATCTGAAGTTTTCCTTGCGAAGTCTCTATGATTCTACTTCAGCCTGTGTGTACTTCTTTTGTACTATGTAAGTGGAGCTTTAATGTGTGAGTAGATCCCTCTTCCCTTTCCTTCCCCGCTCCTAAATCTTGTTATGTGGCCCTACTAGGAACAAATGAGCTCTTCCCTAGGCTTCTTTTCAGAAAATGAGTTTTCTGACCCTGCAGTCCATTTGTAAATCGATATATAACGTATATATCAGTGGATATATATAGTTCTATGTACTCCTCACTCTGCAGTCTGTTTGTATAATAAACTATAGGTTATACATTATATGTAATACATATAGCAATTCTATAATGTACTATATATTAACTGGCTTATAAATAAATGTATATTTAAGAAGTAACTAAGGACATCAGAAGTATTTATAGCATGACTTTCATTCGTTAAAGGTGATGACTTAGAAATGAACCTGTTCTCGAATGTAAGTGAAAATTGGGCATTGGTTCTAAGGCTGTTCAAACTAGTTTTATCTGAAGATGAATGCAAGCACAACACGAGCTAATTGCTGTCTGTAAAATGATATATTCAGACTGCAGATACACGTGGTAGGCAGGTTGTATCTTGGCTTGGTCATTTCGTCCTGCCTTTATCTGTTGTACATATTCTATGTGGACTTTACCATCTGCATGCTTAATATGAATGCGTTCCCTCACGTTAGCTGGAGTGATCTGGGAGGGGAAGCTAGCAGCTGCCTTGCTGGTGTCTTCTCAGCTTTTCTAGACAGACATGCTGCCGTGCTTCTTCTCTGCTTTTACCTGGGAGCTCTGAAGGAGCTGGGGAGGTAACACAGAGGAGTCATCAGTGTTTCTCCTTTGCATGCTTGTGGAGAAGCATCGTTTCCTTCTTTGCTCTCACTTTCTCTGCTAATCTGTTGGGGTGCCTTCTGGAGTCTGTCTTGGAAAGGCTTTGCTGGAGGAAGTGAGGCAAACAGTTATGGGGATACGGAACAGCTGTGTTGTAAGGAGAAATGGAATGGTCTGGGGCCGTTAATTCTGGAAAAGACCACCAAGGGTGGATATGACAGATGTGCAAAATTATGAACGTTGTGGATGGGGTGATTAAAAATAAATCAGAAAGAGGGAAGGTTTTGTGGAGAGCTCAAATGAATTGATCTCATCACCCCGTGTTGCTGTCTGGCTTCCTGCAGTAAAGGTGCTCCAGGGGCGGTTCAGGAGGCAAAAGCCTTCACAGGGCTTGGTGTGTGTGGGATTTTTCCCAAGATTTGGGAGAACAAAGCACGTCTGGGCAGCCAGGCAGATGTTGGAGGAGGGGACAAATGAAAACCACCTGGAGGTGACTCTCACTGAAGGGTATGTGCTCTCTCAGCAGAAACCAGAGAGCTTATCTATGGGGTGTTGGAGAAAGCAAACTGGGCTGAATGTCTGATCCAATGTTGGCTTTCGTATGTTTGGGTTTTATTGCTCAGAGCTAGGGACATTTAAAAGTTTCAGTGACCTGTAATGTTTCTTAGGGATAATACTGTTAAACAATACTACTGGCAAAACTCCAGGCTTAGTCATAGCCATCTATTGGTCAATCTTTTGCAGTTCTTGACTTATCTCACTCAGATGCCTGGCATAAATGGAGAGAACAAAATCAATTTTTTGCTGAAACGAGTTGTCTCCTGGAAGTCCACCTAATGAGCCTCTGGCAAATCTGGTACAGCGTTACCTGGAGCCAAGAAACAAAAATGAAGAGAACGGTTAAGAAAAGCTGGAGTATAGTGCAAGCATCTGGGTGTTTTCAGGGTAGAGGAAAATGCCTTATCACTTCAATATGTTTCAAAATGTGACTTCATTCAAACTCTACAAGTTTGCAAGTGTCACAGGAAACACTACTTAATAAAAATGCTTGCTTATCGTTATCATTCCTTCTGCTTTCTTAATCATTCTTCAAGACTACAGAATAACTTTAAACTGTTTTCCTCCACCTCCTGTCAACATCTAGGTTTTCTGTTTCCATTCGTACTCGGCGTAGTTTCACCACTAGCTTGGTTTCCTGTGCATTATTTTCAAATGGGACCACAGGGACTTGCTTTAATTTGTTTGTATTCTATTTCCTTCCAGCTTGGATATCTCTGTAGGCATTTTTCTTGTGTGTATGTGCATGTGTGCTTTTTTGTTTAACATCAGGTTAAGAGTTGTGAGTAAAGGTTCCTTTGCTGTAGAGGAGTAGTAAACCTAACCCTTTCAGCTGGGAAATAAACATTTTATCTGTCCTTCAAAGTACTGAGATTTCTGATGCTTTTTTTTCCGTTTGTAACAGGATAAAAAATTTCCTTTCTCCTCTTCTCAAAAAAGATCCAGCCCAGTGAAGAAAACCTGTCAGTGCTTCAGCCTGTGTATTTTACAGCCCAGTTGAGTTTTGTGATCACCAGATAACTTTCTGTGTTGGGGACATGAAGAGTCACATCTGTCTCTGATTTTGGTCCTGAAATATCTTTTTTTTTTAATGCCAGCTTATCTAAAACAATTGGAGGGGGAGAGGGTGGTTTTTTTTTTGTTTGTTTGTTTGTTTTTGTTAAATCACTGGACAATTTTTGACCAGCCTAATTTTCTGTGATTTGCTATTTCTTTGAGAAATAGCAATGCTTCATATTTAACAAGGCTCATATAAGTTTTGACCTCTTTCTTACTGTTGTGCTTGTCATCTGTATTTCAAAATTTTATTTTGTATCTCTTGTGTTCAAGTATCTTGCTTGTAGCTGTTACAGTGATATAGGCTATTGTATATGTCAAACAGCTGAGTTTTTGTACATGTTTTGTACTATATGCCTGCTTTTGTGGAATCACTTTCATTTCCTATTCTCTTTATGTTGGTGCTTATACTTCTGAGTACTGCTTATCTCAAAATAGCATTTTTTTTTTTTTTAGATGGGACTGTTACTTCTTTATTTTCATTCTGTTGTGTTGGAGTTTTTGCAGTGTTGGTGATCGTTGCACTGTGACTGGTAGGAGTCTGCCAGCACTGCCATTATTACCCAGAAGCTGCATGAGCTCGAGGCAGTAAGACAGTTTTGTATAGGAAAGTGGCGTAGAAAAACTTAGTCTGAAAGAAAATCATACAATAATTTATGTTGGAAGGAAGCTCAGAAGAGACACAAAGAAGGCCCTGACGCTGTGCAAGCACTGCTAAAACACTGGTGCGTTATCAGCACTGTTTTGGTCACAGGTGGAAACAGCAGCAGCACACAGGCTGCTATGGAGAAAATAAACTCCATCCCAGCGACACACAGTACAGCTTAGTTTGGTTTTGAGGTGACATGGGCTGAAATGGCAGCAGGCACACTTAACAGAGCACTTAAATGTTTTGGAAGGGCACTAACCGAGGCAGCACAGCCATGGGTGGAGCTCCTGCTCCGAGGGCACCACTTCAAGTGTGCTTTCCTGAAACAAGAGGGCTGACACAGGTTATATGAAGGAAAATTTTTCTGCTGATAATGTCACGTCAATAATGGTATCAAGTGGTGTTAACTGACTGGTGACACCTGAAAGATTCTGCTAGTAACTGCTGGTACTTAATATCTTTTGTATTAAGTTTAAAAGGAAAAGTTTTTACTGCTTTCATGACATTGTGTGTATGAATTTTTATAAACAGGTCATACTGCTTCTGTGGTGAGTTTCATGGTGTGGCTTGAAGTTGTCGGGCATTCTTTGTCCGCCATTCTTTGCTGGCACGAGTGCTCTGTGGTGGGTTGCTCCAAAGCTTTGGGAGATTTCCTTGCTGGAACAGGGCAGGTCTGAGAAAAGATCTCAGACTGCCAAAAAAGCGAGGAAACAGCATTCTAGTTCCCTTTCATTTGTCAAGCAAAGCCACGTTGTCAAAGATCCCTGGGTTGTTTACAGATCAAAAGAGAAACAGTTGACCCATTCATGCCTTCTAGCATAATGGTATCTCATATCTGTACTGTCATATCTGCCTGTTTTCCCAGTGGATTTCAATGTGCTGAATGACTTGCATTCAGGAGAAAATAATTAGGGAACACCACGTCTTGCACACAGCTATTGATATGGAGACTGCATTAAAGGGGAAAACGAAATGTTTAGTGATGAACCATCTGTCAAATGCATACAGGACAGGAAGAAGAGTGGCTGGGAGTGAGCACACACTTTCTATTACTGATGCAAAGGTTGGGGGAAGAATATGGGGAAGGCCATATAGTTTTTTAGGTATCTGCTGAAGGTGGGTGGAGGGGTTAGTGGTGGTCAAATGGGCAAACAGAAGCTTCAGAGAGATTTGGAGAGAATAAATTCAAATATAAGGCATTATTATGCTCCTGTAGCATCTCACTGCCACAGAACGAGAGACATTGAAGGTGAGGTGGGTTCAAAAATCAGTTGAATGTTGTTTCTGTACTCATTTGTGAAGGGCTGTCCAGCCAAAGTTCCCTGAGTTGTGCCTTGAACCCTGCTGGTCGGGCTGGGTTTGGTGAGGCAGAGCTGTGTGTGTGTGTGGCTCGTGTGCTTCTCGTGCTCAGTCCTCAGAGGCAGGGACCTGAGGTCAGTGGGCTCTTGGTCTGGTAGGCCTGTTCTTCTGCAGAACCTTTGATACAAGCTGAAGAGGCCCAGTAATGGGGAAAGAGAAGGGTGGAGAGGGAGCTTGCCAGGCAGGAAATGGTGCTTAGGAAGTTAACGGAGGAATGGGACCCTTGAGGAGAGGAATGTCTGTTGCACTGACAGATGCTATAAAACATACTTGCTCCTAGCATTTGAAGAAGGTATTGAGCCTTCCGGGTTCTTCATTATATAAGGAAATTCAAAAATGTTACTTTTCTGTAGCACTTCCTCTATACAAATTTATGGAACAAGTGTCACTAGAGTTAGTACAAGAGTTGCTAATACTGCCCTCAGTTGTCACATACAGGGCAAGCTGTGATGTTGCTCAAAGCCCTGTGTTCCTTCTTTTAATTGAATTGGAAAAGTCATTGCTGCTGGTATCTAAGGAAGTGCTCTATGAAGCTGAGAAAGTTTTTGATACTGACATTTCCCCAGGCAGGGGAATTAGAATTCACGACCAAGAACGTGGCTGCTACATTTTCTTGTTTAAAGTCAGGAAGGCCTATTAAAGGATGGTTAGAGTTGGAGAACATTTGTAATTCTCTGGATGAACTGCTTCTGTCTGTAGAATTTAAATAGAAATTATTTCCAGAGCATGTTGGTCATCTGCATTATTTTTGCCCATGTGGTGAGAAACAATTACCTTCTCTGCTTTGGACAGTGAACTGAAATACAGGAAGATGAAGTAATCTAAACTGAAATTCCATAGCTGAGGACTGAACTTAAATTTGGCATGGTCTACTGAGGTATCACCTGTTTCTTCAAAATAAGTCTTGCAGATGGAGTGAACCAGAATTTTATTACCCTGAGGTAAGAAGTGGGAAAAGTAGAGGAGGCTGTAAATGGTTCTGTGCATGTGCATGCATAAGGAAAAAAATATCTTGAAAAGTGATTAAGCACTTCAGAAATGTCATTTGATCAAGGAATAGAGTTTTTGACATGAAGCTCTAAATGTGGTATAATCATATCAGCACTCAGACTGCTAGGATGAATGACTCTTGAGTTGTTTTAATTTTGTCTGAGAGTCTTGTCATTTGGGAGCTCCAGCAGACAAGAGACAAATTTGTGTTCACAGCACTTGAATCAAGAACAGAAATTCAGGCTTTATACCTCATATTAACATTTACTATTAAAATAGTAATGAAAGAAAAAACAACTATTAATTAATGAGAAAGAAACATTGGCTATATTTGACAGATCTTTGCCCAGAAGGGAATTTAAAATTTAAAGCATGCACCTATAATCAGAAAGCCATGTGTGATAGATGCAGGTAAACCACTGTACCATTTGTGCATGACATTTTAAAAGGAATGAGTGTAAGAAGTATGTTCTGAGAGACTGCATATCCTAAATCTTCATCTGCAGTGCTTGTTTTCATAGATTTGTTGGCATCTTTGCACTGTACTTTGTTTGGTACTGCATAGATATTACAGGTGTGAGCAGGCATCATAATGAGTTCCTGTTAAGGGTTTCTAAGGATACTGAGGGAAGAAAAAACATCTTGGCTCTTAGAAATTAAATCTGAAATAATGTGGAGCTTTCTAGTAGGGCAGGAAAAGCTCATTTGCCTTTAAAGATCAAAACAAAAGTTGAGAAGCGTGTGCTAATGATCTCCAGGTTCCTAAGAAGGGCAGTTTCACTGTCAGGTAATGTAGAAGATCTTCCTAGACAAATTGTGTGAAGTTTATGAGTTTTCAAAATGTGATGGGAGGAAGGAGTTAACTAACTTATTACAGGTAAGTTAGTACATGAATGTAGGCTGTAAACGAGAGCAGTTTGACTGAGCAGCAATGCTGTCTGTTTTCTTAGCAGGTGAATAGGGTTAGGGTGGCTTTGTCAATATTGCTATCAAGTGCTTTAATATGTTTTTGTGAGATTGAGGCAGCAGAAAGAAGCTGTATATCACTTCACCATTCTGACTTCCTACCAGCTGTGGTCCTGAGAGCTCGTCTCTGTTAGAGTTACTGAGGGAAGGCAGTGAATTTGGATTTCTGAACTCCTAGCTGTAAGTGCATTGTGCAGAAGGGTATAATTTTCTGTTTTTACTCCCACCACTATCTTCTGTATTCAGAAAACAAGAATTGTGTAGGAAAGGAACTAACTGTTACAAAATGGAGATTTTTAAAGTGGTACCTAAAATTCCTCTTGAAACACCTTACCATTTATTTTCACATATGTTTCGGGTAGTAATCTTACAGAAAAGCACCACTGCTTGAATGTTTTTGCAAATGTGTTTTGAAGTTTTTTTTCTGGTTGTGTTTTGAGGCTGACTACTGTCTTTGCATGCTCTCTTTCTTCAGCAAAAATCATGAATTTTCTTGTCTAGCAGTTTCCGTGTGTGATGGCTTCCTGTTTTTTGTTTAGTTCCTCAATCAAAGGACACAAATCATTCTGGAGTTACCATACTTTATTCAAGATGAAATCAAAACTTAATAAGGTTTGTAGAGCATATGCCAATGAAGTGGATGGATAGTCTTCATTTTCTTGCTCTTTCTTCCCCTTTAAGCACAAATACACTTTTTTTTTTTTTTAATTTTTAAGTAAATAAGCAGATTGGAGTACTTCTACTGTGTAGAATATGGGGTTAGGTATTTGTGAGGGGAGTAGGGCTGGGGCAGAGGCTTGCTTGGTGGATGTAGGTGTCCCAAGACATCTGCTTCTTTTTCTTCCTTCCCCCAGCTCTTCTGGGGAGCATGAGATGTTTAAAAAGAGCTATACATGTTTGGAAAGTAAAACATTTGCCTAAGTAGTTCTGCAAACTGTATAAATAAACTGGACTCGGTAAAAGAACTTCAGAGAAGATTTATGGCTGGGGTATGTGCTATCATTTCCTTCAGTTTTGTAGCACTAGCAAGACCCCTCTAGGATGTGTGAATGCTTCATTTTTCTAAGACTGTGTATGTATGTGTGTGTGTAGACTGCTTTGCATTACTAAGCACTAGCACATGGGAAAGGGGAGGAGCAAGACACTCATTTGATTCTGTGAGCAGTGCTTCGAGGCATAAAGCAGATTCTCTTGTAGCTGATCTCAGCGTGTTGGAAAACAAATAGGAAAAAGCCTTCTTTCCAGCACGCGAGGCAGAGGGGAGAGAGGTAATCAGAGGTGGCTGGCCTGGTGGCATTTCCAGAGGGAAGGGAGTGATGGGGACCGTCTGGAGAAACTTGGAAGCTGAGGCACTAGTTGTGTGGGGAGGCATTTAATAATGTGTTTATGCAGGTTTTCTCTTTCTGAATCCCAGTATGCATGGAGATGTCTGCGAGGAAAAATACCCTCCTACCATTTGTAGGTTATGCGTGCAGCAGGGCAGCTGGTGGGAGGGGTGCCAGAGGCTGCGGCTCTGCTGTCCGAGGCAATTTCCTCCAAAGTGCTAGCAAGAAGTGAGCACAATGGAGCTGGTATTGCTTAACAAAAAGGAGTCACTCTGGAAAAGGTGCTCTGATTCTGTTGTGAGTGTTGTGAGCCATCGATGCATGAAATCAGTCCCACCTTCGGTGACTTAAGAAAAACATTGAGGACACCTCATTAAGAGAAGTGGAATCAAACAGGTACGGTTAGGATTTTGCATTTTGGTGTGTTTCCTTCCTTCCCGATCCAAACCCAGGTGGTGTGTCACATTCAGCGTGCACGAGCATTGTCCTGAAGGCTGGCAGTGGTGCGGGCTGGGGCCGCAGCGCAGTCTGTCGGGTCGAGCTGTGCCCCGTGTGGGGCCTGGCGACTCCTCGCAGCGCTGAGGCGACTCCAGTGCTTTGGTGAGGCCACTCGCTTTTGCCACCAGGCATCACTAGGAAAAGTGGTTTATGTTGGTGCTGGATTTGAAGTCCCTTGTCCCCTGAGCTGTACGCAGTCAATAAGCTGTCACTGGTCAGTGCAAAAGAATGGTGATGAGGCGTGCTAGCATGGCGTGTGCCTGTGAAAGTGGAGGTGATGCTGGTCAGGAGCCCTCAGCCAATGACCCCGCGCTGGATCTGCATCATCCCACAGCGCTGCGGGGCTGGGGCTTGGAAACTCATAGACTTGATTGATTAACTGAAGGGGTGTCAGCAGCTGTGCGCTCAGCACCTGATAGAGGCGCGTTACAAATGCACACAGCTGCAGACCAGGGCCTGATCTCAGCAGAGTAGATGTGAATGGGATGTACTCCACATGAGATTAAGGGAAGCATCCTTTTTCTAATAGCTGGCCGAATGAGCCATATGCACAGGTATGTGATAAACTTCTGGTTAGAGCTGCAGAATGCAAGTCCCTCTAAGGTAACTGCTTTGGGGAATCTGAATGTGTGGAAATAGATTCCAGGAGTTGCATGTGTGTGCCTTTGCATCCCTAAAGTATGTGCATCTGTGTGGTGTCAGCTTTTGCCACAGCTTTGAAAGTATTCAGCTAACTGTAAGTCCAGATAATTCTGTGTTCTTATATTTCATTGCCACAGTGTTCATACAATCAGAAGGTACTTTTACCCACTGACAAGTCTGTAATAGCAGCCAGCCAAGTCAGGACTTCTTTGGCTGGAGCGGCAGAGCCTTTCAGACAGCAGCCCGGCCTCCAAACCTGGACAACAACTGCTCTGTATATGCCAAATGCATGTTGTTGGTGCTGTTCTTCTCAGATGTGGTAACTGAAAGTTTCATCACATGAAGGATTGAATTTATTTTACTCGTGTTACTAATCTGTGCAATTTCACAGCAAGTAGGGACATAAACTTCATTAAGATCCAGATGATACAAGAAAAATTTTGGCTGAGGTCCTTCCTCTCATTCTAGCAGTACTGAAAATAAGAAGTGGCACCAGGAAACACAAGAGTGCATTCAATTAGGATTACAATAGCTGCTGTTTTTTGCTGATGCCTGCATTATAGTCTGAAGTGGTGGTGCAGTAGTGTGAGACACATCTTCCAGTTCTGCAGTTTGTGTCCCTCAGTGCTTGTCTGCTGTGTGTTTAATCGGATTTTTTTTGCCTATTTGTTCATTTGTACTGGAACTTAAGATAAAAATCAGTCCTTAACAAAGCCGTGTGCCCCTAGCCTGCAGTTGCCAGCACTGCAGCTGGCTGGGCTGCAGTAGGCGCGTGCCCTGCCTATGAGAGGGGCAGGGCGGTGAAGGAGCCAGCAGTGTTCTCCAAGGCTTCATGCATACAAAAAAATACCCTGGTTTTTATCAGCGTTTACAGGCTTGCTTTTGGTGCCAGGTGTAGTACATTCAGAGGATTCCCCAAAACGTTGATGTTTGGAATTGGCAGTAGTCATTTGAACTTTCTGGTAATTTTGTACTTATTTTAATACCTTTAATCACAAGTGTTTGTTTGAATGGATTGATAGAGCTTCACTGCAGCTGCTTTTATCAATTGATTGAGGGAGAGGACTGGAAGAAGCCAACAGCACCTCTCAATTTCATAACTTAAGCGTTTTTAAGCTAACTCCTTATATTTGAGGGGGAAGAGTTTGGTTACCTTAAAGCAATATTTCTTCTTGCAAAAGTTATCCTATAGTAAGGTGGAAGATCAAAACACATTTACAGCTGATAAATACAGCTGGAACCTTCATGGCATTAAAATGATATTGATTGTGCTTGGGTGTGATGGATCAGATAGTGTTCTTATGCTGCTGTTAGATTTGAGTATATGATTTCTTATCAAAAGGTACAATCAAAATTTGCCTCATTCTTAATTATCCCCGATGTACTTTGCCAAGTTTGTGACTAGCATGTATAATAGGTAGATCTTTCTTTTGTTCTTCATTGCATTGTACATTTTGACTAGAGAGGAGATCTAGGTGAGAATAAACAAATATATATATGTATATATACACATAGTAATGTCACAGTACCCGTGGATGCCAAGGTACCCCTACTGGCACAGAATGATTAAAAAAAAAAAAAAAAAAAGTTGTCATACACGAGTGTAGAAAGTAGGTTATCGTGGTTTAAGAGATAGTTATAGAAACATGCAGACTTCTGTGTTCTGCTCAGGTGAATTCATTAATTTTGGGGAGCAGGCTGTACTGCCTTTAAGGAGAAAATACACCGATCTGCTGCTTATTCTTGAGAAAAAAAAAAAAGTGGGTTTCTGCAATGATAAGAATAAAGAAGGAATACACATTCTTAATTTGAAGTTGGTAATTTTGGGGGTATACAAAAGGCAATGGTTATAGATGTGAAATGGATGTCTCCTATTTGCCAATGCAGTGACTTATTTAAAAGGTGTACTCAGAGCAGCACGTAATATATATAAGGTGCTGCCTTTTGTTTGGCATAATGAAACAGGTTTTTTTTAATAGGGGAGAAGGTATATGAGAATGCAGATAAAGGAATGGAAGTAGGTATGAAAATTAGGATACTTCAGTTTGCAGACTTTCAGGTTTGGAACTTCTTGGCTGTGGGTTTGTCAGTCTTGTGGAGGAGGCATTCAGGTCTGGCTTTGGCATCTCCTGGTGTCCAGCTGCCTCAGCACATTGGGGTCCAAGTTTGGGTAATGGGTTACTAGAGCATGAAATGTATTAACTACCAGCACATATTTAACGCCACGGTTAGATGAGACTGAAACCCCTCTGGTTTCAGTCATCTGCATTTCTTTTTCTTTTCTTTGCAGATAGATGAGGCTGAAGTGGATTAGATTAGTATGACTAGTGGTGATCATGTGGCATGCATTTTTTTGAGGAAATTATTTAGCCCAGGCAGTTTAAAATTACTGGCTCTAGAAGCCAGGTTCTTAGCTGTTGCCTCCAATATCAGTAACCGAGATATTGTTTCTTTGTCAATACAGGAATGCTCAATTTGTTTACTGTTCGCAGCAATTTTTCCAGTGTACAAATCCCTTTAAATATTACTATGTAAGAGAGAAGGAATGAATAGTTCTCTTTTGTGCGGGTTACCTTTTCGGACTGATGTACACATTTGACAAATATATCAAGCCTGCTATTTAAGCTTAGTGTGTTTAAAAAGTTTTAGTATGGAAGACAGATACAATGGTGTCTGTATTTGCTGTCAGTAAAGGTTATGCCAATGAATCGGGATGGTACTTGATGAATACCAGCTATTGCAAGGAGTCAGTTTTCTGTCATTCAGTACATTACTGTAGGGTGGTAAAATAGATCTTGTAATAGATATTTCTTCTTGCTGGCATAATCGAGCCCTGAAACTAGATGTCATGCATGTGTTTGGCTGACTGGGTAAGTTAAATGTGAGTCAAAGCTTACACAGTGACTAAAAAAGCTGGGGAATTTAGTTGTGCCCAGTGTGCATTGATTTAATCAGTTAAGTATGTCCTTTTGATGTTGAAAAGTCTGTGCAGTTGGGTGTAGTATGCTGTGGGAACTATCTTTAAAAACAAAAGAATAAACAATAAGAATCTCTTGTTGAAAATGAATTCTTTAGTTTATGCTTTATAATCATAGTCTCCAGAGCAGATTTTCCTTCCTGCTTATATTCCCTTTGGATTTAGAATGTTGTCACGGCAGTAATTTGTGGGCAAAAAGGCCATTTTGTTCCTGTCGAGCGTTTTTTGTACATTCTGTTCTTGAGGAAAAGAAAACCAGCAACACAAAAATCTTTGTGGAGAATGTGGCCATTTGTAAAACATAGCATGGGTTAAAGCGTTTGACAGCCTATTTGATTAAGCTGTTTCTGGCAGGATTAGTCCTATGGCATTTGATGATCAGACTACATTTTTGCTTTTAATTCATACAGCTGAAAAAGACCAGAAGCTGTGATTCAGCACAGCTTGTTTGAGGACATCAACAGGGTACAGCTGTGGGCTCTGCAAAATTCATAGCAGTCAGGCTGTCTCGGCCCACAAACATACGCTGAGTTTTGCACTGAAGACTTAGCCAAGTTTACTCACTTTTGTTACTTATTATTGTTAATATTGAGTATTCCTTTTTTTGAAAAGGCTCACATGAAATTTGTCAAACTTTATGGTCCTCCCCCTCTTCATGCTGTGTGACGTTAGGTATTTAAAGCACTAAGCTTCACAAAGACAGATGTGTAATGAGAATAAAGTAAGTCCAAAGAAAATTTGTTTTCTCTCCATACGGATAAAGGCTGTGTGACTCTTAATCTGATTTCAAGCAAACTGAAGCAGTTCTTCTGATGAAACAACACACACTTGTGGAATAAAGTATGACTTATGTGAAAATCAGTGACTTCAAGTTGGAAGATATCAAATTAAAATGGGAGCAAGGAAACAAGTTTTTTTTGAGTTTGGTTTTTGGTATTGAAGGTTGTGGCTGCTGCTACAAAACACAGAGGCCATCATTGCTTTAATTCTAAGAGAATTGCTGCTTCTGTTAACTCTTGTCCAAAGAGAATATTATTTCTTTTTACAAATTGTCTTCAACTCATCGTTTTCATGTTTTAAGGTGTCTTCTGTGCTTAGTACTGCAAGAGGCTTGAGGAAAATACTCCTCTCTGCATTTAATATAGGAGAATCAAGTTCAGCAAATAATATTTGAAGCCCATTTTACATGATGTGTCAAACAAGAAGAGAGATCAATAGTTAGCAAACTTTCTCACAGACTATTTTTACAAATACAGTTAAAGTGGATATGGAATACATCATTCTCAGCTCCCATGTAGGAGTAAGGAGGATTACTGCCCACACAATAATTCTGAGAACCAGCTGGGTCGTGATCATCACCCTCGTATCCATGCAATGTGTATATAAATGGAGAGCTTACCACCAGATCACTCTTAAAACATGAAATCATTGCAGCTGGATAAAGGATTTTCAAAATTTTATAGCAGATTGGGACCATTCAATTTTTTTTTTTTTTTTTTTCCCCTTCATGGTGTATTAGGAACTGCAGAGATGCCCTATTCCTGTTACATTGCCATTTAAAGTGAGTAAAGACAGACAGAGAGTAGTCATTGTGATCAACAGACCTTGCCTCACCCCCAGCTTTACTCTGCAATACTAGGAAACAACAGTTATGTTCTGAAGATTTTGGTGCAAATATGAAAACTGGAAAAGATTAATTTTCACCCACTGACCACTCTGGATGCTGAGTGATGCTGTGAATTTGGGATTAGTGGGGGCGTGAAGGGCTCTGCTGTTCCTTCTTCAGTCAGGCTCCTTGTCCAGCTGTTTGGACATGGCTTTTTCTCTCTGAGAAATCTCCCTCTCTCTTTTATTTTTGGTACAAAGTATCTTGATGCGGCAAAATATAGTGTACTTGGAACTGTCAGTAATTATTTTTGCAAGGGTATTTTAGGAGCACAGTGAGCCTAAAGGCTTTTGAAAAAGTCTAAATTTTTAATAGCTGCGTCCCACTCAAAACAGTGACTGTTCCATTCACTGAGTAACTTCAATTGACCATGTATGCAAAATAAATTCAGCAGTATACTGGGTAAAGAAAGAAAGTTTAGCTGAAGAAAATAGAAGTGTGAAAAACTGTCCTGGTTACTGTGACTGCATTGCATGATGGTGCAGCAGTTCTTCATAGTATCTTTTAATCTGAATTGATTAACCCAAGTAAAATATGCCTTCTTACACAATATTTGACAATATATTTTCAGACGCCTTTTATTTTATTTTATTTTATTTTTTCAGTTCTGCCAAAATAATGCAACATTCTTCCTGTCACCAGGAATTGTGTGCCCATTGCATAATGAAATGAGAGTGGGTTGGAATGTCAGCTCCAAGTATTTGTTAAATCATATTAGATAACTGCAGGATGCTTTATTTAATGCCACATTTTAAAATCTATCTAGAAAGTGACTGGACTAATGTTTTATGTGCATCTCCTTGTTCTTCTTTCTCCCCTTCCTTTCATCCCCATACAAATCCTTATTTTCTCACTTCCCTTTCAAAATGCCCTTTGTTTCCCCCCTCTCTCTACACATCTGGTTGTCCTGTTCTCCCGCGTTTTCCCCCTCCATCTCCACGGTCTATGTTTAAAGCTTTGTTCCACAAAGTACATAATTAAGCAGTAAGACATGACAGGGCATGAATATTGTTGTATTAATTGAGGGGGGAGAGGGAAACCAAAGGGAAGCTACGGGGAAACAATACCAGCTGGCACTCAACAGGGATATAATTTGCAATTCATTTAGGAGAAAGCTTGTCCATGGGGTGGAATTTTCATTTAAAATGGCCAAACCCATGCAGCAACTGGATGCTACAGCTTCTCAGAGAGGGCTTTTATCTGCAGAGGGGCAGTGGTATTGCTGCAGCTCCTGCGTGTCAGACCCGTCCTGCTCTGCACTGCTGGCCTGCTGTGACCAGAGGGGCTCTGCAGCCAGTCCCTGTTAACGGCTAAGCAGAGATGGACGGCTTCTTCTGAAGGAAGGGGTGTTGCAGTGCAAGTGACCTTCTTCTGCTGAAAAGTAGGTGGTAATATCATTCTGGCATTAGCCAAAGTGACTGCAACGTCTGTCTGGGTGGCAGTAACTGTAACAGCCGTTTCCACTGGAAATGAGCAAAGAAAACAGGAATGAGTGTTGGGCGAGGGCCTGTCCGCGTGAGGTCTGCGCTGCCCGTGTGTCGAAGTGACATACAGCAGAGCTGCGACTTCGGGGAGGTGGGGGGGAGGGCAAATATAAACTCTTGGTGACAGGGCAAGTGGGTAGCTGTCATGGTGTCCTGGTAAGTGATGCGCAAAGGAGATTCTTTCCAACTTTTAAAACAAAAACTTTGAATTAATCTCAGCCTTTGTCTAGTTTCATGGACTTGCTCTGCTTTGCATTTCAAATACCGTGCTGAACTGTGCTTCAGCAAAGCTGTAGGACATCCCATGGATATCTGAAGCAACTTTGCCTCAGTATGTTGATACCATTGACTATTAAACACATAATTTAACTTTATCCTCTGTGTGTGCATGATAGTACACTGCTGTCATCGCCTGTAATAGTACAAATCGTAAAGGACCAGAGATGTACTTCCTGGCAGCTAACAGACCAGTGAATATTTTGTCTACTTGCTCAGGCTTTCGTTCCCTCAGCTGGTTACTAGCTTCCAAAAAAAGTTCTTGAGTGATTCAAGAAATACAGAGATTGTAATCAAGAAATAACTGATTTGGGTCGTGGGAGTTTGCTTCTTCCTCTTCTGTACATTTGTAAGTCTGAAGTAAGACTTGAAAACATGCAGGTGATCTGGGCAGATTTTGTAGACTTGTGGAATATCCCAGGTTGAGAGGGACCCACAAGGATCATTGAGTCCAACTTTTGGCTATGAAGTGGGAATTAAATAATCAGCACTGTAAACTAATTCTAAATGTAGTTTAATTATCTGAATGCTGTGCAATATGTGTAAGTATGCATAACTTTTACACTATATATGAAATTATTGTGTTTGTGTATTATCAGGAAAGCTCTGGACACTAACTGCTAACGGTTAAACGGCTTTTTTTGTTTAGAAATTTATTTTTTTAAACAAGTTCTGATACTGTAGCATCAGAACCATAATAGGAACAAAATTCTTTTGGGCAGTCATGCTGTTCAGAAGAAATTCCAGATACAGCTTTCCTGCTCCTTCTTAGTAACTGTCTTGGGCCAGAAGAGGAACTGGGACCCACTGGGCTTTCATGCCTTTGTCTGTCTGCTTGAGAAGACAGCCTTGTTCTAATTCTATATTTAAAATAAATATAACCTAGTAGCTCCATGTTCCTCCTCTGGGCCACCTTGTTTCAGGCAGTGAGTATAACCTTCCAGACCTACCTACGCTAGACTGATTTATTTTGTCTTTGGTCTCATAGGCAGAGTAATACCTTGGTCTTTCCTGCTAGCGCCTGTGGGCATTGGTTCGTGCGCTGTGAGGTGCCTGTGCATGCAGCTGACATGCTGGATATTCTCCTTCCTCCTGAGCTGGCCTTCAGCTGTTTCTCATTTTCTCAGAGGCTGCCAATCTGTGTGTGTGTGGGCAGCGCCTGCTGCTGCTGAGAGCTGTGCACCAGTGTCTGTGGGCAGAATGCAGCTCTCCCTCAAAGGCTGCTGAAGCTGATTTGTTAATTTATTCATTCTGTATTGTGCTAGAACAGCTTTGAGAGGGTTGTCTTGATCTCTTGGGGGAAATTCCTTCATAAAGATAAATGAGTAAATAATGAAACCTCATTGAGTCATCTTTTCAGTTGCACACACAAAAAAAAAAAGGAACTTTTGTTGTTCTTTTATCATATTCTCCTTAAAATTTAAAATGTAGTAAAGAAGGAGGAGAAGCAAACATTTTTCTCCTAATTCCATGGTGTTTCTTCTGTCTAGGTTCTGTCACTGCTGCTTTAAAAATCTCTTGCTTCTACTTTTGCATCCAACTTGAACTAGACTTTTCAGAATGAGAGTACTCTTTCCCCCTCTCTGCATACCCCAAAGGTGCTCACGGCATCCCTGAGGGAATGGAGAATGCGTGTTTGGACTGAACCTTGCGTAAAGGAGAGAGGGATCAAGAGGTGTCATCTGGTTTTATGGCCCCTGGTGCCCCGGGAGGGGGCCTGTGCATTAAGTACACCGAGATGCTGTGAGGCTGTTGCTGAAGCTCTGCTTCTTGTCACAGCAGCTGCAGTTTGCTCCTTAAGACTATTTTCACCACACTTACCCACCCAGTGAGCTTTGTGGTCTGGTTGTGAAAGCTCTCTGTTACAGGTGTGTAGAGTGACCTGGGAAAAATGTGCATTCCGTTCCTTACCTTCCTCTCCTGTCTAGAGGAGCAGGTGCCAGGCATCTTTGGAGACCCCATGGCTCCATATTACTGAATGTGACTGTAAGACCCGTTGTTAGATATTTGTCCTTCGACTTCTGCTAGCGTTCCTGTCTGTGCCATCCTTTCCTCGCAGTGCTCTGCCGTGCAGTCACAGACGCTGGTTTGGTTTCTGTCACTTTTCCCATGTTTTGGCCCATCTCTCCAGAATGTGTATGGGAATTCAATAACTCTGCTTTATTCTCCCTTTCTAGTTTTAAATGTCACATACCAGGCTTCGGGCTTTGCAGCTTCTCCTTTATAATGGAGTATTAAAATGTCCTTTTACTTTAATATATGCTTGGCTTTCATCGGGAAGATTCCTCTCCACATTTCCCCACTGAGAGTGGTGGATAGCTTGCCCCAGTCTGACTGCAGGGGAAAAAAAGCCTTTGCTTTTGTTGTTTCTTCCTTATTGCCGTAAGAATAATTTCTAAAGTTCATTGTATGATAGCACTTCTTTGTTTTATCATGAGATAATGACAATGGAGGCTCTTTCTCCCTGCTTTTTTCTTGTGATTTAGTTTTGAATTCCACCTCATGATTTTCATACTGCTAATGTATTTTGTGTATGTCTTTTTTTATTTATTACACAATAGGGGAGTATTTCTTCTGTAAGAGGATGGTCTTCATTGAAATCATAAAGTCAAGAAACCCAAACCCCAGTTATTTATTATGAATGTCTTCGATGTACAGGTTGCCATGAAAATCGGAGCTGGTAGTGAAGCTAGTCATTCTGTTGCAGCTCCCTTAGTGCCAGAGAAGCTTTGGAAAGCAGGAAAAGAACCAGCAGGAAATGATGAAATGTTGGTGAGACTGCAAAACCTATGGCAAACCGACAAATTAGACTGCATTGGGGTGACAACAGAGGGGTGACTGTACAAAATAGTAATAAATATTTAAACATTTAGAAGTGGAAAGAGCCATAAAGGTTAATGTAAATGCTCCAACTAGAGGGAATTCTTCCCTGTCTCAACAATCAGAACAGCAAGGTTTTCCCAGACTCTGGAAGTTTGCAGTGTTAACCAATGAGTGCTGCGCAGGGCTGGGATTTGGTGCCCTGTGCATCTCTTTCCTGGGTTGTTGAAGCTGCCTCCAATGCACTGCAGTGGGAAAATGTGCTGTGGGAATGCCAGGTGCAGGTTGTGGCTGAAAGCAAAATTCATGTGAGTGTCCAGCCCATAGAGGGGATTGCTAGGGGAGCAGAGTAAGTGGAGCACAGCCTTGTTCTATCTAAATAGAAGTATTTTTGAGGTGAGGACTAGAAAGGCTTTCATGTTCTTTAATGATTTTTTTTCCTGCTGGAAAGTCAGTCTCTTTTTAGTAAAAATAGAGCAACTTAGAAAAGCCCTCTGCAACCAGTTTTCATTAAAAAAAGAATTTGACTGGAATTGATTTGCTTTTTTGTCTGTGTTTGGGGGTGGAGATTGGTTGAGGCTGGCTGTGGTATGTTGTTCCTTTCTTCTGCTTTTTCTCCAATTACCAGGGAAGAGTAGTGAAGTTCTGCAGTCAGTTTTGTAATGATATTGTAGAATATTCACCATTTTAAAACAGTTTCCAAACAGGCTGTGATTAACAGTTGTCAGAAATGGTTTCAATTTAGGCATTGCATCCCTGGGAATGCCGGTTCAGTCCTACATTCATTTAAGGACCAGTGTAAGAGATTTCAACAAATGAAGAAAACTGAAGGCTCTGCAAGTCTCCAAAGCTGTGCAGTATTCCCAGTGCACCAAACTTCACAGTATTGTCCCAGGCAGAAATTTATTCCTGATCTCAGCTGGTTATAAGTCGGTGCCCTGGAGCATGACGATTGAGGTTCTTGCAATTTTTAGTCGAGTTGCAGCGGCTATTAATCATCATGTTCAATCCCTTCTTGAATATTGCTAAGCTCTTTGCTCAATATGTTCTGAGCTATTGAACCTCACAGGTCAATTACACAATGTTTATAAAGCTAATTCTGTATTTTGACCAGGAGTGAAAACATAACCCTCAGTGGGATCAGGTATTGCTTTTAAGTCAACAGTTTTTTCTAACTTTATATAGATGAGGGGGAAAACCAACAAACAAACTGATGAAATATTCAGCCTTCATGGAGGGAGAAAGAAGGCTAAAAGCAGACGAGCTCTTGAAATTTCTGGACTCTTATCTGTGGTTCTGTTCAGGTTTCTCAATGTCGTTATTGGGTTACTGTTAAGTCTTATCAGATTGTTGACCTTTCCTTGTCGCAGTGTGTGGTTTACTCCAGTGGGTGGATGTCTGCTACTGCTGCGGTGCTGGGATTTGTTTCCCTCCATCCGGAGTACAGTGATGCTTAGAATATTTAGACAGTGGGAAATTTCATTCCTTACTCCCAAAACAGTGAGACATGTGGACATGGGGGGCCCAGATAGAGACCTGGGACATGAGTCCTGTTGTTTTGTTTTTTTTTTTTCCTTTTTCATCATATCAGTGGTAATTTCACTAGCCTAATTATGATGATGTAATTAAAAAATAAAAATTAAAAGACTGAACAACCAACAACACAACCCCAGAAACAACTGGACCCCAGTATTTCATTGTATGTTCTGAAAATGTCAGGAAATCATGATTACTGTCAGGATAGCTGTCAATTTGTAAAAGGACATCAGCTTCCTAGCCAATTTTGCAGACTTGGAAGAAGACCATCTGGAGGAGAAACAGAGCATATCCAACAACTGCAGAAGAGAATCATCACCAGTATCATAATCGATTAATGCAAATGCTCAGCTGCTGGATTGCTATACAAAGAAGCTGAAACAAAGCACCTTGATTTTTCCGTGGGGAAAATTTTAGTAAAACATCACCCTGCCTAGCATTAAGAGCAGAGGCCAAAAGCTGTGTTTCATTCTCTTCAAGTCAGTGTAGTAGCTGGGTAATTTGCATGCCATGAAACTAAAGCTTTTTCCTGAGTCTACCAGTGGCTTAACATGCAATTCATCATGGTGGGATGAATAAAATCTGGGGGATTTTCTCCCTAAATAGAAGGTACATCTTTTAGAAGATACTTCTCTATCTTGGGCAGGTGAATATTACAGTTTTTCTCTGGAAATGCTGAATGTTGAGAATCTCTGAATCAGTAGTTGTATGGAAGTGAGCATCCCTTTCTCCCACATTCATTTACTCTGACGGGCTTCTGCTGGGAGGCTGCTTGGGTGCTGGCCAGTTTCTGCTGATTACGTGGGAAAGAGACCAGATTCTCAAATACTTGCGTCTGGAGATACCAAAGCATTTCTCAAACTCAAGAATAAGTTGCAAGCCACATTTTAACTTAGAGTTTACTTGAATTGCTTTGTGATTTTTCTAGGCACAACAAGTGTATTAATTCAAGTAACTAGGAAATAGTTTTTTGTTTTGTTTTGTTTCTCTTGCTAGACTCCAAATCTTATTTAGAAGTCCCTCAGGCATAAGTAGAAGAGTTGGACTGAGTTGTCCAGTTAGTATCACCGTGTTACCCCATACTGTGTGCTTTCAGTGTCTCAGTCAGTGAGTTACCAGGAAGTGTTTCCCTGCAGAGAGATGTTTTTCTGAGTGGATAAAGAATACTACAGAATGATGGAGTAATCTGGGTTAGGGGGGACCTGGGGAAGTCTCTTGTCCAACTGCCTGTTTGAGGCAGGTTCAGCTACAAAATCAGACCAGGATGCTGAGAACTTTATCCAGTTGTATCTTGAAAACCTACAAGGTTGGAGACTGCACAACCTCTCTAGATAACCTTTTTGCACTACTTTTGCACTACTACAGAAGAGCAGAAGAGTTTCTTCTTACATCCTGTGTGAATCTCTTGTTTCAATTTATGCTTCTTGTTTCCTTTCCTGCCACTATACATCATTATAAGGAGCTCGTCTGTCTTCTCAGAACCTCCTTACAGATGCTGGGGAGCTGCTGCTAGGTTCCCCTGAAGATATCCCTTCCCCAGGCTGAACAAACCCCACACATCTTGGGTGCCCTCTGCTGTGTCAGTGCCTGCCTGGTACCGAAGGGCCCCAAAACTGGCTTCATTAGTCCAAATATATCCTAATGAGTGCTGAGCAGAGAGATGGGTGCTTCCCTGGATGCAGTGCCTGTGCTCCTGGTTGGGCAGCCTGGTACTTGGCTGCTGGGGTCATGGAGGCCCTCATGGCTGCTCTCTGCCCTGTCACCAGGGCTGCGTCTGCAGAGCTGCTTCCACTTCCAGGCAGTCATCCTCAGCAGGCAGAGTGCTGTGGGGAGGGTGCTTCATTCCCATGTGCTGCGCTTTGCATAGGTCCTTGTGGGCTACATGAAATGTCCATCAGGCCATTTCTCCAGCCTGTCTAGGTGTTTCTGGATGGTGGTACCAGCCTGCAGGCTGGTTCTTAGTCACCACTGCTTTCATGGGCCTGGAAATGTGCTCCATGTGTTTTCTAAGGACCTCAGTGAGGTGACCAGTCTGTAGGTCTCTCGTTATCCTTTTGGTTTTTTTTTTTTTTTTTTGGAGATGGACATTTGCCATTTTCAGGTCATCAGATCCCTTCTGCGATCTTCATTCTTAAGAGACTGTAGTATCTCTCAAAGTCTACTTCAGGCAGATTTCAGTATTTACTTTGCAAGCCTGAATTCTTACTTTCAAGCTGTCTGAAGATATTTGGAGTAGACAAAAAGTCCTTGCGCTTGAGAGTTAAAAGTTTTCATTTCTCTCTTTCAGGTGCATGTTTTTTTTCCCCTTGATACTCTGTTCCCTATAGAAAATGAAGTGTACAGTTAATATGTGTGATTTCACGTACAATTTGCAATATGGCTGATGGTTGGTTTATACATCTGCACACATCTGGAGACTTCAGGAGCTGATGTGCGGCACACCTTGGTCTTCTGTCTGTGGCCAGAGCTTGCCAGGGGCTCTGTGGTTGCCGTGACCTGTTGAGATGAGGATGCCAGCTGCTAGTGCAGGATCGTAGTGCCAAGGGAAACTGTGGAGTCTGGTGTTTGACAGCACTCCCTGTTCTCTTCCTTAACAAGGAGGATGGCTAGGATTCTTTTTTTTTTTTTTTTTTTTTTTGAGAAGTACTGTCACATAAATACCAGTATCAAAGATTCACATACCCTTCAAAGTAATTGTGTGCTGTTTTTTTCCATTGATGTCTGAATTCTGCCTAACATCATATGGATTTTGAGCACTGGTAGCTGGTGTTCTGACAGTTTATTGCAAAGCATGAATCAGAGCTTGTAGTGTTTTATTTGTCTGAAAGAGGAACCTGGATAGCATCGACGTCGGCCCAGCGGGTTTCCTAACTCTAAGCATTCCTCACTTGGCAGAACACTTGTTTTGTGACCCTTCTGCTCTTGGTAGACTCTAGGCAGGATCCTGGAATGCCTGAGCAAATATTGTGGAGATCTTAATCAGTATTTTGACTAGTACAAGCAGTGGCCTTCAGGTGTCCCAGAAAAAGCTCTCTGAGTGTTGTATGAAAATTGAACCTAGGTGTTTTAGGTAACATTAACAATTTCTAACCCAAAGCTGCAATTTCATTGCAAGGTGCCTTTCTGAGCCCGATGACAGATTTTTCTGCTGGTCTGCACACCTTAAACCTAGGCTGGCTTTTGGGTGACAGCTATTATGGTCACTTATGTGTGTGTTGGGCCATTTTGAGACCTTAAGTCCTGTATCATCATATTGCAGGATATTCTTGTCACATGTTAGTCTGTGCAAGCAAATAAAGGTTTTCCTGTGGCACACTGTGTCAAGTTACAGGTCTACATACTGTGTTTCTGAGCATCAGACTGGATTAGCTGCTTGACTCAATGATTTGGAGGGTAAGGAAGTGTCAGGTCTTTGTAAAATTGATATCTACTCTCTGCACAGAAACAGCTTAATCCTCGGTTGCCAGCCGTTTGAGTGGGTAAAATGCAAGCAGAGAATTTCAGCTGTGCCAGCTGTGCGACTGGAGAGCAGCTGGAGAGCTGCAGGAGAGCAGTTGGCAGCACTGGGGATCAACAGAGGGGCTGCGGAGGCAGAGGGGAGCACAAACATTTGTCCAGCTGAAGTAATTAGGGGATGTGTTTCTGTACCTCCTCTATCAGCTGGTTATGAAAAAAAAGAGCTAGTTTTAACCATAATATCTGAAAAGACAAATAGACTTATTAAGAACATAGCTTACGTGTGGCTTCAGTGAGATCACTGGGGTGCAAGCAAATTTGTCCTGCATGGTGGAGTGGGGGGGGATAGTGACGCCCACACGTTGTGAAATATTTTCTATAGGTTCTTAAGCAGCTACCACAAACCTGAGCAGTACGCAAATGGGCATGGTGGTGGAAGACCATTTTAAAAACAAGTGAGCAAAAACCAAACTAAACCAAAAAACCCTGAGCTTTTACTTTTTGTTATTATTAGTAGTAGTGTGTTATGACAACCTTTGAGGCACAATGATTTAAAATAGTTTTTATATGGGAAAAAAAAAAAAGTAAAAATTTACTGTGGTAGTTGCATAAGAACATATAGAAAATATTTTTTCAATCTGAAAAGCAACAGTTATTTCTTCAGAACTGAATTTTTCAACAAATGCTTTCTTAATTCGGCAACTGGTTTATTCATAAACTGGACACCAGCTGGAAGCTGAAGATCGGGATGCTTTGTTCTCATCTTCAGTGTATCTATAAAAATGAGCCTGTAGTGATGGTACCTACCTGTGGTTCTCCAATCTTGAAAAAACAGCAATGAGAAACCTTCCTGTTTTACAGAAGCTGCAGATAAGAGTGTACTTCTTTGAAGACAAGGCTTATTTTTCTTGGTTCATTGTCTGTTTAACTACATTGAAAACTATTTTATTTACTCAAAATTTTTAAATCATGGCATTATGTATTTTAGTTCCAGTATCCTTTTAACAGCTGCTTGAGACAAATAATATGAAAATAATTATTTTCTACGATCTAGACCTCAATTACATGTCTCTTAACACTAAAAAGTAAACAGATAATACATATAATACATATAATAATAAATATGTAAGTCATCTCTGAATCTCACGGTTGTGATGTGTATTTCTTGCTTGGAAGAAATTTCAAACTGGATACAAAAATCCTAGTTGAAAGCATCTTGTAATGCTTACCCACTGATGATATGTAACCTTTTAAGGAAAATAGGTTTTCAAATTTGTCATAAGTTTGTACTAATCAATTCTTGATTAAAATGGATGGTTGAACTCGATTTTCAATGGAAAGTAATAAATAGGGGAAACTTGTTTATCTGTCAGTAGTTTTTATTCTTGAAGGCAAAAAACCCAGCTGTTGACTGCCTGTAAAAGATCCAGGCGTGCAGAGATGTGGGGTTAGACCTCAAATCTAAAGATGTGCTGTAGATAAAGGTGCAGCTGAGAGTCAGAGCTCATGTGAGGAGCTAAGAGCTGGTGCATCTGAGAACAGGTCCCCAGATTTTCATTCTTGGGGTAATTTTCTTTTTATAATGCACAGAAGACAAAAGAGTTTAAATTATTTTCATTCAGTGCTGCCATTTCTCAACAAAGCCATGTGCTTGTTGCAAAATGTTTTTCAGCCATGACCTTTCTGCTTCTTGTGTAACCATGTCTGGTCTGTGTTTGTTTGTGTGAAAACAGAATACCTGACACAAATCAAAACAACAGTAATTCAAAAGGCACCCAAGAGCGGAGCCTCTTCTCCAAGCTGTATAGAATGTAATGATAAGTAAAGTCATGACTTTACAATTACAAGGGAGGTGAAACAGACCCTGGAGTCATGTGTGATGACTTTCCTATTTGTCTTCTGAAACCTCATTACACCGTGCCTGCATTAATACACCGTGCCTGCATTAATGCTGGTCCAGTAATGCTAATTCCTCGGTGCTAAGTGCAATATATCTCTGCTCTTTTCTGACTGTCATCGCTCACCATGAAGACATTACTTATATTTTTCACTACATTTTGGGGGCCTTTTATTTGCTGTTGCTGCTTATCAAAGCTAAGCTGAAGTTTTGGTAACTTTGGAGAATAGACAAAGAAGCTGTCTTGTCATACTATGGTTAACATGAAATGCAGCATGACACTAGGAAATAAGGTGGAATAATTTTAATCTGAGTGGGCTCTGTGTGGGCTTGCTGTTTCCAAGCACAGTAGTCCATATGCTAGCTCTGCCAGCCCTAAAACTGCTTCAGAACTGTTTAGGTAATTCCTTTTTGGTGCAAAATGTACTCAGACAGATCTGAGCAATGCCAGGTAAGGTCAGCAAGCCCTTGTGGCATGCAGGGGGGAGCCACAGATGTGATCCCTCAAAAACGTCTGGGTGCACGGTGCCTTGGGAGTGTGGGTTTATGTAGGTGTGTCAGGTGTGTGCAGTTACCACACACACATGGGTGATGGTCCAGCAGCCTGAGTTAAATAGGAGATGCTGCCTTCTGTGCTTTTGTTCAAAACCATTCCTGCAAAATTTTCTGGTTGAGAACAAATAAAAAAAATCATTTTATTTTTGTATAAAATGTATTTAAAAAGTGCATACAAGGAGTGAAGAGGTGATAAAGATGAGGCAGTACTGACCCTGTGCCACCTACGGTGAAATGACCAAGCATTCCCGTAATGTGATTGCTTTTTGCGTTAAGCCAAGTGAATTGCAGTGCATTTTCTCTGAAGTGAGTTCTGTAGTTGTGGCACAAGTGAATTCCAGGGCTTTTAAAGTATTGTAAGTGCTCTGCAGTCACAGCTCCTTAGCAATCAGTTGCAGTTCAGCACTTAGTAAGAAACAATTTATTTTTTGAAGGGAATGTTATGATAGAGGCGTATTTTAACAGATTACAGTGAGTGAAGGATGATGGTTTTGGAAGGGAGAGGTGAACGCAAGGAGCAGAGATGACATGTTTATGGGATTGTGCATAAAGCCTTACATCTAATTTTAATATGCCTCTTTAATAATTGTTAGTGCTGATCTAAGCCAAGATAATTGTTTAAGAGCAAACTTTGAAACCCTACGGATGTTCTACAGAATAGAAGACATTAAAGTGACATTGAAGGAATTGTTTTCATTGGAATTTACCGACCTGACAGCAGAATAAAACTGGTATAAAGGCCAGGACATCAGATTTCATGGTTCTTGTAACTGCAGAACCAACCTGCATAGAAATATTGTTTCTGTTCTCTTGGCAGAGAAAGTGCTCTGATGCTTTTGGCAAGTTATTAAACATCTGAGCCTTAATTTTCCGTCTGAGGGCTGAGGAAATTATTATCTTTCTCAGTGAATATTGAAATACATTTCTTAATACAGCTTGAAGATATTCAGATGTTACAGTACTAGCGAGGGAGAATGGCCTTGGAAGTGCAAAGATGAAGTCAGACAAAAGTTATTTGATTTTGCTTCCCTTTGCCCTCATAACACAAAGGACTTTTATTCTCTAATGTAGTTTTTGGATCAGTATAGTTTTCTTAGCCTTTTGGTCAAAAACAGGGAAATGAACCTCTGCTAAGATTGAAGTTTGGCACTTTACTGTGAAAGAGCACTTCATTTCTGATTTTTTTTTTTTTAAGAGTAAAGGCCTTTTATGTAACAGTTGAAGGAACACCTCTATCTTTGCTAGAAAATAGCTAACCTAGTTCTGTCCTTTTGATCTTTTATTATGATAAAACCACTTCGCAGTGCAAATTAACAGCAAAATGCATCAGCCTACTTTTTCCCTAATTTCTAAGATAGAATCAAGAAGAATTTTGTTTTAATTCTTGAAGAACAAGGGATGTGTTGATAATATTCTTGCACTAGTGTGTTAGCTGCACTTATGCCATGCTTACGTTGATATCCCGGTTTGTTCAGAAGGGGTTTACATGCGTTAAAGTATGCCAGCTGTGTGGGATGTGTGAATCAGGGAATGCCTGCATTACTTCAG
>VXAV01009789.1:254857-275586 GCA_013399715.1 Alectura lathami
TTTTTTCAATAATCCTACTATCTGCACTAAAGTCGGGACAACTTCTAGCAGCCCCTCCATCTGTAATGAAGTGCTTCTGCTATGTACGTGACTTGGCATAGTTATTAATGCCTTTCTGTAACTACTTTTTGCTTTTGAGATAAGCTTATTATCTATTTTCAAAAGTAACAATTGTATGCATATTGTTCAAGTGTGGAATGTTTTTCACTGATCTCTTCCACCCCATGTCCTAATACAAGCCTATGCAGAATTCTGGACTTAGCAGTTTAGCAAAGAGCAAGCAGTCAAATAGCAGTGTAGCGCTGTGTTGGGTTTTGCATTCAGAAGGTCATTTTGTTTAATCAGATTTTTGAATCAGCAGCATAAGCAGAGCATTTTGCCTCTGTGAAAGTAACTTCTGGCCTTCTCCCTCTATTGCTGGTGAACTGAGGTATTGTGATTGTGCTCTGTTGTGTATCATATTTTTAGGTGGATGGGCTATCTCTGAAGTTCCTGTGTAAGTTCTGGACTGTCCCACTTGGGATGCAGAAGCAGGCAGCTTTATCAGTTAATTGTCTTATTCTATGTACTAGGTGCACTAGTCAGAAATGGTGCAAAATTTGTTGGTGGGAATTTTTGCTTCATTTTGCAAAACTTTTTAGTGTTTATTTATTAGAATTTTTATAAGTTACTGCTCCAGTAGAACTTGCTGTCTTGTTGTAATGACTAGGAGACCCATTGTAGGCTTCTGATTGAAAAAAAAAATTGTGGTGAACTTCAGCTAGACGTTATATAAATGTAAAGTAATCTAAGCTAGTAGAAAGATTATATACTGGAAATGGTATTGGATTCATGTTATTTTTATTTCAGTTTTGCTGTGTAGGATGCTTATTAATTTAAAATTAAATTGTGTATGACTTATCTGAAGAGAAAAATACCAAATGTTGCCAAGTGAGCAGTGAGAGAATAAAGCCACTAGAAAGAAGCATAATGGCAGTTTGTGTACTGCGAAAGCTCAGCTTCATTTAATTCATCTCTGACGCCTTCTATTCTACAGGCTTAGTACGTCTGAGTATGTTCTCTACCAGTCTATTAAATCTTTGTAGAAGTGAAAAGAAGAAGAATTTTAAACTGTAGAGAATACGTGTAAAATGTTTTGCCCAGACTTCCCTGTAAATAGTGGTTTTCTATATGTACAAATGTGTTCCACTGAAAAAATGTCTGTTACAGATATTTTAATGGCATGGAGAAGAGTTGTATTGGCAAGTCCTGCGGCTTGGTGGTGGGGGTGCTTGGTTTTCCTGATGCCTGGGGAAGGAGGGCAATCACCACCTGTAACTTGCAGGTGGGCAAGCAATTATGTGTATTTGGCAAAGTAGTCCAGATACGGAGGAGGATATAATTGCCAAGTGTGATTTTACTACTGATAGACAGACAGCCGTGTAGGAAAAACCATGCTAAATATCTGCAGTCAGTCTCAGTTTTGTGAAGTATTTTCATGAGAAACTTAATGTACTGTAAGGATGGAGGACTTCTTACTGATGTTCTAACTTGGACGCTAGGTGTGATTTTTTTAACCAATTTGCTGCTTGTATTTTGTTGTTTGTTGCAAGTCATTTGAGATGAGCTCCCAGCTTTGGAGGCACGAATTGCCCTGACTGCAGCAGGCTCGATCGTTTTGCACTGTTGCAACTTTTTCCCTATAATTGATTTGAGGGCGGTCATAAGTCTGCTGCAGCACACGTTTTCTCTTGAACTCATCAGAGAAGCAGCAGTGATTTTCTGTGAGATACCTAGTCTTTTGAAAAATTGAGCATTATCTCTATGCTACTCAGAGAATTGTTGTAAAATTACAGTTGTCCTTACAATGAGCTCTTCTCGCTATCACTTTGAAACCTCTCAATTTAAGCTTTATATGTCTTTTCACGAAAAGGTATATTGGAGTGTTCTTCGTATTCTGAATAAATTTGGATGTTACGATTTTCAGTATAGCCCCAGACAAAATTGTGAAGTATGGAACATAGGATATTTGCAGGAATTCTGCCATTTTTTCCTGCATAGCATGTAGTGTACTGAGAAGCAAGTTTCATTATGCTTCCCTGCACTTTTTTGCTTTGTAAGCTATTGTGCTACTGCAAGTCTGACAAATTTACAGTAGCTGCTGGAAAATTCCTTTAAGACTTTCCATTCAAGTTTTGAAGAATTCTGTTATCAGGTCTTTTATCTGGAAAAAAAAAAAAAAAAAAAAAAGAAAAAGAAAAAGAAAACTTTTTTTAAATACAAATGATCAGGTGTATGGAGATCCAAACACCGATGAGAACTCTCTTCATTTAATTGTGTGTGAAGCTGGACTTGTCATCCTCATCTGGACTTGCAAACTTTCATAAAAGAAAACATTGGCAGAAAGGTCATGGATGGCTGTTTCTGAGATTTCTGGGAGGCTGAATTGAAATACACATTATTCCAGTCTCTGAAGAGTAGTCGGACGACAGAATAATGACAGAGATTCAGCTTTTTTTCTCGCTATACCTTTATACTGATATGATAGAGGATACCTTGTCAGATTCAGTGGCTTGGAAGATAATATGTAAGGGACCAGATCTGGCATCGCAGGGAGAGCTTGTCTCTCCTTGTGACATTGTTCTGCCTGGGAAGCTACATTTCTCAAGCAGTAAGGTTGTTGACCTCAGGGATGAAGCACCTAAGAGCAGGAGAGATTTCTTTCTTAATACCAGAAAAAAACTTTGAAATGCATTAGCACCATGGAATAAAGAACTGTCATTACCTAGTTTTTCCTTTAGCTTTTGGTAAAGAAAGTACAAAGGAGCTTTGCAAGAGAAGGAAGGAAAGTTAAGAAGAAAAATATGTAGAGATGAAGGAAGGGAGTGAAGTAATTAGATACATATATAATTTATAGGGGAATTGGTATGTGAGATTCCCACTGATTTGCAGTGGACTGTAGAGCATGCTGCTTTAGTGCAATAAAGGCAAACGATTGTAAAAACTTTCCATCTGCAAATGCATATGTTTTGCAAAGATGACTGTATAACTTATCCCCTTTCTCTTCTTAGAAGAAAAGTGCCCTTTAGTCTTGGGTTCTTAAAACAATCTTTGATTTTTTGGTCTGAAGGAAACTCTCTGGTTCGTTGTAATTGTAAATTAAGTTTTTATCTCATCGATCTCATTGCTTTCATCTGGCTTCAGGATCACCAGACAAAGTAATTTAGTTGAGTTTTTAATAGAGTAGTTGGCCTTTGGTCTTACACTATCCGTTGCATGACCAGATCTGACCAACAGCAGCAGTATTTTTATTGTAGTCCCTGGTTGTAGGGGAGCAAATATTCTTTTTAATTTCCAGTGGAATTACTTGATGACCCCTGTAAAAGTATCAAGTGGTTTGCAAGCCTAGGCAAAGGAGCCTAACGGAGCTAAGTAAAACTGTTTACTAAGTCACAAAGTTGTTTACCATTTATTTTCTTAGAAACCCTACTGCCACAGCCTCAGAATTTAACAAGAATAGGCATTTTGCTGTCAAGTCTCTCAAGATTTGTCACACTTCAATGTGGTAGTGGGAAGACTTTCTGCATTTATGGATATGCCCTTGGTTACTTTATGGCTGGGGGGAGTGTTGGAAGATAAAATAAAAATACAAACCTGTAAACTCAGAAAGACAATATAATGTTCATAAAAGATTACTAATAACGCACTTATGAAAAGAAAACTGCATGGACTCGCATTGGCATATGGAGCCATCTGTTGGAGCAGGAGGTTGGTATGGGAAAGGGACTGAAAATATTTTTTTAATCTTTATTTTTAAATGCTGTTCATATGGTTACAGAGGAGGCTAGACAACAGATACAAATGGGTAACTAACTAAAAGAATGTAGAGACCACCTGTCACGATTTCATGGGAGCCTGTGTGCGTTCAGGCTCCTTCTCCCTGGTTGTGCTGGTTGCGAGGTGCTGCTGGTGAATGCCCCTTGCTGTTGGCCGTCTGCCACCCTGCCACCTCTGCCCTCTTGTTGGCTTCTGGAGGAGGAGCCCTTCTGCCTCTGGGTGCAGCAAGTCCTAAGCTGAGGCAATGGGAGCAGCAACCTGATGCTAATTCTGTGAAGAGCCTCAATGATGTACTAATTAATTTGCAGCAAACCTGAGCATCACGAAAGTAAAAGGAAGAATTTATTTACTGGAGTCCTCAATTCTAGCATAGCTGTTGTAGGGCATAAGTACAGAAATAGAGCGACACTCCCCATTAGATCTGCTCCATTGAGTTTCTGTCTCTTTTCATGTATGTCACACGCTGTCAGGACTTCGAGGTGACCTTCAGCTGAGACCCTGTCCTTAGGTGACTCCTGACTGCCGTTGTTGCAGAACAGGATTTTGCTGCAAGGACATATGTAGGCTTTTATACACCTAAGGTCTAATCTGGGCTCTCTTCAAAATCAGACCTTTTTTTCCCTGCCAACATCAAATTTAATGGACTGAAAACTCACTTTTCTAAAGCTAAGCTGTGCTGTGAACAGAACAAAAAACATTAATTTTAGAAAAGCTCAGCTCCACCTTGCCTTGGCCAAGGGACGTATAATCATGTGCAGTAATTCCTCACTCCTAGGATTATACTCGATTCACTAATCACATTAATTTTTATGTACTAATTTAGCAGAATAAATATGTGCTGTAGTGCATGTTTGGCTGGCGAGTTGTGCAAGCACTGCCCATAGTACTTCCAGTGTAATATTTTATTTTTCCTTGATTCAGGTGCTTAAACGTCTGCTCAGATTGGTATGATCATGGGACTCACAGTTCAGGTCTGATCAGTTGGCCTTTGTATGAGAGTGACTTGTTTCACACTTGGCAATTCAGCCCAGACATTTAATCTGCTCATTGAGTTCAGTGTTTCAGACAAACAGAGAATTAATGTCAGAGCTTTCAGTTCAAAAATTCTTCCATCTGGCACTCCAGTGACCTTTTTATATTTGCGTTCTTCCATATGACAGAGACAGTTGGTTTAACATCAGCTTTGAGTTCAAAAATAAAAAGGCCATTTTTGGAGTAAGCCTCTGAGATGGGCTGTCTCACAGATTTACGGGCAAGTCTGTGCTAGGTACAGCACGGATCCTGTGCTATCACTGGGTGCCACTTTCAGTCTCAGGGCTCTGTTTTCAGTTCACAGCTAACATAGCTAGCAAGCTCTGTGTCCACATGAAGTTAAATAAAAATTGCCTGAGAATGTGCACGATAGTTCTGGGGCATAGTAGAGCCTGTTACCCGCAGAGATCACCAGACAGAAATGACAGGCCATCAGGACAGGTCTTACTTTACTATCCTTTTTTTTCCTCAGACCCTCCTTCCCTCCCGCCCTCCTTCCATGACTATTACTCTGTTTCTTGTCGTTCATTTTTCCCTTTATTTTTCTGTCTTCCGTGAGTTCTCTCGCTGCTCTTTGTAGCTGTGCCCATCAGACGTTCACACGAAAGGCCTGGTGCGTATAATTACAGGGAATGGTGAACGTTGAAGGGCATCTCTTAAATTTGGGCCTGACTGCGCTGGTTGTTCCAGTATGAAATCGCAGGTGATGTCTTGTAGCATTACATGCTCTACTTCCCCGTTCAGAATCTTTTGCTCCCTCGTCACTTGTTCTTCCTGGATCTTTCTGGGTGGCACAGCCCCCCTTATTAAGCTCTCTTCTTGGTCTGTCCGTGTCAGGTTTCCTGCCTGAGCCTCGTGCTGGGGCAGCTGCAGGCCTCCTTGGGGTACAGAGCGCGGCCACCTGTGGGTGGAAGGCCTGCAGTTGTAACAAGATGGCTCCCTCCAGCCTCAAGATTGTCAGTTCCTTTTTTATTTCGAACAGAACTGCTTATAATGCATTCCCAAATGATGTTTTGTACATAGCAAACGTCAAATTCCAGTGCTGCCAGAATCTGCAAGTGACTTGTGTAGTTCTTAATTGCCATGGTACCAAGGCACGATAGAAAACAACATGCTCATAGAAGATAATGAAAACTTGTATCCAGATAGGATTTTTCAGGGCAAATTAATGCTGGCCATATGCTCTCAGCAATTCAGTTGTTGGGTTAGTAGTTACTTGACTATTTATGACTTTTTTTTCTGTATACATCCGTCAGCTAAATGCAAGTGCTAAGTCTTGTCTCGGCAGTAATGAGATTGTTGTGCCACCTTCCAGAGGGCTTTGGCTCTACAAATTATAATCTATATCTTCATAACATTTCACTTACAAAAGCCCAAGTGCTTTGCTAAATTAATTAGTGCCCCTGGTTTCTCCTTGTGACAGGGGCAGGATCATTATTATACTCACAAAATTGGACCTGCAGAGGAGTTAAGTGACTTCCTTGCCTCAATACATTCAGTCTTTTATTTTCATTATTATTATTACTATTTTACATCATGGGTGCTAGATCTTGGATTTCCCTATATATGGTCCTTTCATACCACTTCTGTTGAAAACTGTGCAAACAGAGGAATTCAGATCTTCTGTTTGGATTTTTTAGTAGGAATTTTGGATGTTTGCGCTGACCACTTTTTCCCAAGGTGTACACAGTGGCAATGCTTGATACGAAGAGTAGTGCAAAAATATGGATGGCAGTTTTTTGACATTTTACAGAAGTACATATGTAGTAGATGACCAAGGTGAAAATTTTCAGGATGCTACACATAGGAATTAAAAACCAGGTATAATGCATCCTCCTAGAAGACATGATGAGCTTTAGGGTAGTGTATCTTTACACTATACACACACTACACACACCTTTTTTTTTTTTTTTTTTTTTCATTCTGTGTGGTGGCTGTTTGTTCTGTCATGCCAAAGCTTAAGAAAAGATTGTTCTTTGTTACTGAGGATGTCTTTATTCATCTGAATAAATTCCAGTGATATGGGACAGCCTTTCTTTCACTAAGCACCCTAACTGGTAATTAATTCAGGGGACATTCATGACTGTTTTAAAATTCATGAACCATAAGGACTATAAATTACTTAGATGTTTTAACTGATTACTCTCACTCTTTAAATACTACGTATCTTGAAACAGTAAATGAATTAATCCAGCAGCCTTTAGTTCTAAGAATACGGTTTGCTTGGGAGCTATGATTTTGGAAAGCGATGAACGGAAAAAAGCTTACATTGAAACTGTATTGTGGTAACTAAATTTGCTGATTTTTTTTTTTTTTACATGAAACTTAAATGCAGATTAAGGAATAATGCTTGAAATGGTGTAAGGTGAATCAAAGAAGCATCTTTATTTAGAAATGGTTTAATGAGTGGTTACACTGACATTTATTTAATGGGGCATATTATGGAGTTCTTGGACAGAGCGAAAATATGCTTGTGATTTCAGTCTCTTCAGCAGTAATTTTTATGGGAAAAAATTAGGCTGTTTGCAGACATTATGCTTTGAGATATGATAAATACTGTGGTGCTGAGGTGGGGAGTGTAGGAAACTGTAGCCCAGTGATCCTTCCTGACGTAACGACGATGAAGCATGTTTATTGTAAAGCCTCCTTGGGATCTTCTCAAACTGAGAACTAATAAACTATTGTGAGATTGAGTGGGATGAGAGGGGAAAAGAGGCTGGCCGGGCTGTTTTGCTGTCTGCTGTATGCTGTCTTCTGATTCTGATCAGCAACTAAGAGAGTTGTATAGTCTGTCTTGTGCTTTTTTTGTTGTTCTAAATTTAGGAATCGTAAAGTGCATGATATTTTAATGTTCTGAGTGTGTGATAATGATTTTTCTTACTTTAAATAATTTAAAACACACACAGAAGCACTGAAATAACCTCTAGTACCAGGGTGCACTAAATTTCATTTTACTTTACGTTGCCAGAACCTGTAATAGCTTGAATAATATTAGAATTGCCATGACTGTTTTGATTTGCTAGGTAAATCATCCTTTCTCTGTTTTTCAAAAGCGGAGAAGAGCTCTTCAGGCAACTGCCAGGTGTGTCTTTGGGCTGTAGATTTATGCAGCAAATGACTTCTGTGTCATCATCTCTCATTTCGTCTTAGCTTTTTAGTTGAGACTGACTAAATAATTTGGCACGTATTTAACAGGGGGTATCCTTCAGCTGTCAGGGTGTGCAGAATGAATGAGACGTCAATGGTGATTCTAGTGACTGCTTGTGGTATTGGCACAGCGTCTGGAAACAACGAAGGGAAACACAACTGTGTATTCAACATTAAAGATGATTATGCAAGAGATGTAACGGGCAGGATGTTCACGGAGAAGCGCTTCTGCCAGACTACACCTAGGCTGACAGGCATCTCTTTTTCCATCCATGGCTGGGGTCAGGGACTGTTGTCTATTAATACTGCTACCTCACTGGGTAGGAACATTCATTGCTATTTTCAGATTTCCCATGAAGACGCCAAGTCCCTGGACAATTCCTAAGTGCTTTTCCCAAACAGTAACTTCAAACTAAAAAAATGGGTTTCTGTAGGACTGCTGTGTTGTGTATGGAGAAGAACGAGACTCTTTCCAAAGGGAGATTCAGTGTTGGACTTTAGTAGGTTTTCTTTAGGCTTGAGAACGAGGTAGCGACTTGAGGTATTAATGTCTTGCATGTAGAGTTTACTTGTGCGAATGCCATGCATACCATTCCCTTTGCTTTGTTTTACCTTTTTGCCTTGTAGACAAGTGACATTTCCATTGGTGTTATCTGCCCGTTGTCCCTACCCCTCTGTAGCTGTTCTTGCTTACATTTGTTTTTCAGCATGCTTCTGGGAAGTGCCCTCAGTGTGATTGCAGCCAGGGTTTTGGTGTATTGCCTGTTACACTTCTACTGATCTGTAATTATTGAATGTATGAAGTTGATTGGCCTTTTCTTTATCCTGTTTCATATAAAGAAGAGAGAGAGTAAACTGAGAACAGATTCCTCTGTTCCTCAAGGTTAGAAGACCTACTGGCTGAAATACCTGTTCTGAAAGAGAGAGCTGTGCCTGCACCGAATCTGTTCTAAAAGCCAAGGAGTTTCTGAAGTATTTTATACATCTAAAGTTTGGCTTTGAGTATCAAATCGTGGCAGAAGCTCCTAGAGGGGAACGAAGCACTCAGTGTTGACATACTTTTATGTTTATTTGTATGATGATTTGAGTTAAAGTAATTAAAACTGCCTAATGGCTCATGCTAGACAGAATTTTTGTTAAATGGATATCATATTTATACTCTCCTATTTCTCTTGGTTACATTTTATAAAGCATAATTTTCACCTTGTGTATGACAAACTGGGTTATCACCTCTATTGTCTGTACATGCATTTGGGGTAAATATTTGTAATAGTTATGGTGCCATTCATCACATCTTCATGTAATACTGCTTTTAGACTAAGGTGGCATTTACAGCATCTCAATGAGTGCCTGTGCTGCGCTGTGTTAAGTACAAGATTACATGGATTTATAGAGCAAGGGCAAGAAGGGGTAATGAATCATGTGGATTGACTTCCTATATGTCATGAGCTGTTACACTTGTTTAACTTTGCTTTTCATTCCAGTAACTGTAGCTAAGCAGATATTCAACAAAATCATCTAGTCCTGAGGCTGCAGTGGATGACTTTGTCATCGTCATCTTTATTGGAATGTGTAGGGGTTGTTCTGCATGTAGCTTTAATAAAAGAGTAGTCCCCATTCCAAAGAACCTATTACTTTGTTTAGAACATGAAATGGGGTTGGTATAAAGACATGCCTTGTTGTACAGATGGCAGAATGGACTTACAGAGAAATTCTGATTGACCCTGACGAGGGCACGGGAGCTTCTAAAAGAGGCTTTTGTGGCAAATACTGTGCTTTAGTTGCAGCATGGTCCTTTGTCTCTTACACAAAAAGCAAGCTGGAAATGAGTGGGTGGGTCAGACCTCCTGACTGCCAGCAAGGAGCTACCAGGTGATAAACAGTGAGTTACTGCTCAAAGAGCTGCTGATGCTAAGTATTTGTATATACCGTTTGAGTGGCTAAAACTTGTAGGAATCACTTTTGTAATGCAGTACAAGGACAAAATGATACTTAAAAGGTTGAGTTAGCTTAGCGGAAAAATTCAGACCTGTGCTGTTCCTGAAAGTGATCTGGTCATCTCAGTGGAATCTAAGATCGTTTGTATGCACAGGAGTGTTTCCAAAAGTTACTATTCATCAGTTTTACTCAGTACACTGTTGCCTGTTTGCATGATAAGTCACTTTGATAAGTCACATGGTAAGTAAAGTAAGCTCACAGGTTAGCTCCACATCCCCAGTGGAGCAGGGGATGGCAAGCAAGTCTGTGTGCAGACAACAGCAGGGTTCCTATGGTGGCTGAGCTCTTGCCAATGGTGGGAAAACTGGAGTCACCGCCGTTGGCTGCAGCCTTAGGGTGTGCAACGCTGAAGCTGTAGCTAGTGCTCAGGGCTGGTGGTTTAGACTTGTTCTTCAGGTTTTACAGAGCTGAGTTTTGGGATTACGTTTGGCGGAAGGCAAATGAAGTGCCTAAATACTGTTTCTCCTGAGTTTTGTAGGCAAGGTAGATGAGCTGGAAATAAGTATCCTTAAGGGACAGCATGAGTGTGGCTCCATTGGCCTCTCAGTGCGCAGTGCTCTGCCGTCACTCACCAAGGATGTTTAATTAACGCCACAAACTGCTGCTGAGCATGAGAGAAGTGCTGAACGAAGCTCAGTGCTGGCACGAGAGGTGCCCCGGTGGCAGTGCAGGCAGCGGCTCCGCTTGTGCACCTCTCTGCAGTCCTGTCTCCTCCCCTGGTGTCCCTATGCCCAGGGGGTTCCTGAATTCCATGCAGGGGGCTGGCTGGTGTGCGGCTTGCTCGCAGCTGGCTGCAGGTCTGAGGCAGCTCTTAGAGCGTGATTGCAGGCACTTTGTCCCACTGCTGACCTAACTGAGTGACCTTAAGGTGAAAGAGCTCCCTTCAATACCTAATTCCAAACTATTACTCCTGCTTCCAATGCAGTCAGTAGTACACACAGATGTGTTTTTTTTTTTTTTTTTTTTTTTTTATGCCTACTTAGCCCACATCAGAGTGAGGTGTAGAGACTTTGCAGCAGACAAAAGACCAAGGCACAGCACTCATGGTACTGCTAGCTGCAGCCTGCTTGTAGCTGTGGATTCCAAATGTTTTAACCTGTCACAGGTGCCCTTTGGTGATTTGCAGGCAAGCCAAGTACAGCTTTTAACCTTCTCTCCCTATCCCCTGCACTTGTTTTCCACATCACAGAATTACAGAGGTTATTTGTATCTAAGTTAATTAAGCAAAATGCAAGTGTTGCTATTTTATGGGTAATTTCAGTTTATATTATGTCAAAACATCTTTGTTGGTAGCAAGCATTGCAGGAACAAGAATCCGGAGAGCACAGTGGGAAGTACGAGGGTGTGTGCCTGTGCATGGTCATTGTTTTAGGGGAAAAAAGAAGCCAATTAATTTTGCAAGAAGGCTAATTAAAAGTTCTTTGTGCAGTGGCTCTTTATCTTTTCTCTCTGAAGTAATAGACCAAAATTACATAATTGCTTTAATTTTGGCCTGGGAGGGAATTATCATTTGGAATGAAGGGGGGCTGTTTCTTTTCTCAGTTAAAAGTTGGTTAAGTTTTAGTCTTGGAGAAACCCTGTTAATGAGAAGAAATGTGAACCCTAGTGAAGCTGGCTTGTAATGCCTGTAATGGCCTTAATGGGAGCTCAGCTGGGACATCGCAGCTTGGCCAGATGGCCCTGAGTGAGAAGTGCACTTAAAATTTTTAATGTATAAAGGAATCTGTGATCTGCTGTTAGAGCGGACCAAAATCACAGAACTTCAAAAATGCAAGGTATAGCCACCTAGTATTTCTATTATCAATTGAAATATGTTGGGTCACAGTTCAAGGCACTGAATTCCACAGGGGAAATATCAAAGAACAGTTTATTGCAGAAGTTTAATGCTGGAGACACTTGGGTTATGAGGAAGAATCCTATTTAAATACTTGGTCAAACCAATTTTTTTTATTTTTATTTTTCCGTGTTACTCATGTCCTGAGAGCCAAAACTATTTCTGTTCTTCCTAAGTAAAAGTTAGTTGAGTCTCTTATGGCTGAATGCAGAAGCTGAAGCCTCAAACACAACTCTCACCAGCTGTGTGATTTTAAGAAATGTCTTATAAATTAAAATGTAAAAAATACATAAGATGCATAGAACTGCATAACTGGAGTGTCTAAGCTGGCTGCTGTTCTCAGTGAGTTCTCCTGCCCGAGCAGTACCCTGTCTGGTAGGCTGGGGAGGTGAGCTGCTGTCTGTGGGGCTGGGCAGTGCTGCGCCTCTCAGTAAGGGGGAATAGAAGTTCTGTGCTTTACTGTGCCGTTAGGCTGTGGTTGCACGTCTCAGTGCCTGGGAAGTGATTTACTGATTTCATTTTCTGAGGCATACGGTGATAATAATAATAACACTGTATAGGCATTATTTAAAAATACATTAATATACTGGTATGGGATCTCTGGCAGGCCAGCACCGAAGCTACCATCATTTATTTAAGTTTAGGCTCATCCAATTTTAAACAAATGGAAATCAATACTGCTCGCAGATACCAGCGTCTGCATTGGAGAAAAAAGTGAAATGGCACTGTTGCTAAGAACGACCTGTATGAGAAAGCACACAAATATATGAATTTTCCATATATTTCTCTTGTGTTTTTTTTTTTTCTTTTTCGGGACCTTTGAATACAAATGGGTATTTATTGTTATGACTGTTAGTTTATGTTGCCTATGTAAAATGCATGTGTGATTTTAATATTCCAATAGAAAGTGAGTGCCTGTGCATTCCAGTGCCTTTTTTGATGCTGTCTGAACCATGGATCGATAGAGACTCGGCCTGTTAAAATCGATGAATGCTGTTTTTCCTTTCAGATATGTGTCACAAAGATGTCTACACGGAACTGCCAGGGAATGGATTCAGTGATCAAACCTCTGGATACAATTCCTGAGGATAAAAAAGTCAGAGTGCAGAGGACGCAGAGTAGTTTCGATCCATTTGAGAAACCGGCTAATCAAGTGAAGAGGGTTCATTCGGAGAACAACGCTTGCATTAACTTCAAAACTTCATCTGCAGGGAAAGAATCGCCCAAAGTCAGACGGCATTCCAGCCCTAGCTCTGTAAGTTTGTGACACTGGTGTCTGCGCATGGTGGAGGTAGTAACACTGAGTAAATGTTTTGTTGCTTAAGAAGGAACTGATTGCTTAGAAACAAAACAAGAAGTTTGTGGCTGCTATTGAAAATGTTTCAATGTGTATTTGTAGTGTTTCATTTAAAATATGAGGTGTAAAAAGAAAGTAAATCTTGAAGGACAACATGTTGTGAGATTCCGCTCAGATATCAGCTGGTGTATCTTAAGGAATTTCTAAGCATTTTCCTCTCCTCATCCTGGTATGGCATTACAGTTGCTACAGTGTTTATGTCACAAATTTTGTAGATTACTTATTTGCAGTGAGGAATTCTTTCCCATGAAGTTTAGGAAACCACATGCATTGCTTTTTTGAGTTTTAGATTTCAGAGTAACTTGAGAAACAAGTCAGATTTGACAGATTTTGTTTACATTTTAAAATTCCCTTTTTAAAACCTAGTAGTAAAACTAGCATTTATTTCTCTGTCAGAAACTGTCTGTGTGAGAGAGAAACCAACCGAGAAGGGATTGGCGATACATCATTGCTGTTGTTTTATTCTCAAGTACTTTGAAAGAAGCCAGATAAATAAAATGGCACATCTTTCATGAATAATGCCCAGACAGATTTCCCCCCAAAGAGCTTCAAGATTATTGAGAAACTATTTGTTATGCTTTGGCAAGAAAAAAAAATCATAATAATGTGACCTTTGAGATGAAGACTACAGATCTAAGCAGCATGTGTATGATGCTTCAAATCTTAGTTGGCGTGAAATAATTTTAAAGGTTGATGGCTTTTTTTGTTTGTTTGTTTTTCTTTATCTTCTTTTTTCTTTTGTTTTGCTCTATCTTCTGGACATCTTCTGTCCTCTGTGCAGAAGTTAGAATTCTGTCAGACTTCTAAGGAGAAGTGACAAAGGTTCATTTTCTGCGGGTGAGCTTTGTTTAACCCATGGGAATTTAACGGATAAGCAGTCATGCCTCTGGGGGGCTATCCTTTGGAGAAAAGGCCACGTTTTAAAATGTAACCATCTGTAACAAAAAGAAATTTGCTTTTTCATCATTATATAGTGTTATGCAGCTGCTGCCGAAGGTGACTGCTGCATGTTCCAGATCAGCCCATAGCAAGGAGTTCTTACCATAGAACTGCTGTTGTCATTGAGGAAGGATCGAGCTTTTATTTTTCTCAGCTTGTTTTGGGGATACTTGTTTGGTGTAGGCACTACAAGCCCTGAATATTCAGCATCCTATCTGTTGGTCAGACCTCAGATATTTACTTCTTACTCGCATCTTTTAAAATAAAACTTCTTGGAAAATGAGTAACTTCTACAGTTACAGTTTGCACCTTGTTTACTTGTGAATGATGCTTGATTATTGTTTGGCAGCACAACCATCAATGTGAATGATTTTGTCTGAAAGTTCCTCAAGTTTTTTTGTGGTATTAACTTACTCCACATCTCTGCTGTCTTTGTCTTTTTCCTCACAGAGATTGTTACTAATTTCTGTTAATTTTTTATGTACCTATTTTCTATTTAAGGCTTTTATTTGCTTTGCTTTCGGAATTTGGAAGCAGACTAATTTTGAAAGTGTGTTACTGGCATCTGATTCTTCTTTTCCAGAGGGCTCGTTCTCTCCCGTGCCCAGGCAGTGTCCTGTGATCCCTGTGGTTTCTCATGTAGATGGTATTAATGCTTCCTCTGCTGCTGTGCTGCTGGGTAAAGCCCCGCTTAACACAGGCTCACTGATCTTCTCATGGGCTGAGTCACACACACTTGTTGGGGACGTCTCATGTTTTAAAGTAGATGCATAGGAATTTCCTGAAATACAATTCTGATTTCTTAACTTCCCGTAATTCTCCCCGATTTTTATAGCTCTGTTCAGTGAACTCCCTCCTTCTGCTTCTAGGCATTGTTAGTCATTTTTTTTAACTCTTTTCCTCACAAAGAGTCCTCGGAAGAGCACCTGGCACGGAATAGTTTGTGGAATAATGAGGGTATTCATGTCAATGAAGAAAGAAGAATAGAACTTCACAGCAGAAGGCAGTGTTACCACTCCCCTGATCGCAGGTCCCACCTGGTCCTGACCAGCAGACCCCAAATTCAGGTATCCAAGGCAAGGATGTGATCAAGGCGTTCCCTTCTCCAGAGCCTGGCTGCATTGCCTCAAGCACAAGATGTTCTGATGCACGTTTCGTTGAGCAGATACCTGTATGGTTAGCTGCAGGGATTTGTCATTCTCTGGTTGTGAATTACAGTTGAATTGACCAAGGCTCTTTTTCTCTTTCCTAGTCCTGATGCTGTGTAGCAGATTCCCTTCCTCTTTCCTCTTCTGATTATTACTTCTTCTGTCGTGTGAGAAGGCTGCTCCTTATTCTCCCTTGTAATTCAATAAGTTGCTTCTCTGGAAATTCTTCTGCTGTGTAGATGATGCCACTCTGAACTGGCATTTCAGTTTCTGTGAATATTCTTGAGCATGTTATGCCCTCTGGGTTGTACTGGCTACAGCTGTGGAGTTGTGTTGCAGTTTTGGCTCAGTTTAATATAAACTATTTTTTTTTAAGATACTCTGATAGATATATGCTACCTTCAATTTTCACTTTCTGTGCTTGATTACTGGAGGCGTTGTATTGGAAAAAGGCTTCTTTTTAGTCTCTTCCCTTTCATCATTTTAAGCCCTCTGTAGCCATCAGGTGAAGAACTGATGTCTCGCAAAAGGTGCGTGGCTGAGGCTTGCAGGCTCTGTAGCAGTCTGTGTATTTGTCACCCACCTTCTTCTCAGATGAAAGTCCCTAATTGGTCTCAAAAATAACATTTTTCAAGAAAGACCTTGTTTATAATGGCCTGGGGTGCCGTGTTCTGTTTTGATTAGTTTCAGTAGCTTTATCAGCTCCCTGGCAGTTATCAGCATCAGTGTTTGGTGAAGATCACCAAATAATACTCAGCAGGTGGCATGTGATCCATTTTATATTTTCTGTACCTTCTAAATGCTGCACTGTGTGATGGGAGAGATGAAACACAGAAGTTTGTGAAAGCTGGAACTCTGTGTTCCTGCCCACAGATTGTCACTTGGAAAATAAATAATTTGCTCTTGAACATGAAGTAATTTTCTACAGTTAATGTCACACCTTTTTGCAACCCTGTAGAAATTCCACGTCGTTAATTAGTGCAGTAGCATGCCATGAGAATCCAGCAAATTAAATGTAGAAAATCAGTTTGTCTTATAAGAAAAAAAAGTCTTTCCACCTGACGTTTACATTCACATTACGTAAAACACTGACGTTGCATTGCATTCCCCCATCCCTCATTTAAACATAAGTAGACATCTCTAAGTGTGATTCCCAGCTCTTTAAACTGATTGAAATGGAAAATTGTTATGGAAGGAAAACTAAAGCAGAACAGACGTGCATTTTAACACATCAGAAAAATGGTTGATCTTCACCTTGGAGAGAATGAAGTAGGTATTTCCCTACCTGTGGCTGGGCAGATCTTTGCTCCGATCCAGTGCAACACAGTATACAAGTATATATACATGTATGCATATGAAAAAAAGATATCTCTCTTTTAAATCTTTTGTTGAGTCTTTTGAATACCAAGGGGAAAAAAAAAAACAAACTTGTTTTTCTCTGCTCCCTATTAGAAGAAAGAGTAAAGCTATGAAATAAGCTGGGCAAAAGAAAAAAGGCACAACTCAAAAACAATCATACGTGCCTCTTCCCAAAATAACACTTGGTTTGGAAGATGATTTGCCACACCTCTGAAAATCATTTGAAATCTGTGCTCTTTAAGAAAGCAGCCTTGTTTATTGTTCTCCAAGGTGAAGTTTTATTGTATTCAGTATACATATTTTATGTACTACAGTAGTACTTATGCACAGTGCATAAATAGAACAGTGCAGGTTTTATAAGCTAACCATCTGGTCAAGATTGTGGTACGTGTTAGTGTTACACGTTGGTTTGTTCTCTGAATGGCAGGATCCATGGCAATGAATTCAAATGTCATGCTAAGTTATATGTACTGTCTTTCAGTGAAATATTTTTACCAACTCACATAAATGTAAAAAAAAAAAAAAAAAACTGATAAAAATTAATTGGATAAGCAGTGTCTTACTGCATTTATTCTACACTGTATTTGGGAGAGCAGCCTATGTCTGTTTTTGTAATTTCTATTAATTTTCAGTCCAGTTACATGCAACTTTCTTCCAAAGAAATGCAAGTAAAAAGCATGAACTGATCCTATTAACTCATTACAAATTGGTTGCATAAAAAGTCTAACTTCAAAGCAGAAGCTAAATTTAGAATTTTGTCTGAAAGGGAATGATCATTTCTGTCTGCCTAAACGCTTTGTGTGCTGTTCTCACCTGTGTTTGTGTTCAGGTGAATGGAACCGTCTCTATTTTTAGGAAGCAAAACAAGGGTAGCTGCATCCTTCTTGGATAATACTTTTCATTGAGGTAGAATACATTCACAGTTCAGTGTAGAGCATTGTTTTTTCTTTTCTGGCCGCGGGTAAGCTTTAAGAATCTTAACCTGGGGGATACTCTTTAGCTGATAAGGCAAATAAAATGTGGCACTTGGTCCAGCTCCTGTGCTTTAATAGCCTGGGGAACAAGTGAACATCTTTACAAACAGCACCCAGCCCCTCTGCAGAGCTCTGCGTAGCTCACATTGCTCATTTATGGCTGCATGTAATGGGGGTGGGAAGCTGCAGGCAACAGGATGGAATCAGGCAATGGGAGAGCTCCCGCAGTGCTCTGTTTGGATTCTTGAATGTCTCTGTATCCCTTGAACATGGTCCTAGAAACAGTCAAACTTGCAAGGTTGAAAAATGGAAGAAAAATGGGATCACATTGACCTATAACTGCATAGGTGATAAAACCTTACTGTGAAATGTGTGTGCGGTTTTGTAAGATGGTTTTGCCATTGTGACAAAGAAGGCAAAACATAAAACGTTTCAAAAAAATCATCAGTTTTTGCATTTTAATCTCAGGCCTCATGGCCTGCATTTCATTTCCAAGTTGTTCTTGCAATGAATTTATTTCTTTTGAGTCATACAACAGATCAGATCTTTAGTTTTGATTTTAAAGAATTTACAGTGGTACTGTGAACATAATATTTTTCCCTTGAGGATAGTTTTATATTGAAGTTTAATATCCCACAGTTCAAAAAAAAGAAAAAACATCTATTTAAAACTTAAGTTCAGGAGTGCGACAGTTAAGTGTGACATTCACAAGCTGTTTTGCAGTTATGAAAAATGCATGAGAACATAACCCACACAGCTTGTATAAGAATAGTCAGGTGATTTTCAATGTAATTTTCCATTAAAGCGTTCTTTACTAGAAATTTTGAAAATTTCTGAGAGAGACAGTATTCACATGAGAGTGTAGTGTGAGGACTCGTACTGCAAGATCTTGGCATAACTCTGTTATCCCTCCTACAGTCTGTATCAGTGAAATGCTTATTTGAAATGACCTGGTCAGAAAAGACTCTTTCCTCTTGCTTCTTTTTCTCTTCTGTTATTTTTAATACACTCACATTTAGTTTGAAATAGCTTCTTCTATTTCTGTATTCAGCATTTTGGCATGCTCTTTCTATCCTTGTTACTATGCTCTGTATTTCCTTAGCCATAGAAAAATGTCTAATCTTGGTTGTTGAAAGCCGTCCTACAGAATATGCCCTCTCCCAGTGCTCAGTGCTGCCTAGTCTTGCACTGGGAAAAGTGTGGGCTAATAATAAGAAAACTGTGTTAAGGGCAACAGTTTTCAAGGAAAGTGAAGCACAAAGGCAAATGAGTAAAACTCTCAGCCGGTTTCCTGAAGGAAAAGAAATGCACCTCTCTGTGCTCCAGTCCCCTGGGGATCACGCAGTGCACCACAATTTGTGCTGGCCTCCACAGTGATTTGGGTCTATCTGCAGTTCTTCAAAGGCTTGAGCTCCTTCACTCCCTCCTGTTGTAGTATTTCATCTATCTTTCCCATTTGATTTCTCTGAAAGATTACTCCCTGGTATGAAGGTTTACTTTTCAATGACTTGCATGTTAGTTTATTATTATCTTTTTAGCAAGTACAAAGTTCTGATGCTGAGCTGCGGAGAAGATCTGTCTTTAGCTTGTATCTAAGAAATCGTAATAAAAATTTCATACAGAAGTTTTGAAGGCTTTAATTATTTGCAGTTATCTGTACAGTTTACAAGGGTGGCAAATAACCAGTTTTCAGACAAGGGACAAATTGCGCTGTTAGAGCAGTCATGTTCTGTTGGTGTTTTGGAGGGTTACAGAACTACAGTAAGGAGGAGTAAGAAAAAAAAGGAAGAGTGGAAAAAAGGGAATAAAAATGAATAGTATCAGAAGTATTCTAATGGCTGAGCTTCATAAAGTAGCTTTGAACAAATATTTATCAGAATATGTGCATTCTGCTACAATTAATACTCTCTTCTGTTGAGAAATCTTGTCTGGGTCAAATTGGAGGATTGCAGCAGTTTCCTAAAATGTAGGAGACTTCTTGTGAGTCTGCTGCTGGTGGGATGTGTCAGTGGCTGATGCAAGCACTGCAAACCTGATGAACTCTGGATATGTCTCGCTTGCTGTGCGTGCTTCAGTCAACTGTGTCCTGGGCAGAATGGGGGACCCTGTGACTCAGCCAGTGCAGGTCTCTGCGGATATGTATTCCAATACGTTTTACTGGAGGGAATAAAGTGTAACAAACAAACAGAAGAATTTGGTATTTAACAGTTAATGGTATTTAACAGTTAATTCTCTATGTTGGATTGCAATATTACTGTTAAAAAAATTGTTACCGTTATCTTGCTGTAACAAGGTGTATTTTTTTAACAAAAATGAAAATGGTTGAGAAAGCCAAACTAGTACGGAGAAATCTGAATAATAAAATTTAAGGCTGTGAATCTGGAAAAATAACTGTATGAAAGAAGGTGCAATAATAAAGCAGGTGGAAATTTTTATAATGTTTGGTAGTCACACAGACTTTCAGATAATTTTAATTCATTCTATAGCACTTTGTTTAGATCCCTTTAAACTCAAAACGTAGGTTTTGGAAAGTTTCATGATTTTGATTATTTGATTCTGACTTGGCTTTATAATCCAGAAATAGAGGTAAGAAATGTCTGAAGTAAGCAAATGCAAGCAATTTTAATTGTACTGTGAATTAATATGTGAGACTTGATTTAAAAAAAAAAAAAAAAACACAACAACAGAAAAAAAACCTATGTTGGGAAATGGTAATTTTATGCCCTATTTTCCAGAGTAGTTGCATGTGCTCTATGAAATCTGTTTTGTTGCTTCATTAAGTACTGTCTTGCAAATTAGTTTGCAAACTTCTTTGCTTCTTCAAAATTTCATCAATTTTTGATAGTAGAAGTGAGCACGGGAATATAATATAATTCAGAGCACCTAAGCAGCTGCAAAGGTCTGTTGATTTATTTTTTTTATCTGTTTTTTTGAAAACCCTCTGAAGTGCTTTTATATGCCAGATACCTTCAGGAATTGTAACTCTTTTAAAGTTACAAATGCAAGGAAAAGTAATGGCCATTTTCACAAAGAGAGATCTAATAGTGTACAAGTATGGAGCTGTGGGCAATCCCACTCAGTGATCCCACCTAGAGTACTGCATCCAGTTCTGGGGCCCCTAACAC
>VXAV01009790.1:0-44954 GCA_013399715.1 Alectura lathami
CAGTCTAAATCTCCCCTCTCTCAGTTTGAAACAATTTCCCCTTGTGTACCTTTGTTTCACGTAAGTCCCACTAAACAACCTCCAATCATCAATCTTTTTTTTATTATTTTATTTTAAATTAAAGGGAAAAGCATCTGGCGGCTAACAATACTGTTATCATTGGAAACATAATTAAGACTTTTGTTTTTGTAAACTAAAAATAATGGTGAGTGGTATTCAACAGTCTGCAATCTTTATGCTGTATGTATAGGAGTCATGATTTTCCTAATGAGATGGCTGTTTGAAGTATGTTTGTTTGTCATAAGAGAGCTGAATAGCATGTATTGATGTTAATTGCAGGGCTGATAAGTTGTTCTACCCTGTTATTACGTTGTCCCCTTTCACACAAACTTAATTCATAAGCAATCTGAAAAGTTGTTCCGTTTTGTTTCAGACAGACCTCCCCTGGTGGGAAGAAGCTTGCTGCCAATGCCGACATGAAGCTAGGAAAAGCATGGTGCTTGCTCACAGCCCGTGTTTCAGCCCTGGGATTGCAAGGGTTTCCTGGAAATGAGGCAGATTAGTTAGGAAACAACCCCTGAAACCTATTATCTGCCTTGTGTAAAATTGTATTTGGATTACCACCCACTTCAGGAAGTGTCAAACTCAGCACTTTATCCAGTCCTTGGAGAAGGACAGGAAATGGCTGGGGGAGGTCTGGGGTTTTACAAGCTCTACCCCTGGCTGTAAAAGCAATGCCACCAGGAGCTCGGTTCAAGTTCAGTTCCAGGCTCTCTACAAAACGATCTCCTGCCATTGCAACAGCACCATGACTGCAGGAAATTAGCTGATGTCTAAGGGTCACAAAAAGGCAGTGGATGGTGACAACTGGGGCACTGTGTGTAGGTTTCTGGACCCACAGACAGATGAGCATTGGGGAGCTCAGTATGCTCACCGCCAACAGCCTCTGTGGCTGCAAGACATGGGAAGTGAGTGACCACATTGGGAAACCCACTCAGAGTCTACACCCATTAGGGAGGCGGTCTGCAACATGGAGAGAACAAATGTACCAGCCAACAGGGATGGCAATCCTGCTGACATCCCAGCCAAGCTGTTGGAAAACCTGGCATTAGGAAGCACTGCATGTTCTTTACCTCACTTGCATGTTGGTGAATGGCAGCCTACCTGGGCCACATTTCTGCATTGAAAGCTGAAGGTCTCACCTTATACACAAATGTACCAGCTGGAGCATTAGGAAATTTGTTAAATACTGCAACATTTGCAATAGTATCACAACTGGAAGTGCTGGCCTCACGAGGCTGTCAGTTCGTGCCAGAGGTGGGATTTCTAGCTCATCAGTAGGTAGCTACAGAAGAATGACAACAGTGTCAGTATAATCATCAAGCAGTATCACAGTCCCTGTCTCTCTGAAAACATTGCAGAACTTTTGCATTTGGTCCTGTGTGGCACATTGCCTTGACAAAAGCAAGCAGATAGGAGAGGTAGAGGAAACAGACACACATACCTTTTTTTCAACCATCAAAACAGTCTTGGCCAAGGGACGCTGACACCTAGGTGACACACTGTGGCAGTGTGCTACTTACTGAGGCGCATTTACTCAGTAATGCAGTTGCAGGAAAATTATCCTACTGACAATACTGTAGTGGTATTTTCTCTGGTTTGCCAGTCCCTGGCACACAATAGCACATTGTTAATTACCACCACTCTCTATTTATAGCTCACCCCATGCAGTTAGCGGATACAGACTGAGTGGGATTTTCCTCTTCCTTCCCTTGCAGAGCACTGATTTCACAGGAATGCCTTCATGTTCCTCTGACCCAAGCTACGCAGCTGCAGACGCTGACTGACTGGGGACTGCAGTGCTGGCAGAAACACCCTTTCCCTCCATTTGTTGGCAATCCCTGAGGAAACAGAGAAACCTCTGCGCTTAACACAGACAAGACAGAGGTTATCATCTGTCGCGTGTGCCATCAAGGAAGCCTGTTCATCTCTCCTCTGAAATAAACACAAAAAATTACTGAAGAGGGTGAGGTTAGGCAGAAGAAAAAGATCACTGTGGGCTGCTGCTATAGTCATGGTGGTGAAAACACTTTCATTGCATAGCTGTATGTACCAAACCCTCTGCGTGCCAAAAGCCTACAAAAGCAAATAAAACACAAACCACTGGAGGGTCGAAATGCCTGTTTGGTGTTATCATCTGGAGTGAACCGCTCTGCTGAAGGGGAAGCGTGGAGAAGCTGGGAGCTTCCTGTCCAATGCTGTTTGCTCCTCTTGGGGCTGGGCAAGCTTTAGCATGCCAGGGAGGGCCACTCTTCTCTCCTTTGGCTTTCCCCTTTAGAAATGCTAAGACACTTTTTTGGCATTTGGGGAAACAAAAACTGTCTTCCACATGTGAAAGCAGAAGACAGACTCCTGCAAAGTGATGAGCATGTTCAATTCCTAGTGACAGAACTGGCTTTTTGAATAATATACCATCTTTGCTGACTGATACATGTGCTGACAGGTTATATTATTTGAGAATAACAAGCAAGGAAGTTTATTTTACCATAATCCAAATGGACAGAGTTAAAGTTAAATGCTATTGTTTCACTCTTAAGAGAGAAAGTTTAGGAATTTACCATTCTCTTGATGATTTTTTATTTATATAACATGTCAAACTGTAAGGCATATCAGTACACGCAGTCAAACAAGATGCTCAGCGTACACAAGAGGGTTATGGCTTGCGGAGATTATGACAGTTTCATTTCTGTACTCAACAGACATTCACCCAGTAGCACAGAGCAGATCTTCACTTCGTTCAATCAACTTAATTTACAGAAATACAGAGGAACGATGCTTAGCTGTAACCAAACTCATGCTATCTTCTACGGGAGGAGGCATAGCAACCACTTGCACGCTGCCAAGGGTTTAGTTCAACACACACCTACACTGCTGCAGAGACCTGCCAGTGGAAACAAATGTACAAAAGTTCCTCTTGCAGCCCAAGGGGAAACATATACAAGAGCATGGCAAGGGCAGCCAACAACGGGGCCTGACTGTAGGCCTAGATGATTTTGGTCACTTCTCACCGAAAGGAAGGCTCTCCGCAAGGCTCCTATGTATACCCTCTCCGTACATACCCCAGACCACAGAAGCAGGGACAAGAGGGAATCATTTGGTCAGGACTATACAAAGAGCCTTCTGCCCTGTTTCTTATAGGTCAGCAAGCAAGCGCTGTTGTTAAATTGGGGCGTAATGTACAAACTGCCACTCAGTTGTTTCTGATTCTCCAGAATGTGTCTTTGTTTAAACATATAAGCCTCCATCTGGCACCCATTACCGGCCTGTTTCTTCGTGTTGTGCTCGGATAGCTAAACACAGAAGCTCACAGGGAGGACAAGCCCACACGGCCCTGCAACTCCTCAAAGAGCCAGTCAGGCAGCCACAACAGCCTGCTCGCCAAGTCAAGGAATTATCTCCATTTGCAGAACGGGACAATACGTTAATGTTAGCAAAAGGCAGGTTCTCCTTTGCACAGGAAGCCAAACTTCTGAGACTGGATTAGCAGAGACCGTGTTTCAGACAGCCATGTTTTAGGAGTAATGAGGAGTTAAGTTATCGAGGAGTTATCTGCTGTGAATTTGGTTATCTTTAAAGAATCCTGCATTCACAATAAACAAACAAACAAACAAATAAAGGTTCTTTTCCAGTTCTGACCAGCATAGACTGCAAAAGCATCCATTTGTCCTGGCTATGGCTCCCTAGAAATGTCTACCCAAAAGTGGCAAGATTAGACAGGTCATCTCTGCATTCAAACTGTTCAACACACACAAACTTATTTAAAAAGCATTTTATGCATCTGTAACCAAGTGTATAAACACTTAACTTTTGTACCCTCCAAAATCTTGAGTTGAAGCTCATGCTGTCTGTCACTGAAGGTGACTCCCATTTTTTGTCTGGCCACCAGTACAAAACGAGACCTTAGAAAATCTGGCTGGTCTGGGAGCACGGCAGTGATTCCCCATGCTTTCGTGTCCCTTGGGCACATGAGACAGGCTCCTCTGAGAAGCTCTTTTGGGTGCCCCCCCACATCCATTCTCACATGATGGGAGCTGACAGAGACCTACACAAATGCTTCTGCAGTCCACATGCGATGTTCAGAACATCACAGTGTGTTTCTGGGTCTAGAGAGCGGCAACTGTCTTCAGATTGGCATGAAGAGGAGAGCAGGGGAGATGAAACTATTCAGAATAATGTGATTTTAAAGATAAATGACAAAGGGCAAACCCTACATTTCTACAGTTTGCCAAATGTTCTTCTTCCCAGATAAAGGATGACCACCATGTTAATAAATCATGTTAGGTCTACTGTTTCTTTCTCTTAGGATAAATTCAGTCACTGAAACTCATCAATTTCTAAAGTCAAGTCAGTTTCACTAATCATTTCAATGCAGTGGATGGGGTGCTCTGTTAATATCTTTTAAAATGATATTTTATATTTCAAATATCAAACCCTAAGAACTCATGAGATTGGCCTGAACAACTCCTAATACATCAGGGTAATTTTTTAAATTTAGCTTCTATTTTTTTTAGAAACCAGTGGATGTACTTTCCAATACTTTTCTGAATCTCTAGGTGTCTAAAAAGTTAAAAGAAATCTTTGATATCCACCACACTAGAGGGAATGCTGGTTAAATAAGGCTCATTGAAAATGAAAACACTCAGCAGTTTTGCACTCAAATGTGGTAAAATGCAAATGCCGGGACCTAGGCTCTGTCCTAGAGTGTATATCCTAGAGATTTCATCTGATTAGTTGCCACACTTAATTTCGTATCAAACAGCTAGTTTGGCTGTATGCATGATGATAAATGGACATCCATGTGCAAAACACTCTGGGCCTTGGCTATTAAATATACATTCCTGCAAGTGTGAACATATGCCTACTTCAACTCTGATGATTTTCTAAAAGCAGCAGTTCCTGGAGCCAGGTAATTAAGTGAGAGTTGGTGTTTTATTTGAAGGACAATAAAACATTTTTAACCTTTCTGGTGGCATGGAATAGCTTATACAACACTTTTGCCTATGGCAAATTTCTGGTCCATGAATGACTAGTACTGGCAAAACTGATGCAACCACTTTGTTGGCAAAAATTCTGACTCCTTTGATGAAACATGAAACATCCCAGGGTGTCCATGAGGGAGGCAGACAGTGACCTACATGCCAGGCATGCCCTCAGCCCCAAACCCAAGCAGGCAGGCCAAAAGAACAACTGCAGCTCTGATGCTTTGTGCTTCCATGGGTTTGTACCAAGCCATGGCCATGCTTGCTGTCAGATTGACCAGACGCACTCCTTCAAACACCCATGCTCCAGATGAGCTGAGCAAGGAGCACACAGGACTAGGATTTTGTGGTTTTCTACATGCTGCTTTCTTCCTTGCTGCCACTGTGGGTATCAGTAACTAAGGAGGTGATGATAGACATATGTATATATACACACATACATACATACACAGGCAAACATGTTTTTGTTAGCTGGGAAACAATCACCACAGAAAGGACCCAGTCTGCCTTTTGGATATGTGCTCACGAAGGCTCTTCCTGAGAAGCCAATCAACTCGATATCAGTGGTTTCCAAGACACCCCTTTGCCCTTCTTTGTGAAACCAAAGCTGTTACACTTTATTCCCTCAGAGCAGATCTTGCAAGAAAGCTTCTATGGGGCTGGCTGTTCTACAAAACTGTAGGGGAAGAAAAGGGAGGAGCCATGAAAAATACTCATTTCTAATAAATACGAGATGGTTTCACATCCCTGAGGCAGACTCCTGTTGTTTTTGGCCAGTGGGATGTAAAAAATAACACCAAGTCACAAATGCTACTTCTCAGCGGTTTCCTGAATGGGCTTTGGATTTCCTTTGTTTTCTGCTATTATTATTATTATTGTTATTCCATGCACATTGTGGAAAAGAGCATAGGTGCACACAGGGGAGAAGTAGGAAACAGTTAATCTGTCGTGTCATCACTCCTTTAATTCAAAGCATAGAAGCGTGGTTTTGTTAGAGTGTGAGGTCTGATAATGATAATCTGGCACCACCTGAACAAACAGTCTGCGAGGCAGCTCATACCACAGCTAGCAGGATGCAAGTGGCCATTCATTTGCTCTGTCCTCCAAAGAGAAAGCTAACCATGTGAAAAGGGAAAGGGGGGTGCACACTGCAGCACCCCACCCTTCAGCAGAGTGCCAGGTCATGGCATGCAGGGAGTGGAAGAGTCCAGCAAATAATCAACAGAGAAACGCCTGCTGAAAGGCTTGTCAGAAACCTGCCCCTGCATCACCCTCTGTTCATGTCCTCTGCCAGGAAGGAAGAGCCCCAGTGTTTGCCCATAGTCCCATCCCAGGGAGGTGATTGCCTGTTGGTGAGACCAAGGAGATCACTCTTCGGCTACTCAGTGAAGAAGACCATGCCTGTTAAAAGTGTGACCGTCTTCCTCACCTCAGTGTGTTCTAAAAAATGGCCAGAAGCAGTAAGTTTTCTGTAACGACTAGTACCTAGGAAGGGGAATGATCTCAGCTTGGGCCTCAGAAAGACCAGGTAGGAAAGTACTTAAATGGACTGATGCTTTTAAAACACTTTGGAATGAGGAAATCCACCCAGAAGTACTTCTGTAATAGAAACAGTGATTAACAAGCTCGTTAGTGGTCATCTCTGAGAACCTGTAGATGGGTGAAGGCCCAGAGGCTGGAAAAGGGTAAACATGATACCATACTTCAAAAGGGGGATGGAAGGAGGCACAAGGGAACTCGTAACATCATGCTGCAAGAGGCTGCCTGCACTCGAGAAAGACAGGATTACAATTTATGTTGGAAAAACAGTCTGAAAATAACATGCTATAATTGAGGAAAAGGAAAGCTTCTTCCTGTGGGCTGGAAGAATCAGCCACACTAATGCATGGTGGGGAATCACTGGGTAAGCAGTAGTTGTACAGGAGGGAAACCTGTGGGATATAGAATAGCAGAGGGGCTCTTGTGTTGCCTGACTTAACCCCAGTCTGACAGCTGAAACAGGAAAGGAAGATTCAAATGGGGAGGAGAAGCTCACAGGTCACACAAGAAAGTGAGTATAGGAGGAGAAAACCAATGTGGGAAGGTCACTAAACACACCTAGCCTCTGAACCCAAATGGCAACCAAAGGTAGACTAAAAAGCTTGGGGAAGAAATGAGACAATAAAGTAAGGATGACCACCTTCTGCCCAGTGGTGTAACATAAATCTCATTTCTCTTCTGCTCTGCCTTCACTTCTGCCTCTTTCCTTCTCTTGCTATCCACTCTGGATGCTCCTCCACACCACTCTTAGTTGAGATGAACTCTCCAGCCTGGTGTGTCACACCGTGTCCTTCCTTTGCTCAGTTCTTTCATGATTGTGTATCCCAAAGGACTATGCGGTTTCATCTCTCTCTACAGGATAGATGAGCAAAACAGACAGCAAATTCAATAAGTTCAATGCAAGCAAAACAAGATGCATATTAACTCCATCACTCCGTCACCGGGTTGTTTAGGTTCAATGACTCTTTAAGTGCTCCATCTTTTAGTTGTGTCAGCACAGTATACTCCGCAGGGCAAGTCTTCGAATTTGCCAGAGAAACATACTTTATGCCTTTGTATATATGTGCTGAATCATTGACATCATTAGTGACATCATTGGTCAGTCATGCCATGAAATCAATACATTCAGGGATTTGAGGCTTACTTGTTTGAGGAGGCAAAGAAGTTAAAAAACAGCGGACCAGAACTGGAGAAAACAATGTGGTGCATTAAAGGCTTCCATGGGAGGGTTTATTTGAGCTGAAGAACTGGAGAATTAGCAGCCAAAAGAGGAATCTCAGAGGAGCAGCTGCACTGTGTCATAGCAGGGTAGCTGCTGCAAACACCTCGGCAGTGCCGGCAGAGAAACGGGCAACCTACACTTCAGAGAGGGCTCTGCACCATTTTACCATTCATGATGACGTGTCTGACATGTGTTAACACGAACAGGAGAAGCCACTTCATAAATGGAGACTACTGTATCCCAAAGACATTCCCCAGTAAATCTGTAAATTACTCCCCTGTAAAAACTCAGAGGTTTACAGGGACCACCAAGCTGAACCCATTCCCTCTCTGGTTGCTAAGCCCCCTGTTGCTCATCTTTAGTCAAGAAGGGAAAAGAGGCAATGCTCAACCAGTGTGGGTGAAAAGAGGTGATCTTCTCTTTAGTTAAAAATACTAATAATAACAAAATAAACAAAAAAGAGCAAAACAAAGCCTTCTCTCCTTTGTCTTTAATTCAGACACTATACAAGTGAGAAGCTAGTACTTCTTTCACAGACAGCTGAAGACCGAAAAAAAAATGTACAGTCACTCTCCAGGTCACCCCAACAGTAGATCACCAAGCTAAGCAGCACCACAGAGTTGAGAAACCACAGGTAGAAAAAGAAAAAAAAAAAAAATTGGTACAAAATCAAAAAGTAATGGAAGGGATGGGCATTCCTTAAAAGTTTTATGGGACTCAGGGAGAACATAAAGACTCTACAGTGCAAAAGATTAATCATAAAATTAGATAACAAATTAAAATGAGATCCTATCCACAGACGGATGGGGCTGAAGATGTACTCAGCTCACAGCCTGAGACTGCCCATGGCACAAACTCAGCTCTGGTGGTTTTACTAACCAAGAGGAGATCCCTAGGACATCATGTCTCATCTGCTGTGCACCACTGGGCATGGAAAGCCATACAAGGGTCCTTAGGTTGGAGTTGCCAAGTTTCACCCCAAAATAAAACAAAAACAAACCCCTAACCATGCCTTCTTACCTCTTCCGTATGAAACACAAGACCTCTCACTACTGTTGGAAAAGGAGGAATGCTTTGCTGCCTTTTTCTTTCCACTGATTTATGACACAACATGAAATCTGATATTTGCAGCACCAAATCTAGAGTTGTAAAATTCTTATATTTGTTTATGATTTGCTCTGCACCTGGATAACCACCTCCCTGTCACAGAATTTCTCTGAGTGATATGGCCATGCTAGCAGGCATGTTACTGCCCTCCAGCTACTCCTCTTGTGCTTTGCATATGTATACACATTTCCTCTAATGATATAGTATTGTACTTATTTTGAAGGGAAGAAGCTCTTCCTGTCTGCTTTCCAAAAATGAAGTAAAAACCTTCAGGTTTGTTTTTTTTTTTTTCCCCAACATATCTTCTGTGCCAAAAGATGAAAGCAATAGCCTGTTCTTATGTGTAGTCTGGCCCTTATTCAACAAGGTGTTTAAGAGTATGCATAACTTTAGGTACATTAGTAGTTTGACTGATTTCGTTGGAATGAACATTGTGTTCATGGCTGATCCCATGCACCTTGAAGCAGGGCTAAGAGGTTTATTTAGATGGTACCAAGTACCTCCAGACAAGTGCAGATGTGTAAGAATTCCCTACAGCCAGAGCCATGAACAACAGCCAGCCATTTTGATGACCCTGTAGCTCTCAGCTCACTCCTGAAGATTTCTCTTCCTCTTATATAGGAAAACATCTGCAAGGTCCTGCAAACTGGTCATAGTGGAAAAGAATCAAAAAGTCTGTCCCTGCGGCACATTTTTCCCTCTCATCCCAGTCTTCCTTAAACCAAATACGGGTGAGACAATAGACAATGATGCAAAAAATGTGGAATAGGAGAAAGTAAAGAATGCCATTAGTGATGCTGCTTAATTTGACTCTCTCAGGATCTGTCCTGCCTTAGCAAAAAAAAAAAAAAAAAAAAAAAAAAAAACACNAAAAAAAAAAAAAAAAAAAAAAAAAATCAACCCAACAGGAGAAAAGATTCCCTATTCCCCAGATAAGATCACAAAACATGGGGGAAGCTATGTTACTCCTTAGGGCACACGCTGCAGTCGGCTGCAAGAAGGGCAGTGAGAAGCAATACAGGATGCAAGCTTGCCAGGAGGGTGGGGGACAGCAGGGGTGGCTCCGCTGCTGTCTGCCCTTCCACCAAAAGCACCCCCAGGGCAGCTGTGGGTCCTGGGTGCCTGGGGCTCCCTGCCTGGTCTCCCCCTGCACACCTCTACATGCCACCAGCATCTTCTCTCTCTGGGGGCTCCTCCATCCTTGCAAACGCTTTGTCTTTTATAAACCTGCTTCAGGTTTCCAGGCAAATCTAAGGGGAAGCTTTATTTTCCCCATTTTCTTGTCTTTCTCCTTTGGCTTCTGGGAAAGTGGAAAAAAGAGCTCCCTTCCTTTCTAGGGACAGCAGAAAAAGTGATATGATCTCAACTGACAGAACTGGAAAGACTCAGGCTTGGCTAAGAGAAGGCAGGGGAAGGGAAAAGAAAATGACTGTGCCCCCGGTTTTATAGCTTGTGCTAATCTATGGATATTCGTGTGGGGCTGAGCAGTGAATTATAAACACCTTTCCCACTGCATGCTTTCCAAGTCTTCCTATGGGAATAATGCATGAGGTAAGGAGTGAGGAAACTGCTACCAGATATCCAAAGCTGCCCCAGCCAAGTATGAAAATTAAGCTTTCCTCTTTGCTGCTTACCTAGATGGTGGTTCCAAAAGGACCTGGAAATATTGCAGTCTTACGTTTTGAAAGGAAATTGTTCCATCATGGCTATGTTACTGGGTGACACATCTGCTATTACCTGCATGCCAGAAGATTATTCTCTTGCTGACAGTACACTTCTCAGAGTTTTAAACACCAGGCTCACAACCACTTCCTCTTCCATCCCCAAAACATAACGACCTGCAGAATGGTGTGGTGTGCTGAGAAATGACTACCAGATGCCACCCCGGAGACGGGCTCCATTTTATGGCTGAATTACCCTTGAACATGCAACTGGCAACATCCTCTGTGAAATGAACAAGACTGCCTTGAAAAATTAACATTTAAACATGCTCAGTACTTCTATTCTGCTTGCCTTTACTCCTTCCCCTCCTTCCCCCTCCTTGTGCATGTCCATGCACGGAGACAGCAAACTCCAGAACAGAGTCTGTTGTAATAACAGAATTAGTGTTCGCCTTCCTCCTAACAACAGAAGAGACAGTATCTCTTTTGCTGTTTCTTACCCTAAAGCTACCAGAACAAACACACCCACTCCCTGTCTCCAAACAGGGCCAAAAAAGTAGTATGTAATCGCATACTCTGGAACTAAATGCTCCAGGGGCAAATAAACAGACAATTCTGTGCATAGCAACCTGGAGAGCAGCTGAAATGAAAGAGGACACTTGATGCTAACTTCTGGGTTTTTCCAACTTATCAGGATTGGCTTGCGCTTCTGCCGCAGCCTGGGAGAAGCGGCTGTGCACGGTGAAGATAAGCACGGGTGACAGACCAACCCACGGCGCCTGCTCCCACGTCCCCATAGTGGCAGGTGAGTGCTGAAGAGCACCACAGCATCACGGGGCCATTCTTCCAGCCTCTCCTGAACAGTGGAGGAAAAGCAACCGGGGGAAGGAATTACTGGCTCAGTTTCACTCACTATGAACATTTTGACTATTTCCCACAGAGCACCAGTGGGAGATTTGGGTTACACCTCTCTGTTTTCCTCCAGGTCATCTCAATGTCTTGCTCCCCAGTCATCTGCCCTGAGTCCTACATTCAGCAACAGTAAATTCATAGTATTCAGTTGTTGAAACATATGCACAGTAAGGACCCCTCTGCCATACCCCTTCATGGCTACAATGTCACCGGACTGAGTAATAAGGCAATCTCCTCCTCAACTGCTACCAGTAAATGAGATCTTCCTTTGTGACTCCCCAGGCTTTCAGAGCTCTGTACAGGCACCATTCTGGTTCTGTTCTGATGCAAGACTGGCCACATTAGAAATCTCTACAAAAGCTAAAAAAAAAAAAAAAAAAAAAAAAAAAAAAAAAGAAAGAAAGCTTGGACCCCCACAGACAGACACTCCCATATGAATAGTGACAGATGTGGTATGCTCCAAGTAGTCCATGTCTTAAAATCCAGTCTCACTTACTGCCATGCTAAACTGGGCCAGCACATCTCCTCCCTCCAGCTGCCCAGTAGCAGTGCATACATCAAGTAAATAAATAGGTAAGGACAGAAATCAGAGAAGTTCACCATCTCCAAGAGCCACAGTCTGATGGACTAAAAACCCTGAACTTTGTGTAAGCTGCAAGTATCTAAAATCTACAGGCTCTGAAGTGAGTAGGAGCTGACAGAAAGCAGAGCCAGCACCAGCACATTTTTGACAGCAGTGGCATTTGTTTTGTACCGCATTGCATTTGGAGGAAGGGGAAGGAGGATAGAGGAGAGGTGGAGGTGGAGAATGAAAAATGGGAGGATAGAGCGGCAGAAACAAAGCACACTGCTTGTTATTTCTCTCAGGACCATCTCCAGATCCGTTCAGCTCATGTTTGCTCAGCTGCTCTGCTGCAACACTCATGACCTGTGTTAGAGCACCAGGTGAACTGCAGTATTTTCTCCTCCATGGCAGGATGGAACATGCCATGCTTGGATATCCAGGCTCTCTGTTTCCAGATAAGCTGGGTGATCCATGAGATGAGCAGCAGACAAGCAAAATGCAGGCATGAATCTCTGACATTTTGTTGGCAAAATGTACTTCTGAAAGTCTTTTGTTTGTCCAGGAGAGGTTGCAGCAATGTGTGGATTTATCCATGTCGCTACACAGGAAGGACGTAACTGCCAACAGCTCCTCTCTGCATCCTGCACCCACCTTCCCAGTGCCAGGGAGCACTTTGGGTCTCATCACAGGCAAGGGCAGTGTCACCAGCTCACTGCAGGGAGGGCCCCTTGCAGCACACTGGGATCATGGCACAGCACCAGCAGTAACCCAGCTTTCATGCCCCGTTTTTGGACAGTGGCAGGACAGGGGAAGGGAAAAATGGCCAAAAGCCACAGCTGAACTGGTGGAAAGCTCCTGCACACAGAAACCCTTTAGCATGCAGACTGAGGCAGAATGTGGATTTGTTCGCTGGTGAAGTTTGTAGCCAGGACCAGATTAATAAGAACATGTACAAAAGGGATGGAAGAAAATTAATCCCATTTTGTTATAGGCAGTCACTTGGAATTGGCTTTATCATATTTAAAATGCAAGTGGAACTAAATTCGAGGTTGAGAGGTCTGTGGCTGAGCTGTAGCTGCCAGTGTAGCATATTCTTTGAGAAAAAAAAAAAAAAAAAAAGAAAAAAAATCCACAAAGCAACTGTAAAAACCATGCTATGAGTATACACACAAGGCACAACTAAATGCAGTGACATTCCTGGAAACCCCTACTGTGCAAGAGCAGAGAAGCCACAATTACCTATACAGGTCAAAATCCATGCCACAAAGCTAGGAAGTTTCTTATGTCCTCTGATTTTATTTATTTTTTTTTTTTTTCCAGAAATGAAGATACAAATGATTGATACAATTTACTTACAGAAACTGTGTTTTTGCCATCAAAATTCACTCTTGTATTTTACAGAATTGAATAAACAACACAGGCAATTGCCAAGTGGTATGGATAGCAGATATGTTCACTGCCCAGCCTAAACACTTCCATGAACCTCTTTTGTTCACCCGATTTTCTTTACCACCACCCTCCCCCAGCCGAAAAAAACCATACATCACAAAAGATGAAGTCTATATTGTACTGTACTGAAACCAAATCCTTGCTTCTGTTTTGGTACACTTAGCACAGTGTAAAGCCTTTCTTCTACTATTTTTCAAAATTCAGATCATATATGTAAATGAGCATACTGTTTCAGAATTAAAAGTTGAAAAGCTTCATTTAGAAAATCTGAAAATGACATGTTTCCATGTTCAGAAAAATGCTGCAATGAAATGTTTTGACTTCGTTAAAGCTTCACATCCTCCTCCTTTCTGTCAAAAATACTGATCAAATTTAACCTGTTTTCTAGAACCATTTCAGTACCTCTGAAATTATGCATTAGGCAGAATCGACCATGTATTGACAAAAACATCCCTTGTTGCATTATCATCTTCCTTAAGATAGTTTTGCTAATTGTTAACAACAATGCACTTTGTCCATTTTTGCCACTTTTTAAGAATTGTGATCTCTAGCATCCATTAAGTACTCCTGCACTTTTGTGTACTGATCACAAGTGTGCTTTTCAAGTGCATCTCCCTCTTGTCGCCACTTGCCATGCCTTGGTTCACATCACAGAATGTTTGGGGAGCACACAAACTGGAAGACGTGCTTGAGGAACACGCAGCATGACCCAGCTGCTAAAGGGTGTTCAATCCATAGGGCTAGATCTGGAAAACCCCTGCAGCATGAACAACCTGAGGCCAAGGTCTCAGCACTGTTTTTTTTTTTGTTTGTTTTACATGCCTATTGCTGCTGCCCTGCACTGCTCTAGATAGAGACACAGAGTCCCCTGGGGAATCTTCCCTGCTCCTGGCTCTTGACTTGCTTTTACAAATCTGGCTTAGTGTCACCACCCCTGCTTTGAACATGGAGAAAATATGGCAGGCACAGTGCATTTATGGTTGGTATTTTTGCAGGTGCTTGCTAATTTTGCATCCATCTTGGTTAGGCAGCCACTGAGAGAAACTCGTGGTAGGAATCACTCAGACCCGCTGAGGCTGGAGGGCACCTCTGGAGAATGCCCAGTCCAACCCCTGCTCAGAGCAGGGGCAGCTGCAGCAGGCTGCCCAGGGCCACGTCCATTCAGGATGTGAGTATATCCATGGATGGAGACTTCACAGCCTCTCTCGGCAACCTGCTGCAGTGTTTGATCACAATCATTTCTTACATTCAGATGGAATTTTTTGTGTTTCAGCCTATTCCCACTTCGTTCTGGCTCTGGATACCATTGAGAAGAGTCTGGCTTCATCTTCCCTTGATAGTCAGTACACTGACAATCAGATTAAACTGAGAAATCTCTCTTTAAATGTGGGAATATTTTGGTTTCTTCTGGTTATCAATAATTCAGTCCTAAATGAATACTTCCCATTAGATTTTTCTGATGGGCTCATCCAATTCCGTGACAAAATCAAATAGTTATTCTCTAAGCCTCAATATCAACCTCCAACAGCTTATGTTTTGAAACTTCACAATTACAATGTTTATTCATGCTTCATAATCTCAAATTCAGTGTTGAAAGATGCAATGAAGCAACAATAAACTTCTATTTATACAGTTAAAAGTTTATTGCAATACCCATTCCAATTTTCATGAGATTTTTGCTCATAAATTTCTGCAATCCATTTCACCATCAATGTGTGTGCACAGAGAGAGAGACAGAAAGAAGACAGATAGACAGCAATTTTTATGCTTAAGCCTGTGTAAATGAAACCTAACATTTAAGCTGACTGTAGACAGAAGCTGTGAGATTCACATTATGGCTAAAAATGTACACGCAGAAATATGGTGCAGGTGTGAAACTGGTGCAGCACTGGGCACACATTTTGAATTTTTATTTTCTTTCATTTTTCTTAAGACTGTAAGCAAAGTTTATGTCCATATCCATTCTTCCTTTGACAAATTATGGTTACATCAAATTAAATTGCATGTGTGCATCTTCATCTCTCTTCCTCTCACACAAGACAATCTAAAAGCCTGTTTCTGAAGACAAATAAATCCAAAGAGTGTCTGAAAACAGCTCTCTACCAACAGGAATTTAAAATGAGCATGAGGTCAAATTCTCGTGGCAGTAATTACAACGGATGTTGGGTGATTGACTCCTAGTGGTAGCAATTTAAGATAAGCAGGGGAGGGGGCATCAAGAGAAAAGCTACTCTAATGGTCATAAAGATTTTTCCTTTGCAACACGGCAGCCACTTGCCACAACAAGCTCAATGGGACAAATTTTCTCCTCGCTCACCTTCATGAAATCCACTCAACTTCATCACCGATCAGGTAGGCAAGTCTCATCTGCCAGCTTCAAACTACAGGTCGGATCAATACAACAACATAGGGACAAAATGAAAGGTCCTCTAAAATGAACATCTTTTTAACGGATTAAACCTTGCAGCGTATCTCCTGGCTACAGGTTCTGTGAAGGGGCTGAACCCACCAAGAGAAACACCCTTCCAGTAACCAGGGAGGCCTCACTCGGCCTCCGTACCTAGGACTGGGACTCTTGCCAGCACCGTAACCAAGTCAAGCAAATGGGTGGAGTGTTGAGCATACAATGATGGCATGATGGCACAAAATGTGTTTCCCTAAGTGTCTCTCTTAGAGCCTGAGAACTGAGTTTAGGGCTTACCCTTGTTTCAGTGATGGGGTGTTAGTAAATGAGCTCACACCTGCAGCAAAGTGGTTGCGCATCTGGGGATGCTTCCCAGACGTGTCTTCACTCTTTGTCTAGGCTAGACCAAAATATGCTTTGTGCTGTTCTCTCCCTGATCCTAACACACACAGACTTTCATGGAAACCCATGAAGCTTAGTCTGTTACATGCAATTAATTACAAAAATAAAAACTGAAGTTAAAATTAAAGATCAGAGTAAGTCCACATAGGAGCTGCACTAACCCCAGAGATTCCATGACAACACATCTCAGGAGCAAGAGGATCTCAGGATCAGAAATCAATCCACCAAAATCTGCACAATGAATACTAGTCCTAGCTCTGAGCAAAAATGAGAGGAAAGTCTCTTCCACTTCTTCCTAACTCCCTTTTCTCCCTTTGTTTAAAGAATCTCAGCCAGCTGTCAACAGCATTTCTCTGGCAAATTTGCAGTGAGCTCGTAACTAAAAAGATAGCTAAAAGCAGTCCTAAACAGCTTTATGCTGGTCCTAATTTGCCAAGTCTTGGAGTGACTGATAAGGCTGTGCTCAGCCTTCTCCCCATGCTGAGACTGCCAGGATGCTCAGAAACAGAAATGGAAACAGTATTTTTTATCGTTTCTGTTTGCCTTTCTTCCCCTCCTTATCTTTCAAGCTAGAATAGATTGTTTCCAAATAAGTAGCAGTAACTACTCCAGCTTATCTCCAGTGACTTTGCTTTCCAAAAAGATGGTCTTTAATGCCATATTTGATGCCAATTCAAAGTTCTCAAACTGGGTTTTCCCTGTAAACTTCTGTAGCTGAAGCAAAACAGAATGCAGCTCAGAAGCAAAAGAGATCTGGCCATACAACATGTTTCGGATGCTTTCAGCTGCTCCTCTGTCTTTTCATCTGTATCTTTAACAACGTTGTGTTGTAAAGCGAATATTATGCGATAATGTGAAGTCTTTATAAGTAAAAGGCTTCAACGGAAGTTGTTGGCTATATGCCCAAGCAGGCAGAGGTTTCTGTGCTCAATCTCTCACACCTCCGTTGACCATTTAAACATCCCCCTGCATCAAGGTCGCGTTAACACCTTCGACTCTCGGGACCCAGCATATTCTGTTGTAAGGAGCACACCACACCAATCAGCTGGGATGGCCTCCTTCTTCTAGAGCTGAAAGCTACTAAACTCTTGGCAGCATGAGAGACTCAAAAGCCTACTGGAGAGCTCTTGGGGTCATACCACAACACACACAAAGGGCTCTTACGAGAGCTCCTTGTTTGGTGTGATCATTAGGGGGAACTATACGGCCACATTACAAGCCTTCTGTTGCACAGAAGCAGGAAGAACTTTCCCATGATGCACAGCTTTAGGAAATAGCCCTAGCTTGTCTTTCTGCTGAGATGAGTTATCTCAAAATAGGTATCATACTCTTTATAAGACGATTTAGGACTAGAGTCACCAATAAGGGTCTGGCAGTACAAAGCTGTCATAACGTATTTGGGGAAATGGCACAAAGCCCAAGCATCCTTTCACCTGGCCATTTCCCCTCTGCTTGTGGGTAGCCAGCAAATGGCAGAGCAGATCTGAGGCTCACCCAATCTGTGCCAAGAGACAAACCAGGTCTGAGTCAGCTCTAAAATCAGGTGCATAACAGGAGCTAAAGCCCAATTTTGAACCATCTATTTCTTCTGCTGACCCTTGCTCAAGCCACAATGGAGGATCTCACCTTCTAGCACTCTTGTTCAGGTAAGACTGTCATACCCTTTTTTTAACCCCTTTAAAGACAAGCTGCCTTAACTGGCATCCAAATACAGATTTTGATATCATCTATAAGCTGTCTTTATATTCAAATGTGACTGTCACCCTCTGCTCTGTGTGAGCATCACCAGCCCAGCTCCTGAACACAAACAGACAGCACCATCTGGTTCTTTTGGCACAGATATTTTCAGTGTCTCTCTGGGAAAATAAGTGTGCCACAGGCAGGGTTCAGCACTCTTGGCATCTGTTAAACCATGCCGTGGTAAAAATGGAGACAGAAAATGCAGCATTTTTACACACTAAATAACATTAGGTAGCCTTGGAGACTAGCTTTGGAAGAAAATGGCCTTTGGAGCTCGGTGAGATGATATTCAGCTTCCAAATGGAGGCACTATTAAGAAGAAGGATGCCTAACACCTACTGAAATCAAACCAAATGGATTCCCATGACAAGCTGCATGGCAGGAGCTCTCAAGCACTGCAGATCAATTAGGATGCATACACCTTGCAGAGCAAGGGTGGGATAAAGGGGTGTTTTCAGTGGCTGCTACCCTTTGCTTAAGAATATACCTGTCTTTCATCTGCTCTCATTTTTCACCACTACTTGAAAAACTACACTCCAATATGGCCCATCATTCAAGCTGGCAATACTCTTTGCAGTCAAAATTAAACGGACTAGATGGCAAAATAGCTTGTGTTCCTGGTTGGCAACACTAGCTGCTTTGAAATACTGACATTTCTCATTTCCTCTGAAACGTTGCATCTCTGAAATACCAACTTCCCCGGAAACATCTCCTTTCACTTGCTTCTCTGACAGGGGTAAAATTACTTCAACAAGTATTCCTCTGTAAGAGATGAAAACTGGAGATCAGTGGGATTTTCACTGCTTCAATTGGTGCCTCTTCTGTACTGAACTGTGATATGTAATTTTGATTTGGGATTATGAAATTACAAAGTTATTTGTGTCCTTTGATACAGTAAGGAATAAAAAGTAAATCAAGTGGTTCAAGTGAATACAGGTAAGACTTTATCCGGACCAAAATGTGATATGTATAACAACTCCCAGACATCAGACCTGAAATACGGACATGTGTATAAACTCTACATATTTGTACATACATTTATAAGCACAGAGAACTTTCCCAGTCAGCCTAGTGGAAGTGACAAAACCTGGAGGGCTGTAACATCATAAAATCCCAAGGTCCTTTTGGGGCAACATTTCCAAGAATGCTCTCTAAGTAAGCACTGGAACAGAAAGACCACCTGTGAACCTACCTTACAAGAGGCCAGAAGTCTTCAGCTTTAGCCTTGCAAAATTAAGGCTAAAGCCTTATGTAGATGCCATCTCTAAATTCATCATGGAGATAAAAGCCAAGACAAAGCAAGCCATTGAAGCTGGCTCAAGTATAAACAATTATAACCTGGTCAAAAAAATTTAGACTGTAAATTGGAAGCTCTCTAAGTTTTAGAGCAGTGAGGTCCTGAAAAGTCTACAAAGCAGCTCATAAGATTCTTTCTGCTAATTCTTCCTATATTGCTCCAATTTCCTTATAGCTATCTCCCGCCAAGCCTGGCCAACCTTTCCACATGCAGAGTTCACATCCCAGTGCCACGCAAGACTTAGTCCGTCACCAGAGCAGAAGCATATGTCTGGGTGTCTTCGAAGAGAAGGACTTCCAAGAGGAAGTGTGTTTGTGTGTTTTTGAATGTCAAGGCTGGCTGGAGAACACGGCTCTCCCAAGCTGTGCTTCGTACCTTGCTGCTCCAAGCAGACAGCCATGACCACAACAAGCCTGTGCTGCCTCACTGAGAGGCTGGGCAAGAATGGGGTGATGTCTCTGATTTCTGGGTACCAAAGAAGCCACGGTGACCCTTGGATGAACTCTCAAATGCCTTCAGCTGCAGAATGTAGGCTGGCCAATCTAAATAGTCCCTGAATTCCACCACTTTTAAAAGAAATTAATCTTACCTGACAGGATAATTAGAGGACCAACGTTGGAAGGCATGTTTGTTTTAGATCTGCATTTGTTTCTGTAGTGCATCACACTGTCATTCCTTCATTCAAACAAAACAGGGTTTTCTGATAATAACAGTTATACTGGGTGGCATCTTGGTAGTCACTTTGTCGAGTTTTAACATAAGGAAGATGAAAAACAATTTCCTCTACTAATTAAAAGAAAAAAGTTATATACTTTAAAATCAAGACTATCTCAGAACAATCTGATTTACAGGAAAGTGAAGCAAAATATTTAGTAACGCTAACACTTGTAAAAGAAGATTACTATTTTAGACTTGGAGAAAATCACCTACTGGCTTTGTATGACAGGATTGGCCTGTGTTCTGTGTCTCTGCAATGGCTGGCATTTTGGTGGATCTACTTCATCATGAGGGCTCCAGTGATCTGGGGTGGATCTCAGGAGCCACCCACCTACACCCCTCTGCAGAACGGCCCTTCCTCACCCAGCCCCTTGCAGCACCCACCTATGAACTCCTCCAGATTCCTGCATTCCCTTCAGGCACATGACAGGGAGCTAAGCAGGGCAGCACCATCTGGAGGATGTACAGAAGGGCCTTACCTCTCTGTTTCCTCTCCTCTTTCTTGCCTGATAGTCATGAGCATAGCATTTGCTGCTAGGCAAAGAAACTCCAATTTTTCACATGAACTGGTGCAAAGGCAGATGCCTGATGGATGACTCTGGGGACTGAAGCTTTCTAAGATCATTGGCAAAGCCGGGAAGGAGACACCCTCCCAAACTCCCTGGGCTTCGCTACCCAGCACAAACCTCCTCGGCTGACCACTAAACTCACAGCCCGGCACGTACGAGGGGAAGACCCTGTCTCCTCTCTGGGGGAGCGGTGTGGCGGCAGAGCCCCGCTGACTCGGCCGTCTCAGCACCCCAGGCTGCCCTGGCCTTTCAGCAATGTGCTGCCCACAGCTTTGCCTTTGTGTGGCGGGCTGATCCCTCCATCTGCGCACGGCTGGGCCCATTCAGCTGACCCGACCTCGGCTCCCGCTGCTCCTGCCCCACGCCACCGTGGCCATTGTCTCCCTAAGCCAGGCACTGTCCCCACACAAAAGTCCCCGGAGCTGGGTAAATCCTTCTGACACCAGCCCAGCAGCAAATGGAGCTGAACATGGACTTCCCCTGCAAGCTCCATACCCTGCACTTAGGGACTCACTCAGTGATGCCAACGCTAACCACATGTCAAACCACTGAAGCGCCAATGTGCATTTAATCAGCCCTCCAGATATATGTGGGAATGCATCAGGAGGCTTCCCTGAGGGCCCATCTGGGCTGTCTCAGCTCGAAAATAAGCAAAGAATACTAGTGAGGCCCTGCTGAAACCCAGGCCATCTCCAAGTGGGAAAACTCCCACAGCAGTATCTTTACATACACTTGCACCCCCCCTGCCCTGCACATCAGGGTGTGTACTCTTAAGCCACAACAGTTGATAGATAACTCATCTATCGCATTTCTGTGCACCGGTACCTCTGCATTTTCTGCAATGATGGATCAAAGCACAGCTTCAATGTGCTCATCCTTCACTCTCCTAATCAATGTGAAAATGTGATGGAAGATGAGAAAGACTGCAGTTCTTTTTTAAGGATAAGGAGAAAAAGAGAATTGAAGGGAGAGATTAAAATTTTTGATTATCCATAGGGATCTGGTTTTCACATGAGCAGGAAGGAGAAAAATGATGAGAACATACACAAGAAAGACTTACTCAGTATTACAAATGTCCACTTTCCCTTCTCCTGACTAGGAATTTTTGTTCATTTCCACTGTGTCGTGATGTAAGAGGCCTACTTACAGAGCACCTGCTGTGCCAGTTGTGTAGTACCATATAATGGTCACCATGCTGCTGATACTGGATTGGAAACTGAGGAAAAAAATGGAAGAATGGGTCTTAAAGTAAGAACCAAGAATTTCCAACAAAAACATAATAAATATTAGTCCATTAGTGAGATGGCAATAGCACCTATCCTTACCAAAATATATACAATAGACATCTACATGTAGAGCCATGTCTTGATGGAGAAAGACTTTAGATTAAACCTCCCCCCATCCAAACTCCTTCAGAGCTCTCCTCTTGCTGTGCTGATGAGGCCTGGCTGGAGGACTGAGCAGCAGGGTTGCTTTATTCTGCACATTCCTGCTAGCTACACCACACCACGCCATAGAAACTCACGGGAGACACAGCTCACTCATGGGTCTCAGAAAGAAGATAAACTCTGAGGATCACCCATAGCTGGAAATGTTTTACTTGGACTTAACCAAACTACCAGATCTACTAAAGCCACTTATTCCTCTTAGAACCTCAGGACTCTGAAATATCCTCTATTTCACCAACAAGTCTGGGAGATCTGACACCGATCTCGGACACAATTAATTCCCCAAGAATAACCCAAAGCCCACCAACCCTGCTATCACTGGAAGAAGTAATTGTAGAAGACCCAGCCTCCCATTTCTCCTGAAGACATGACCACACTTCTCATTTCAGACTGCACACCTTGGCAGGGGGAGCTTCTCTATGTGTTTTTCTTCTACATGCATTTTTTGATTGATAGCAACAGTATGAGATAAATGATGTTCTGAAGAACCAAGAGATCCACTTTGTCATGTAATATATCAAAAAAATAAGAAAATTTTGAGCATCCTTACATTGAAAAAAAAAAAAAAAAAAAAAAGTAGTCACTAGATTGCAAAGAATAATGAAAGAGGAGTTCATTAAATCAGACGCATTCAAAACAAGCAAAGGTCAAGACTGCCAAGTTCATAAACAGTTTGGTTTGCCTGAGCTAGATCTCATCATCTCCCACCATACTCACTGTGAATGTGATGATACCGTTCAGCCACATTTATGAAGCTGTGATTGAAAGCTAGGTATCATTCTCCAAATTAGAAGGAAAAAACCCACAGAAGCCTTCATGGGCTCACTAACCCTCCTCAGACAAGGACACCAGTCACAAATGTATCTCAAAGCTGGTGACAATAATGGCACAAGAATTCCAAGTACCCCACATTCACAAAATGTCAGCTTTCAAAAAAGAAACTCAGAGCACTCCAGGGGTAGTGTGTAGTCTGAAATATTTTCTCAGTTAGCAAATTTAGCTCTGCTCTGACCTACTCCTGATGTGGCCAATGTAAACTTTCCCCTTTTCTGTTTATTTTCCCTTGGAGCGCACCATGCCTTGCAACAGAAAGATGAAATCCCATGATTCCACTCCCCACTGTGCATGGTATCTTTTTTGCCAGGGGTATTTTTGCCATTACAGTATGAAGCTTCCTACAAAATGGTGGCTTTGGGTCATTAGTATGCCAAGCACTTTTTTTTATTTATTTTTATATAGACAGTTCACCTTCGGGTTTTTTGGGATATCAATGCTGCTCAAAGGCTTCAAAGAATATTAGCACTTTCAGCATTACTTACTTGTGTGATTTGTTTTCATCCTACATGAAGATGAGAGAGGACTTTGAGTGTTTTCTCTCTGCGTCTGACAAATGTTAACAATGAGTATTTACATAAGAAAGGCTCATGATTTATATTTCGATTTTCAGTCTATAGACAAGATAGGCCTAACCAGAGATCAGTTTTGGAAGATAAACATTTATCCCATTTTCCTTCTGACAACCTGAGGAACGTAAAAGTTCAAAATTTATTAAAAGAGAGGATGCAGCCTTCCCACACTAAATTTACAGACTACACTATCAGAGCTGGCCTTCACATTTCCTTCCACACTGCCCTTTTCTGTGCAGAAAATCTGAAGAGCAAGGACCTTGTATTCATGGGTTTGTTTGTTTGTTTTTGTGAAGCTCTCAGCACTTGGTGGTGTCTGAATATTTAATCATAATATGACTAATATATGGCTATGCATGCAGAACTATTTGTACCAGAAAATAACAAAACAGGCATGGACAGAAACGTTGCACACACTTTTGAGAGAATGCCTGGCTAATGGCAGGCAGAACCACAGCGTACGAGTCCAGTACTGTCTTCTTAGAAGGAATAAATATCCTAGCATTCAAAGCCCTTTATGTGATAGTGGTATTATACTACTGGTACCATAAACCCCAAGAACAGTAGTTCAGACCCCACAAGAAAAAAACATATTATGGACAGGATGCTACAAGAGATTTTTCTCTTCAACCTTTCCCCTGAAAAAAATAATTTCGCAAGTCTTTTCCACCTATTTCATTTGAGAGATGCTCCCAGCAGATAAGGTTAGCACAGCACATATGTCCCTCTCCAAATCCTCACTCATCTTCCTAACTAATAATACCTGAGATTCAGCTGGCTAGTCATGCCCAGCATTCATTCTGCATGGCTTACTGTGTAGAAACCACAGCTTCAAAGCCATTGTTCTTTACAGTGTTTTTTAGCTGCTGCAGCACTTTTACTGTGCCCACATCCTTTACCTACAGGGCTTTTCCTAGCAATTATGATTTATGCTGCTCCGTTGCACAGCCTTTTTATCTAACTGTGGGATTTTGCCCTACCTCATTCCAAACTCCCAGTTCCTACCTTCATCAGTTATAACCGTTGTGCTGGCATCTCACCCAGCTCTTCATCTGACAGCCAAAGCACTTACTCACTCGAGCCCGCGCACGCTGTTCCCAGATCCTGCACTGTCTTTAGGATATAAACAGCCACTCACGGGAGCATCCCTTACTCCTCGTCTGACTTTTAACTCCACACCCCAGCATGAAGCTGATACCTGAGCACTGTTCCCGTGGGTACTGAGTTACAAATTCACTCGGTACCAACTTCCCTATGTGCCTCAGTGCTCGTGTGGAGGTTGTCCAGCAGGGCACGGCAAAGCAAGCCTCCAGGGACAAGCGTGAGATGTGCTGGAGCAATCCGTGGCTCCCATCCAGCCTGCGGGCCCCAGCTCCCTAGCACGGTGGAGGGTGGGAAAGGATGGTGCATGCTCTCACTGTGCCCCAGTGTGGAGTTTGGACATGGCTGTGGCACACACTCAGACGCAGATGCTGGGAAACTCTCTGGGGTTCAGCAGCATGGGCATTGCACTGGACAGGGGCTGTCATCACGCTTCACAGAGGCTCTGCATGAAAGCGCGAGGTGCTAAAGATTATGAAGTGCCTCCAAAATACGTGCCACCAAGCATGGAATTCCTCTCTGGCTGCCAGGACAAACAAAACCAAGTCATTACATTAACATCTGTATCCCCCAGGAGTGTCAGACACTGGCAGGGGGTGATGCTGGGGAAGAGGAGGAGGTGCTGCAGAAGGAGACAGGAGGGAGGGGAGAAATCTCTCATTATAAGCAGAAATAAAAGTAAAGTCTTAACCAGAGCTGGTGATATTGTCCTTTCTGTGACCTTCTCCAGCCTGTGTTTACCAAGAGCACTGCAGAAATCATTCCAATTACTACACACTCGAGTAGAAGGTTCTCACTGGCACACAAGCACACGTGTGCCAGAGATGCCAGAGTTACAGATTTCCAGACCACTGCAGTTCTCAGATGTGCACATCTCTGCAGACAAGGGGTGAGCAGCAAGGGAGGAAAGCACAGCCTCTTGCAATGCGGCTCTTCAGTTTGTCAGCCTGAAAAAAGGCAGTGGCTCTGTGGGGCACACTGCAGCACCTCGAGTGTCTGGGTAGCAGTTCCTGCCTCCCATTTCCATTCCCTGCTCTTGCTGCAACACTCCTCTGCTTTTGAATGACTTCTCCCTCCCCCAGCCAGAGGAACACAGCCCACTGGTACCCCATGGTTTTATGGTGCCCACCAGCCTTCGGCTGTGTCACGCACTGGAGCAACAGCTGCTGCCTACTGTCACCCTCTTGCCAAGCACCGCCTTTTGCTTCTCCTTTTGGTGAACATTTGCAAGTTGGAGTTGCCCCCTGCAAGAAGCCAGAGCGTGAAGTGCTGGGCCCTGGCAACGTGTGGCTGTGCAGAGCAGCAGACACCCTGCTCTGGCTGCCGCAGGAGGTGGATTCCTCAGGGGCTCTCTAAAAGGCAGACGTCTAACCTGGGCAGAGATAAGGGGTCAAATCAAGTTCTTAAGTGGACTGTTAAATTAATTGGGTTACAACACATAAGAAAAGAAAGCCAAAGGCAAACAAAAAGCCACAACCTTAACTCTGCTCAAGCACGATGCTCCAGAATGTACCGAGAGATTTGGATAGGTACATATACAAGGGTGTGAGGCCTAATAGCAACCACCTAAATCCCCCTTAATGTATTTTTATACTCATATGGCTAAACAGAAAAAAAAAAAAAGAAAAATGTGTTTAGTGGGATTTTCATCTCTTTCTTTCTACAAAATATATATATATATATATTATTAATGTTGAGGAATTTCTTCATATGAGCACTTCAAGCTCAAGGAGAGGCACCTTTGAAACAACACCCACCCCACCCCCCCCCAACACCTATGAAGGTAGGAGGAGATTCAACAAAAAACTACCAGATACGGCTGAGTCTTCCAGAAAGTCTTGGTGGCTATTACTGTACTATTCAGGAGAAAGGCAGAGCTGGAGAACTAAAAATGTAGGATGTTGTTATATAGGTGGCTGTGAACAAGTAAGGTCTTGCAAGGCTTAGAAAATGCCTTTTCTGTCCATACAAGCACGTTTCTAAAAGGACTGCTGCATACATTTATTTGAGACGAGAGACATTCACCCCATTCAATGCAAACAGCTTCTTGGAGCCCAGCATGAGTGGGAGTCCAGCGATGCAGCCCACGGCACGCTCGTTCTTCACCCAAGCTCTGCAGGGAAGTGTTGCAAGGCAGGTCAGATGAGGACCAGGTCCGAGTCTGCAGGGACCTGTCTGAACAATCAGTCCTGGCAAGAGCAGTGAACACAACACCCCACTGAAAGCAACCAGGTGGGTATTGCACACAGCCGGAGCGAGGGTGGCAGGACTTAGCTGATTACAAGCATCATTATTAAATCTTATCTATGTAAATATTGGGTATGACTTGCGTCAAAGTTTGCAACAGGATTCTGGTTATTGTAACATCTCCCTGCACTGTCTGCACCCTGGAATAAGCTTAGAAAAAAAATCATTTTAATACAGTCCAACAGGAACGGCCTAGTTCTTTCTCCAGGACTCACTTCACATGTCAAAGCACTCAATACACTGGTTACCAACAAGCACAGGCCCTTCTAAATGCAAGAAAATGGTCTGGCAATAAAAAAAGCAACAGGCAACAGCTAGAGACAGCATTCTTTAAAAATGATAAATACTGACTCTAAAGTCAGTATTATTTTACCTTAAAAGGTAAACTACATAAATCTTTACTGCAAAGCCAACACAGCAAAGCATTCTGGGCTTTCTTATCTGCAGCACAGGAACACGACATGCGTGGTTTTGAGGCTCTGGCAGAGGAAGTTGCTGATAGCTACAAAAGGCCACGAGACAAACAAATGAAAGTTGCTGGTGCATGAACCAGCAGCAGAGGGAAATGCGGGGATTTTTTGACAGCCCTTTGTGCAACACCACAGCAATCTGTCAGGTGGTTGGGACTTTCCTCTGGAAAACAGGAGAAGCCAAGTATGGCTTATTTTTAAAAAAGAGCACAGAACTAAAGCTCTTTCCCTTGCTACTGCCAAAAGCCCCATTAGGAAAAAAGGAGGAAAAGCAGCAAATATCTGTGCAATGCTGCAAAGGCCTCATTCCCTCAGTGAATTAAAAAACCCTAAACTTGTTTTCATAAGTATCCTGCAGGGATTAGTGCATATAGTGCAGGAAAGGTGATGGTTCATTTCCTTGGAAAACAACTGGTCAGTTCCCTTTTATGGACAGAGCTGCATGGAGAGGAACACCCATCACAGCCAAATATGGAGCCAGGCTGAAGTTGTTGAAGGCATCTGTTTCTTTGGAGTCACACCACTGATTTTGCTTTTTTATTGCATGTTGCTTTCAGCTAGCCCAGATGTAGTAAAGGCATTGATATGCAGGAACACCCGTGCTTTCCCTCCAAATATTTCCTCTGGAAGAACGGCACAGCCTAATTAAATAATGACATTTGCAACAGGAATGATAACGCAAAAATTAGAGCAGCATTTCAGCTTACATTACATCCCTCCCTGACAAGCAGCTCTGAGTAGCTGACAGTATGCAGAACATCACGCTGTGCTGGAAGACCTGATGTGCTCAGAAAAACAAAACTCATCCTCGGTTTGCTCTGCAGCAGAGGAAGCAGGCAAAAAGCCCCAGCCAAAGCACTCCATAACCCAAAGCTGCGCTCCATAACCCAAAGATGCAGGGCTGAGCTGCCTGCCTGCCCGTGGAGAGTAACTGCAAGTGTAAGGCAGTAGCACTGCTGGAAGCAAGTGCAAAGTAGGGATGCTCCAGGGCTCACAGATGGCCACCAAGACATCAGGAAATGCCTCTCCACCAGCACAAAGCCCAGGGCTGGGGTTCAGCCCTGTGGCTGAGGCTGCAGCAAGGAGAGCGAGCATGTGGTGATGGATGGCAGGGATGTATGGGGAGTATGGGAGATGTGCTCTGTCGAACTGGGGAAACCTTTCAATAGTGATTTATATCCAGCTCCAGAAGCAAAATGCAGCAACAAAAAGCCACTGGGCTGATTCAGAGGTAAGGTGGCCTATAGGGACAATACCTATCACAATTCATTCATTTCTGTAATCAGCCTGAGGAAGGAAATTAAAAGCAAACAAGGAGACACAGTAGCAATACCTCTTCATCAAACAAGGAGAAGCAGGTGAGAGCAAGATGCCACAGTCTCACAGTTGCATTCCCCTGGCCCTGCTCCTTCCTAAACACCTCATTTTTTCCCTCCCCATCCCTGCCTTCAGAGCTGCTCTGCCTTGTGCTGGCACAAGCATTTGCTCAGTGCTCAGCGAGCTGAACCCAGGGAACTAATCCAGGCTGAAACTAATCTAGCGAGAATGAATTACAGCACAGCGGCAGGAATGCGACGGGAAGGGCAAACCCAGCTCCCTTGGCAGCAGCATCCCCGGGGCTCATCTGGAGCTGAAGGTGTCAGGGCCCGCACCTGGAAGCATGACTGCTGTTGCAGTGCTTAAGTAGTGGCCATGGGCACACGGGGACTTCAGGCTCTGCAGCTTGGGTGCCTGCTGGCAGCATGGACAAGAAAGCCCAGAGCTCAGCACATGCAGCAGAGCCTGCTTGACAAATGGGTAAATATGCAAGCAGTCAGCTCTGTGCTGATGCAGCTGCACACTTAGCTGGGATTTAACACTAGCTGCACTGCATTTGCATCCATCATGGTTGCCACAGAGAATTAAGCGCTGCAGGTATTGGTCAAGAACCAGAACTGGCTCTGCTCGTTCACACTCAAATTGAAGCTCCAAATGTAAAAAGCAGCAGGAATTCTAGCATTGTTTTTGCCATTTCTTCCATTTATAAACAGCCTTTAAGAACACCACAAGGACCACTGCCTTGTCAAAACCAGTCACCGGAAATCATTTGCTTGTGCCTTTGCTCCACAGCCTCCCTGCCAAACCCAGCCCGGCTCCAAGCCGCTTCCACCAGACCCAGGGCTGAGCCTGCTGCTGGCAGGGAGCAGAGCGTGCTGGGGGCTGTAGACACACGCTGACCTGCAGCGACTCCTCGGCAGCCATCACTGAATTAGAATGAGAAAAAAATGGTGTTTCTGGTAATTAGTTTGCAATGTGGTAAAAGTAAATTACACTTAATCCTAAACCAAATGCCACTGAGTAGAGAGGAATAAAAAGAGAGGGAGAAAGGCAGGCAAAGACGCACATGCACACGTGGATCCTCACAGCTAACTACCAATGCAGACTGGCTCCTTCTCTCTAGGAAAGCACCAAACACTTCCAAAATGTCACTGGGGGATGGCATTGTCCTGATACCCAAGAAAGTCAGTTTCTGCTCTCAGTTATGGCAAAAGAAACTGAGTAACTCCATTTACAGCCATGAAAACGAGACCAAACCCAGGCCTAAGGTCCCTGCTCCAAAGAGCTAACTGCGTGCTGCTGACAGTTGAAATGATGAGCGAAGACATCAGACCTTGAGGGGAGAGGGAAAAGAAAGGTGACCAAACAGTGGGGCGAGGGGCAGGGAGAAGAAACGCTCCTAGGAAAGCAATTAGAACTTCTCTATCATGTTACTTCCTTCATGCTTCGTGGAGACCAAGGGTATTTTGCTTTTAAAAGCCAGGTGTGGCAGGAGGAATGGAGAGAATCCGAGCGGAGATTAATGGGAGTTTCAGAGACAAAAGGAATTAGGTGACTTTCCTGTAAGAGCATTTAATGATGTTCAGCCCAGGCCAGTTACTGACTTCCCAGGGATGATACCAGTCTCTGGCTGGCAGACAAGCCTGCGGGTGCTGTCCCACCCTGTCGTACAGAGGAGGCACATACTTCGGTAGAAGCATACAGAAGATGCTATGCAATGGCAACTGGCATCGCTGCATCTTGTTGTTCCTGCTAAACTTGAAAAATAGACCTTAGGGTTGATCTGTGCTTCCATTTTGTATTGGGCACTAATCTTCCTGATCGCCACCAGCATTGCTCTGAGCAGCCCAATGATGAGAATCAAAGAGCAGGAGTGTGCTGCCAACTCAGATGCACAGTGGAAAATTGGTGTAAAACACAGCATGAATGTGTGCATGTACATGTGTGCATGCACATATGCATGTGTGTGCATGTGTCCAGACTTAATTTGGGGCAATGATCAGTGGGGAGGGCAGCAGCAGGGACTGCTTGTTTTTGCTCGCAGTAGGGTTGCTCCCCTCCCAGTCCATCTTCAGGCGAGCAGGAGCTCACCAGTGAGAGTGCTTGGGAATGTGGCACTGCACAAATGCAAACACACTTTATCTTTCTGCACCACATAAATCAGCAGCAAGATGAAAAGCCCTCAGCAGAGCTGCCTGCTGGCTTCCTAGCATGCTAGCTTGCCGTTTTGCATTCCTTCCCCTCAGCTACGTTCTTGCCTTGCTTCATACAGCAGGGATGCTGGAGCGCTCCTCCTGTGGCTCTGCTCGCATGGAGCAGAACGCAAGCAGTGCGCTTGGCCATCCCAGGATGGTTGTGGGGCTCATCAGCCTCCCACATGTGAGCAGCCTGCAGTCTCCCCTGTGGCAGGGCTAGACACTTCTCCTCCTTTTGGAGGTGCATCGAAAGGGAAGTGCAGGCTCTCCGTGCATTCGTAATCAGCTTCCACTGCTGCACGGGGCAGGCTGCAGAACTCAGGGCAGCTTTACCAGCACGCTGACTAATAGCCTTGATTAAATTCCTAGGGCGCTTTCTGCAGCACCAAGGAGCATTAATTCCAGTGCAGTTAATTACCTGTGCCTACACAAATTCCACATGCAGTTTCAGCAAGGCCTGAAATCATTCACCTCCCTTCCTAGATCTGGTGCTGCATGCAAACAGGCAGCTGCCCTGCTACCCATCCCCACGCTCCCCACTGCCCCTTCGCACTTATGTCTGCACCATGACTCGAGATCCACTGCTGAAAGCTGCAATGTGAAGGCAAAAGGCAGGCACTGCCTCCATGACCCGATTTTGTCCTTTTCCATTTGTCAGATGTTGGGTTTTTTAGCTTCTAGCTGCTAGGGCTTCTCCTGTAAGTATGGCATTTTTAACTGGGGACTTCAACTGTGCCTCTGTGGCAGGTGCCATTTTGCATTCATGTGTAGAGAGAGAGCGAGCAAATGAACTCTGAAGAAGAATTCACATTACTCTTTTTTTTCCTCCTTGTTTTGCTGTTGCATTTAAATATAAAATAAAGGTCATTCCGACTGAAAGGATACAGAAATACATAACTGAATGCACTGGATGTAAAAAGGGCAAATGTCCTTTCAGCAAAAACACAATTGAAATAGTATTTTTTTTTAAAGGAAATGCTTCTTCATCCTCAGACAGTTTCTTTCTGTGCATGACCAGTGTGGGTCATGGCTCCAGAAGTTATGAACTCACTGGAGCTGCTGCAGTTGTGGCAGAGGAAAAATTTCTGCCGTGCAGGAACTGCTCTCTTTGCTGAACTGCTCTTGTCATTAAGTGGTCAATTTCAGTAAAGAATAGAGCAGTAAGATTTGGAGGAAAAAAAAAATAATGTTTGTACATTGTTTTAGCTGCTCTACGCGCTGTCCACATGAGCATACAGGCCACAGGCAGCAGGAGGTGCTGCTGGTGCCTCACTCAAAGCACTGCCAGCCCAACTGCAGGCTGAACCCACCACCCAGAGTAACAGCAGTGTCTTCCTCTGCACATTTCATCAAATCCAAAACGAAAAATTGCGTTTGCAAAATGAAGGCCATGGATAGTTTTCTTCATACGCCTACTCCCTCCAAAGACATCCCCAACTAACAGCAACTGCTTGTTATTAATTAGAAAACACTAGCGGGACACTAATTGTGGAAACTGCAGCTCCACTGGGTGCAAGCGCAGTGACACATTGTTTCAGGCCAGAGGTCACATATAGGTGGGAAAACACTCAGGGAAAAAAAAAAAAAAAAAAGGTGCCTATGTGCACTCGGAATGCTGAGTACCAAAGCAAACGTGAAACCTAAACAACCCAGTCAAGAATTACCCCAGCATTCCGAGAAACCCATTACAAACCCTGTAAGAACAATCATATGTAAGCATTATCATGCAAAATTGAGTTTTCACTCAACAGATTATGACAGCTCTTTCAAGAGGAGATGCATGAAGACAGGGAAAGGAAGGCAGTTAAAACAGATGGGAGTTTCAGATCATAATAAGAGGCATAGAGGAGAAAGATTAATCCCAGTTGGCAAAAGGTTTTGAAGAACGATAATAATAACAGTTCAAGTTCCAACTCCATCATCACTTTGGGGGCAAACCATTTAAAGCAGTCTTATCAGCTGCACATAATGTACCACTTTCTCCTATATTGTTATATTCTGGGGATTAGAGTTTGTTAGATTAGTATTCCATAAATACAGTGCAGTATCTATACACCCATAACATAATCTAATTAACACACTTATGCATACACATAGCAAATAAAGATTGGAAATATCAAAACACATAGCCTGTGCAGCATTCACTGCCCCAGGCAATCCCAAAACCATGACTTCCACTTCAAGCAGAGATAGGAGTAATTTTTAAAATCTCAATTAAAAAAAAAAAAAAAACAGTTTGGAAAATTGTCTCCACAAGATCTTCATTCCTGCCTTTTGAAACTTTAGTGTTCCTATTTTCCAGATTTTCTTACCACCAAGAGGATTAACACATGCAGCCAGAACTGAGACTGAGAACTATGTCAGGAATTTGAAATAAACCATTAATCTCTGACAACTCTGGAAAAGGCTGAACTCAAGCAACATTCTCATTTATCTCATTTTAAATACCCATCACTCTCAGAACCCCAACTGGGTTTGTGCAGACCCAGTAATCCCCCAAAGGTGATTTCCCTCGTAAAGAAAATGCCAGACACAGCAGACGCTGGTCACAAGTTCGCAGCGTGTGACATCCAAACCACCGTGAGCAGCGGTGAACCTCGGGCAGGCAACGAGGTCAGGGTTACCAACATGCCTGTACAATCACTTGAATTTCCTGAAAGGAATTTTCAGAGAAGAAACAGGAAAAGGTCCCTGTGGATGCCGCCACAAGAAGAGATGCTCTCCCGCTGTGGCTTTGCCTTGCTGCAGGCATAATCCAAACCAGGCTTTTTAGTGCACAGCAGCTTCAAGTTTGCAGGTGCTGGCGGCAGCAGGGGTTCTTAGCAGGCTGCACCAGCAGCAGCAGCCCTCTCTGGCAATCCTTGACTGCGCGCACACTAGCTGGGGAACTCGTCTTTTCAGTACAGGCGATCTTAAAGCACCGCGTAGGTATCTTTGGGGGAGTGTAGAATGCACAATCTGTGCTCGGAGTTTCCCACACCAACACAAAATATGGTACTGCAACTTCAGAAAGAGCTTGGGAGACAGTTCTCCTTCACCTCCATCCCTGCAAACACTGCTGCCAGGAACACGTTACTCAGTACTTCCCTTAGATTCACCCAAGCAGAGCAAAACACACCTACTGACACAGTGACAGAAATTTTAAATCCTTCAGCATCCTCTCAAGCCCTTTATTCTGCATCTGTTTGAAAGCATGAAAATTCACTCCCCCGTCTTTTTTTTTAAAACTGCTCTTTTTTTTTTTTTTTTTAATTTTGCTGCCTACACATTCCTCCAAATGTCTCCCTGCATCAAAAGCTCCTTTTCCTCTTGCCGGGAGCTTTAGGTAACCACAGCTGTCGCTTTGGAGCAGGCAGGTTCCTATGCTGCTCCTCTGGCATCTCCACATTTCCTTTCCCAGGAAGAGAACATCTGCAGGACTGCACACAGTTGTGTACTGACCCTTGTCATTTTAGTTACGATTTCTGGTGTTCTCCTAAAGCTTCAGGTCTTGGCGTCACCCGATTGCAAAAGCCCCTGTTTTCATTTAAGGCCAAGAATTTTTCTAGCTAATTTCACTGTGGATCAACAAAAAGACTTTATGTATATCAAAATGTTTCAAAATTTAAAAAACATTAAAAAAAAAAAAATTAAATGATTCTCAGGTGACTTGGGCATGAATTCTGAATATCTGGGCCTGGCAGCAGAGTAGAAGAGCTGTCTGCACATTGTCTCCACATCATGCCAAGTGTTTCTGCAGGCCCCTTGAGCCAGGGAGCTCAGCATCCTGAAAATTACAACGATTACAAGTCCTTAACAGAGTTTTGTGAAATTGAGAACTGAGCAGAGGTACAACAAGGTTTAAATAGCATCCTATGAATCATGTGGGAAAGGCAGAGCCAAGCTGCGAGACATGCTCTCTTCTTGGCTCCCAGCCTAGGGGCTCAATCTTACCCAACAGTCCTGTGCAGACTATCCAGCTGCAGAGCATATAAATCTCCTTTTATTTCAAAGCAGTAGGTAATCAATACCCTAAATAAGACAAAAACATGACTCTCTTTAGAAAATTGCTTTCTTGATAGAAGACAGGGAATAAATATTCCTAATAGGTACCTACTTGCTTTCAAATAATAATGGCATCCGTTCAGTAATGTGAGATGCCTCAATTAGAGCCCCATTGTGCTATGAGATGTATAAACAGGTCAAACTGGTTCAAGCTATTCTTGTGATAATTTCCAAAAAATAAAGAATGGAACATGGGAAATCATCAGAACGCTGAATGTGAAATGTCCTGGAGTTCTGTCAGACATCCTGAGTTGAGAAATGCCCTGAAAAAAAGGAAGCAAACTGCTAGGATAGGCAGTCTTTAATTAAAATAAAAGAAAAAAGAAAAAAGAAGGAAAGAAAGAAGGAAAGAAGGAGAGAAAGAAGGAGAGAAAGAAGGAAAGAAGGAAAGAAGGAAAGAAGGAAAGAAGGAAAGAAGGAAAGAAAGAAAGAAAGAAAGAAAGAAAGAAAAAGTTTAAAAGTATTGAAAAATGATTTGGCATTATTTCTTGTTTCATGGGTTGCAAGGATGAAAGGCAGCAACAGAATGTCAGGTAACTCCCTCTTCTGATAATGCATGCACATATGCATATACACACACCTCCCTCTTCCTATACATAGTAAAGAAAATCACTCAGCTTTAATTTTCATAAGTAATCAAATGAGTCATATTTAGCCATAAATTAACATGACTAATACTGAAGAGCAATCCACTACTTTAAATCTCCCCACTGGCAGTTGCATACGCAGTTACTTTCAGTAATTTTAAAATATTTGTCCAAAAATGAAACTATCTCCCATCTTTCAGCATTAGCAATAGGAAAGAGACATGGTTTGTGCCAGCAACCTCCAACACTGCAAGATGGTGTTTCCCAGTTCACTGTAAGAGCAGGTTTGAAATATGAAGATGGAATGAATTTCCAAACCTCCTTTGATTTTGTTTCTAATTAACAGAAGCAGAATAGATCCTCTGACCTCCTTTACTTTCCCCGAAGATAGCTCTGCATCCCCACTATGTACAGGAAGAGATGCACAGTCTTCAACACTGTACAGCCTTCAACACGGCTCAAAGATCCTGGAGGTTTAAAATACAGCAGCAGCTCAGGGTTCAGCTATTGTTACTATGAGGACTGACAGAAACACTTGGAACAGTGGAAAACAACTATGCAGAAAACTGGGTTTCTGCTGAGAGAATACTTCCTACTAAACATCTCTTTTCCACTGAAAAACCTCAGTGCTCTAAATCCCGTACAGTGTGTTATAGGCTGCTGCAGTGAACCTGGGGAACTATCTCCACATGTGGTGCATGCTCTCGCCTCGAGGCCATGTCCTGCACTCCTCCCAACCCCACATTAGGTGCCTGTCCAGAACGTGCTGTGTCCCTTCCTACAAGGAAACATTGGTTAGACCAAGCTAAAGAGAAGGGTGGAAGATCCAGTGGCTGGCAACACTGCCCATGGCAGGGGGGTTGGAACTAGGTGATCTTTAAGGTTCCTTCCAACCCCAACTGTTCTATAATTCTCTGATTCTATGAAGCCTGAAGAATCTATTAGCTATAAAACTCATGAAGTACCCTGGCAGTGTTTCAGAACCAAGATATTTAAGGGCTAGGGAAAATGCTTCATTGAAACCTCACAAACATTGTATGGGAAAAAATCCCTCAATTTCCAGGTCTAATTACCATCACGAGAATCTCATGTGGTAACAGCACCAGTGCCAGGTACAAAGCAGACAGCAGGACCCACTCTCTTGCCTGGGGGAGTTTGTGATCTAAGTATTTCACCATCATCTGCCAAAGCAACATGCAAAGGTATGGTAAGAAAGATGTAAGCAAATGCTTCCAATTTGTATACCTGAAATACCATTACAAAGTGCTGACTCTTCTCATCTAGTAGTTCTCAGCTATGTAATTCTATGCAGAAAATAGGGTTAAGGAGTGTCTTCAGGGCCAGGAAAAGACTTTACTTACACATGAACTGCAGATTGCACATCTAAAGTATGTTTGGTGAAAAAATTTGTAAAATCTCTGGGCAGATGATCAGCAGTAGTGGAGAAAATGAATCAGAGGACAGTGCGGAAAAGAAGCTTGTCCACAGGAGTAAAAACCAGTCAGGGGACAAGCAGGCTTGGTGAAACAGTAGGAGCCATTTGAAGAGGCTGGCAATGTGGTTATAGGGAGGGAGAAGAAAGGATCATTGTTGGGGAAGAATACAGGTAGCCTTTATGGAGATGGGACTGTTCTGGACAGAAGATGGGGGCCTGAGCAGAGCTTTTAGAGCAGATGGCTTGAGACAAGAGAGCAGGAGGAGCCAAAGGTGGTCAGGGGCTTTTGGTGTAAGGGTCAGGCTGGTGGAGAGCAGGCTGGCGAGCACAGCACCATGTTTCTGAAACGGGTACCTTACTGAAAAACGACCTCCAGTTTTCCACACTGAGCTCAAGCATCCTTGGTCTCTCTTCAGACACCATCTGAGCTTCATTTTACAGTCCTGACCTTTGGGCGGCTGCATCTAGACTGTAAGGTGACAGGAGACCATTGCTGCACGCTCCCTATCACTGTAGTCTTTGCAAAGCTAGCAAAAACACCAGAGATTTTCCTTTCCCCTGAGGAACACTTGATGTTAACTTCCATGCCTTGCAATGGCTCCACAGTCAAAAGGTCCCCGGTTACCAGGATCACACCTACAAATCGTCCTCATTCTGGCAGCGACTTGTCAGGAGAAGCAGCGTCCTGCCAGCCCTCCGGTCCAAAGAAGTATCCATCAGTAGTGCCTATGATGAATGGGAACCATGCAGCTGGACAGCAGAGAGCAGCTTCACTGGGACCTTCTGAAAGAAACCAGGAGCCAGCCGGGAGGTTCAGGGAGAACATTCTGTGCTGGGAGCACATCTGGCAGCTCCGCCTGCCACCTCCCATCAGAGAGAGATGCACATGGAAGATCAGTTGGAGCACAGCCTCTTAAATTAAGAATTTAAAAGTCTCTGGTCTATCCTGGCAACGGAAAGGCCTAACTTAGTCATTAGGTCTGGAGAGACTAAAGCAAAACAAAAGCTTTTATTTTACAGAGAGATCTCCATGTTCCCTTATCACTCTTCAGGTGTGCAGTTAAACACTTCAAAGGAGGAGAACAAACACAGGTGTCTTTGGAGAGGAACAAAATGACAACAATACCGTGAAAACTTTCACTGTGCCAGGCTTGGTCCTTCCCTGCTCCCCAAATGGGCCGAATGCTGCTGAGGGGAGGTGCGAGCAACCGCGCTGGCGCGGCTTCCTCCTCCATGGCTGAATTCAGGTCATGCCTTCACAATCATTAATCCTGGCTCTTTGCTCTCAGTACACATTTGATCTGGATCAGCCCAGGGCACATAATCACATTTAAGATGAATTAGCTGGAGCACATGATATGGAGTTTATTCTGGCCTTCCGCCAGCTGTGGGAGGACAGACGACACTTGATCCAGCATGAAGCCTGCCAGTATAAAGCTAACCCAGCTCTGTTTTTGGAACAAATGTGAACCAGCAGAGCCACATCGCTCCCCTGGAAACAGCCCTGTGTGCAGATCGGCTGCAGCTCTTTTGATGCAGTTACTCGTAGTCAGAGGCGGAAGGACTAAATCTGGCTTAATTACAAAGCCAGGGTAATCAGACTTACTCTTAGGCAAATCATGTTTCAGAGCTTACTGCAGAGCTGGCACAAAAGTCAGGAAGATCTAAATCCACCCAGATTAGGTGTAAACAAACACACGGTGTCTTCTTAGCTTTGTCTCCTTCCTTGCTGGGTTTGCTCAAGGCGTGTCCCATGGTTCTCCAGCACCGCAGCAAGTAAAGCCACACTCTTAACTCCTCCCTGTGCATTCTCGAAAAAATGGTCTTACCCTTTCCATGGCATAAAAGAAACTGTGAAGACACTAGTAGACCATCTCCTGACACACAAGTGATCAAACCTGTGACTTCACTGCTGAGTTTCCGCACCACCAAATGCAACACGCAGTAAATTCAGAGTATTGAGGAGAAGAGGATGGATGAGAGGCCTCCTGTTCAGATTTTGCTGTTGCATTGCACCAAAACAGGCGCTGTCAGCTGCTATCTCTGCTTGAAAACATGTTCCCAAAACATTTGCTGAGCATGCCAGAGATAATCAATTTAAAATATCATATATTGTGCGATTTTAATTCAGCTTGTCACATACTTAGCTCAAGTATAGAAAACAAGCAAGTGTTCAAAGTGAAGCACACATATAAACAGAAGACACGGTGCACTGTTTTCCTGCTAAGGTCTGTGTGACTATATCTGCACACACCATTCCAATACAAGCTTGTAACCAAGTCCTTTAATATCTCAATTAAAATTGAAGTTTTCTGAACCAAACATTGTGCAAGTTATCGCTTACTAGATGCAATTACATTGTATTCAAACTTCTTGGATTGGATCCCTAACAGATAATTAGGAGAAAAAAGTTCTAGAAAATAAAAGCTGTAGGTGCTCACACAGGGATGCTCACATAAGTGGAATAGCTTGAGTAGGGCCCTAAGCAGCAATTCTGCTGTTCTTCTTGCGGCAATGAAAGAACAGGTGGTAGAGAAAGGATGAGAAACAACCTGGCTCATCTCCTTGCCTCCCACTCTCCTTGTCCTTTGCCTTAGTTTCATTTTCCCTGGTAGCATAAATTATTTCTATCCTCCATCCTGAAACATGTCATTCTTTTCTTTCTCAGGTGTGATAAAATTTCATTATTCCTTCCAGTTGTAAAAGAAAGCTTACAAGGACTTAGCTGAAACATCTTCTGTTCTAACCTAGCTGATTCATGAGATAATCTGCTCTTAATATATACAGTCCTAAGCCTTCAGTGCTTAAGTTTTAGATCAGTATAATATTCATTCCTTGCTGTGACTCAGTGGAGGCTGCAAGAGATAGTGGAGGGGAATAAAGAAAAGTATTTTTATAGTAGGTTATTTTTATTAGAAAATAGTGTGCTGTATAAAAACAGCATTATTGAATTGAGGTGTTCAAAGCAGTTCCTGCAGAGTAAGATTATAGTGAGCAGAGTGGAGGTGAGAAGGTCAGAACTGCAAAGTAAATGCAATTTATTCCACTGGTGCAGAAACATACGAACATATTGCAAGGTAATCACCAACACGTGTGATACAAGTATCTCACATGCACAGATGTAAATCCCACCACACAAACCTTGAGCTGTACAGGGAGGCATTAATGACAACCAACACAGTAAAAAATACAAACTTCTAATCTCCTCAAAAACTCATATGTAATAGATAACATTCAATGCAAGTGATGGGAACAACTACACGGCTAAAAAGACTGAACCGATATGTTTAAACAGAGCATTTACTGAAAAAATGAAAGCACACAGAAAGAAGTATGCATTTGGATATGCAGGCAAATCAATTTGAATCTACAGTAATACCCATGACATAAAAGAGATCCGCTTGAAAAAGAAAAAAAAAAAAAAAATCAGGTGGTACTTTAAGCATATGTAGGTAAAACAGAAATACAGTGCAGTGGAAGTAAACAGGTATGGGTACTAAAGCCAATGCAAAGGGGCAGAGAAGCCATACGTAAGCTGCCCAGGAGAAACTGCATGAGGTCTTGCAGAAATTTTGGATGCATGGAAACCACGTGGACCGTTTCTGTGGGAAGAGTGATCTCACTGTCATTAAAGACTGAGCTATCACTGCCCAGTTGCTACATGCTCCAAGCTGGTGTCTGACTCATTCTGTCCTCAAGAGGAGCAAGCAAGGGAACACACAATGAGGGAGTCTCATCAAAAACTGTTTTGCTGCAGTGTAGTGAAAACAGAGGGCATGTGGATGGGCATGGGGATGGGAATGGAGAGGGAGACTGTGAGAGCAAGAGAGAGAGAGAGCAAGAGCAGCATGCAGTTAATTCACCAACTCTACCTAGCTTAGTCTTGTATTTAGAGTGAAGACTACAGTGCTCTCATGCAAAACCAAACCATTCACTAGCAAATGCTTTGTCAAATAGCTTTAATAGGATGCAGCCAGCCTGAAAAAAAAACACGTTTATCTCTATTGACTCCTCAATAGCTATCCAAGATCAAAGCAAATGAAGATGGAGGGGACTGGGAAAGGATATTTTACTCCATTATTCCACAGCTCATTCTGTGTATTTTCTGAGCAGCATGTTCCTGTACATAGCAAGCCCATGGTTTGTCCTCTTGCATCGTGCTTAGCCTTCAGTTTTTCCAGTGGAAGTGTAGTTAGATGTGTAGTCTCCTGAGCATAGATGGCATGCCCATCAGCAAATACTGCACGGACTTGGTTTGCTCCAATGGCATTTTATCATATTACAATACCCGTGAGCCAAGTCCAAGAGTTCTGTTAAAAAAAAAAATTCTACTTACCTATATTTTCCCCTACTGTAAAAATAAACACAAAACAAAAAGACTACAGTTACATTGACCAACACTGGGAGAAAAAAAAAAAAAAAAAAGATCAAAGACCAAAGAAACCCAGCATCTGGTTGGTTTCTTGAACGAGCGTAACGATCCCTTTCTCTGTAGAGCATGGGTGGTATAGTATGTCAGTCAGAAACTGGTATTTCCTGCAATTAATCAATTTAATAAAAATAATTTGACAGCTATCCTTCAAATGCTGCTCATGGTTTGGTTGCGTTTCTGTTCTGGATCTTTTGATCAATCAAGAAAGAAAACTGACTGCCTAGACTTGCTCTACTGAAAATGAAAGATGAACTGGGAAGCTCGTTTATTTTTGTTGGAGAAAGAAATAAAGGCAGACAAACTGACCAACAAGCCAAATCAGGCCAGTGGCCAAACCAATTATTTGTGTCTTGCCAGTCATTTCATTCCACAGTTGTTCCCCTAACAAAACTTACAGCAGCCCATTTAACCAATTATTTGCGTAACAATGACAAGGCAATCCAAATTCTTCTGGATTGTTTTCAAACAAAATTTGAATATAATTTTGTATTTTGTTCATTTTTAAAAGGAACAAGATGGATGTTTTCAAGCTTCCCCATTTGCTAACACCTATTAAACAACCAGAACAAAGTTAACTCAGAAGAGTCTTCTCAGCTGATGGAAACGCGAAACTGGGAATATCTGAGGTTCGTCTGGCCAGTGCTGGCTTGTGGCTGGAGAGGAAAGTGATTTCCTCTATAAATTATGTTTCAGATGCACCATTATCCAAACCAGAACTACACAATAAGCCCAGGTAGGGGAAAATTGAAGAACAGGACAAGATCCTGCTGGACAAAACTAAAGGGTTTTGCACTTGATTTATGGTCTCGCAGCCTGAGAACATACCTCACTAGTGCTGCTGCTATAGTAACGAAACCAGACTGGTATGCAGGTTTGTGTTAATAATACATGTTGAAAGAGTCTTCTCAGTTGCATATTCATGGTTATGTTTATTTATTTATTTGTTTGTTTTTGGCGTATCTCTAAAGGAGATTCTTATCTGAGAACAAGAAATGCAAAATCTGAGGAAATCTGAGGGAAAAAGGTCTGTAAAGGCTTAATAAGAAAAACACAAAAATTCTGCAGTTACTTCTCAGAAATTAGGGAACAAAATGTTAATGAGATTTGGGAGCCTCCTAGAAGTGCCAGCCCCCACCTTGGGCTTTTAAGAGTCTGACCTGGAGGCAGAGTCCTCCCAGACTTTGAGAAGTAGCAGGAGCTTTCTAACTGAAGCAGCAGTGAATGGGAGCGAAGGGGAGGAAAGAGAGATCTAGTTTATTTATTGCCAAGTTCATTCTATGCACGGCCAAAGCCTATATATGTGCTTTTGCTTAAATGCTATGAGTAACTCCAGCTCACACAGTGAAACCAAGAGCAAAACTCCCATTACCTGCATACTAAAGTTAACTGTGCACTTTTGGTGGATAAAGATTAAATCACATTTATCATACTCACCCTCAGATTGAAATGCAAGAATCTGCAGTTCAGCCTTGATTCAGCTAAGTGCCTAAGAATTACTAGATCTTGGTATGTGCTGTCCTTATCCATGATCTTAAAGAATACCCCTTAATTATGACAACATTAAGGGTATGAAGGTTAATTAAAAAGCAAATGAGGATGTTCCATAAATGTAACGACAGTTACTCTGATCTGTAAAGGCATGCTACTCTTTGCTCTGGCTATTTTAAAAAATGAGGAAAGCAGTTTAGTTAACTATAACCATGACCTCTTTGCAAATATGTCTCTTAGCACAGAAACAAAGGTGCATGCTTCTATTTCTCTAATGGAGCTAAAATTGAACCATTTTATCTTATTATTTCAAAAACAGACATGAATTTGAGAATCAGTGGACTGAAGAATGGCATTGGTCTTTACTTACATGTTGCATAATGCATCTTAGCAAGGAGATGATCTTTGTAGGTCCCTTCCTATTCTGTTCTGTTCTCTATCTGCTACTTCATTCTTTCATTTCTAGTCTCTGTTTCTGCAGTCACAAGGAAGAACAAGGTCCCTCCACACCTACTGACTGACACTGATTATCTGTCTTGGCCCTGATGTTTCACCCACAGAGATAAACTGAGAAATGTGAATCATTTATTCACTAAGAAAGGGGAATGGAGACCCATGGGGTTGCAGCTGATCTTTGGTTCCTCCATACAGGCCATGAGCCTGAAACGCAAGCAGTGGGGAAAAATGCCTTTCATGGACTGTAGATAATTAGCACATAAGAAGAGAGGAGTAAGAAATGACATGACTTTCTAGAGTAGGGTCTGGCATATGGAAGACTCACCCCATACAGGACAATTTACCTTCTTCATCAAGAAGAAATACAGCCTCTGCACTAGAGATCATTTCTCCAAGGCCAAAAAAGGCTACCAAAGATCTACAGTGCTGTTCCTACTATCATCAATACTGCAGTTCAAAAAAGTGAGCCATGCACCAGCACATCTTTTTGAAGAAAACCAAGGGAACTGCATCTTGGTGCAGGAGGTCTGAGTTATTTTTTTAAGCTTTTTCCCCTTTAATGAATGAAGACAGCTACCACATTACTCCAAATTGTGGCCTTTGATTTTCTGGCAAAGCACCAATGTGTCCTCTCAGTTATAAAAGTTTGTGGTACCAACTAATTTGAGAAAGTGAACATAGTCTAAATACCCATTAACGGTCAACCCTTATTAATGGGAATGAGCAAGAACAGCAATAAAAAAGAGAATAAGGAAGATAGTATATTAAGAGACCCTGAGTCTGGCAAAAAAAAAAAAAAAAAAATAAAAATAAAGCTAAAAGTGGCACTCTGACTTCTCTTCCCTCCCCTCTGAAACAGGTCAAGAGCCAAACCAGGAAATTATAGATTTGTAGGATTAACATCTGGCACAGGAAACCTTTAAGGGATATGACATGAGAACACCTGGAAAGACAGTTTGATTAAGGACAGCCAGCATACATTTAGACACAGGAGGTCATGCTTAACTAACCTGCTGGATGTCTTTGAAGATAATACTGCCACAGCAGATAAGAAAAACATGACAGATGCTGTACAGCACACTGAGATTAGATTTTTCAAACAAAGTTTTGACAAGGTCCAGCCTCAGAGGTGACTAATGGAGACAAACATAAAGTTATGGATTGCAAAGTAAAAGGACAGAGTAGTGGCTGCAGAGCAACAGATAAAGTCAGGTATTGGCCAGAAACTTTATATTGGGAAAAGGGTTACTGAGTGGAGGGGTCAGAATTACAATGCTTCTCCCAAATAATGTTTCTGTGTTAGCATCTTTAGACAAAAATGTCTCATGATCTACACTGCCTTTGATGAGGGGTCTTATTTTACAGCAGCTATGAACAATGGCTTTAGAGTCCCTTTTGGTTCATAGTACTGAGTTTTATTTGTACCCTGAGGTACAAATCTTCACACAGTGTTCTAGCTGTCACTTTAGGAAGTGAATCTGGGCTGAACACTGTCAAAGTAGAAGAATTTAGCTCACTCAGCAAATGTAGTTCAATACAAAAAGCACAAAATAAATTAGTCCCTAAGAATTGATTCAGGCAAAGTTGTACATGCTAAGTACAATAATGACAGTACACGTAGTAGAGGCAAAGGATTGTAAGCGTTGCAGTGGGGGGAAAAAAAAAAAAAAAAAAAAAAAAATAAAAACACAAAAATTTAGCAAAA
>VXAV01009790.1:44967-79214 GCA_013399715.1 Alectura lathami
AAAAAAAAAAAAAAAAAGAGAGAGAAATGCAACACAAACTTGTGTTAGTAGGATACAGCAATAACAACTAGAAATCCATAGCTTGTTCTGGAGATGGAGGCTTAACAGATGCTCTGTATTAGCCTCTATATCACAGCAAGAATATTATTGCCTCGTAGGGTGCAAGAGCAGGGCAACAAAAAGTGAAACCAGATCTCCGCTCTTGCCAGGCCCAAAGTTATTAGGTGGGTGAACTGAGAGTGTGTTATGCTTATTCTCACTGGAAAAGAGAATACTTTGAGGTGACCTAAGAGGACTTTCAAACTCATGAAAGAGGGTGATCAAGGTAACATCTACCCAGGCAGGGTGGAGAAGCAGGGGGGAAGAAAGAGAAGGAATGTTGAACCAGACTGCAAGCATTTCAAATAAAACAACAGGGAGTAAACAGGGAACTTGTCAGGCAGAACTGCTTCAGCTGAAGGGCAATAAACATGTGGAACAAGTTACTAGGAAAGGCATCTGAAACAAAGACTGTACATTAGTTCAAAAGACACCTGGACTTGTTTCAAGGGAAGAGAGGGATTCAGGGATTTTTGTGGAAAGCGGAATGTTGGGATTAAGATGCACTTTAAACTGGCAGGTATGCTGAGCCAGTTCAGGGTGTTTAAATTGTGCATACTGCCATGCACTGCACAGCAAAATTCCCCGTGTTGATGCCACACCTTCACCCTGGAGCCACGGTTAAAAGAAATAGCTCCCCACATGAACCTTCCCTCCTGCAGCTTGTTTTGGCCAAACTATTTACATCCAGAACAGTTCAGCCAAACATCTCCCTGCTGCAGTCTACAGCAAAGACAGAAACGAGCTGCAGGAGGGTCACGGAGCCCCACCAGCAATGACCTCCTCAAGCACCACCTCAAACCTGCTGCTGCTGCGTTTGCTGCACAAACCCCTGAAACCCTGACCAAGGAGCACACTGCTGGGACATTGCAAACAGATCCCACCGAATGTCATACCTGAAGCTACCTTGGTTTCTTTGAGCAGAGGAGCAGATGCTCTGCACGCATTAAAATGAGGAGAGAAGACTGAGAGATGAGTGGAGGAGAAGTGTGCAGAGGACACGGGTGCTGCCTGTTTCTCTGGCCGTCCCTGCCTGCCCTAAAGCCCCTCCCTCCCTGCCTTCCAAACATGCCTCCACATGGAAGGCCTCCTCCTTCTGCAGGCCAAAGAGACCAAGCTGGGCACTGCGGGTCTTGTACAGCTGGGCTAGCACCCTGTCATAGAATCACAGAACCATTTGGAAAAGACCATCAAGCTCATCAAGTCTAGCCATCACCTAACACTGCCAAGTCCCATCACTAAACCATGTCCCATAGTGCAACATCCACAAGTCTACAGGATGGGACTCCACCAGTTCCCTAGGCAGCCTGTTCCAATGCCTCTCCATTCTTTCCATGAAGAAATTCTTCCTAATGTCCAATCTAAATCTTCCCTGACACAACTTAATGCCATTTCCTTGCACCTTATCACTTGTCACGTGAGAAAAGAGACTGACACCAACCTCACAGCAATCTCTTTTCACATAGCCGGGGAGAAACACGAGGCCTCCCTCAGCCTCCTCTTTGTAGACTGAACAGCCCCAGTTCCCTCAGTCACTCCTCATAACTCTTGTTTTCTCGTCCCTTCACCAGCTTTGTTCTTCTCTGCACATGCTTGAGAAACTCAATAACCTTCTGTAGTGAGGGGCCCAAAACTGAACTCAATATGTGAGGTGCAATCTCATCAGTATTCCGTACAAGGGGACCTCCAAGTACAGGCCCACGCTGAGTTGCCACAGCTGCATCCACAGGCTCCTCACAGTGGGGTGTGCAGGACCCCACCGCCCAGGGGCAGCTGCAGGTATTTGGCTTCGCAAAGCACAGGGTGGGCAGAGGACAGCAGCTACCAGTCATCAGCTCTCCTGGCCTCTTTATTGAATTTCGGTTAGAAATACACACATTTCAGCAGGTGTACTCTAGCAAAACACAAGCTCACCACCTACAACCCAAGGCCAGGTTCTGATCCACTCCATATTAGGCATCAATGCAGAGTAACATCCCTGCAATACCGGCAGCTATTTCATGTCATTTCGATGAGAATCATGTCAAAATAAGAAGGTTAATTAAAAGCGGGTAAATAAAGATCTCATCTCTTACTATTTAAATTCCATTTTATTCTAAAATAGTCACCTCAGAATTAGCTTCAATTTTGGTAGAGGAAAGAAAAAAATAGTACTCCCTGGTTTAGAAATTTATGCTCACCAGCTTATCTTTGAGTGATTTCTTGTGGTGAGATACAGCATGCAGAAATTAGGTGACTGTTTTGGAAGCGTTAGCATGCTTCTAACAGGGAATCCACTACCGCGGAAATATTTTTCACCACTTTATTGTTATATCTGCTATTAGTTATAGAAACATGCACTCCTGAGTCTGAGATAGATTTTCTCATCAGATATTTCTTCTTCTAATACATGACACACCAATTCCTCATTCAGGTGACAATCATTGGTTCCTAATATTTAATTCATTTCAGTATGATACAAAAAGAAGCAAGCAGCCCTGCTGTTTAGAAAAGCAGAAATAGCAACATGGGCATTGCAACTGCATACAACAGGAAGAATAATGCAGATAAAGAAACTATCTTGCCAAACTCATGATACTGATCCAGGATTCAGAAGCTACAAAGTAGAAAACAGTGGTGTGTTTTTTTCTGAATGCATTACTGTTCTTTCAAACACAGCTTAGCCAACAACGCTATGTCAAATGCCCCTCAGCTGGGTGTTTACCTATTTCAAGTGCTGACCCAAACTCTGACTTAAGGGCCCTTTTAAGGACTGGAGGCTGCTTTGCCAGCCCCCTGCAAAGCTCACTCACTGCACGACTCCTCCCAGCCTGCAGGAAGCATCCTGTGTTGCCTCAGCCTCATCCTTCTATCCATGCTTCTCTGCCCCAGTCCTCTGCCAAACGAGTAGGGGAGAAAGGCATACAGAGACTGTAGTTTGAGTGCTTCACAGAGAGACATCAGGACCAGATGTACCCCCTTCAAGAATATGTAAATCTTCTGAAGCAACTGCTAAGTGTATGAACACAAAGTGGAATTAGTGTTACTAACTGCATTTGCAATAACAGAACATAGGCTGTATCTGCCAAACAGCCCTACTGAAGACTCTCCCAGTCCCACACTGTCACAGCCACTTGTCCAAAAGGCTGGACAGAGATTCTCCTTCCCCCTGACAACCAGAGCTGCACTTCCCAACTGCCTTTCCTCCAGCTGTCTGCAGCTCTCTCTAGGAGACCCGCCATACAATTCACATCAACTGCCTTGTGAGAGTCCTCCAAGCTTTTCTAGTTTGCACACCTCAGGCAAGGGATACCTTCTCCCTCCTAATCATACCCAGCTCCTCATAACAGACCTTTAGCTGGCCCCAGTCACCACACCGTCACCAATAGGGATAACAAATGGAGACCTCTAGGGAAAGCTAATGTTATTAGGCAGGGTGTGAAAGCAGTTAACGCTATTCCAGGCAATGTCAGACCATGGTCCCTGCAGGTATAAAAGGAGTTTTGACAATTTATGGGAAGAGGAAAAATTCGGCTTTTGTAGTATGCTGCCAACACTGCCAGCCTCCTCCATGAACGCTCCAGCACTCACTTTGGAAACAAAGACTAACTTCATTTAGAGCTGTAGGCAAGTCCCTTCCAAATCCATCCATTCTTTCACAGGAAAGTTCACATCTGGGTGACATTGCTGGGAAGACCGGATTAATACGTGACTCCAGTTTCCTACTGAAGACAACTGGCACTATTCAGGCCAAGAGACAATTGGTAACAAAATCAAACGATGTGCTGTGCCACACACTCTTTTGCTTAACTGTGTTGCTCAATTTGTTGAAGTAAGGATTTTCCAGCAAAAATGTGGATTTTGAATTATTTCCTTATTTGCAACAAATTTTGTTCACATCTAAGATTTATTTAGTATATGTTATTTGACTGCAGGGACTGGAAGATTGAGTACAGTTTTCCTGTTTCAAATATCCATTGATAAATTATCTTGATAATCTTGATGACTACTTGTTCAGACAGGTGTAGTTTGTGAAATGCTCTTTCTGCCACTGCAGAAGTAATTCTGGAAGAGAAACGGGAAGCCGACGTCCAGTTTAGGATACTGAGTAAAACGAAGGACATACAACTGACAGACGGACTGACAGAAACACTGTAAAACAAGATGAGACAGATTACATCTAAAGCCATACAGATGGTTGGCCACCCATTACAGACCTGACTACTGTTAACAAGCTCCTCACCACCTGAAAGACAGCAACAGTGTGGTAAATACCACTGTGAGACAGGTGCTCAGGCTGGCACCTAAAATAATCAAGAAATGTCCCCACAGTAATTGTTACCAGTAACAAACATTAATTTCTAAATATGTAAAAGTATAAATGTATATATATATAGTTCCAAACTATGAATCTATTTTGAAAAGGTGGTAACAAAGTTTATTGTTTCCTATTGGCATAGCAACCAGCACAGAAAAACATCATCTATTCCACATGGCAGGCATGCATGGAGCTAGCTGTCTGGGATAGAAATAGGAACAGGCATGGAGCCGTCTGAAAGGTTGAGAGGCTGGGAGGCTGCAAGGCTGGACTTTCCCATCAATCTTTGTTTCATCCTGTCCCAGAACAATGAAGCAGGTTGCAGGAGGGTTTTTCCCTCCAAAGCAGCCTCTCCAGTTTTATCATAAAGGAAATAAAGTTCGGGTGAGTTAGTATCACCCTGGCAAACACCAGAGCTCTGAGAAGTTGGGAAGAGTTATAATGAACTGTCTGCACCAAATGTTTTGCTTCCCTGCAGTAAGTGTCTACAAAAAGGTCTGACTTCTTTTGGAGGAAAATAAAAATGAAGCACACAGAAGAGTCTATTCTTGCTTAGATGAATCTGCAGGCTGATGGCCAAGGACGGCATTGTCAAAGTAAACAAATAAATAAAAGAATAAATAAAAGAAACAACAAGAAAACAAGCAGCCCTAGATAGAAGCTCAGCTGAACCTGCTGTAATACAGCATTCAAGTTTTGTCCTTTCCCAGTTCATTCACAGCTTTTTGTGGCTTGACTGTGACACTGACCTGCTGCCCAGGGAGTCACAAGGGACATGCCCTCTGCTCTGCTCAGGGCTGGGAGAAAAGGTGTGGGAAGAGGAAGACTGGAGCCACAAAGACACAAAGTCCCTTGCAAGCAAGCAAGCAGGAGATGAGGGCAGGAGCACGCCAGGCAGAGTCATTCTCTCTTGGCCTCTCCAGCCCACCACCCCGTGAGCTGTCTGGGCGTGAGACAGGGAGCATGTGCTGTACTTGGTAGCACAGCAGTCTCCATCTCCATCTCACCTTGCTCCTGCAGGGAGAGCAGGCACAAGAGGGCTGGGGATGATTTGCACTGCCAGTGCCCTGCTGGGGCTTTGCCTTCTAGACAGGGAAACAGCTGCCTTTTTGCCAGGGAAGGGCATGGCCTTTCAAGGCACAAGCCTGGTACAGAAGCTAAGGCACAAGTGGTATAAATGATTGGCATCAGTAAAGGAACTGCAAGGGAAATGATCTGTTACAGCAAACTGGCACCTAAGTCCCTCATGAAAAGAGTGCATGAAAATCTCTCTCCCCTATTTCTTAATGTGAACAACGAAAAAGTATGTTTAATTTTACTACAGCAGTAAAACAAGCATAAACACCCATGCAATGAGAGCATAACTGCAGCTATTCTCTCCCCATCATCACAGTTAGCATTTTACAGAACATTGGCACATCCTCTTCTCCCGCATGTCCCAAGACATCATTTTAAGGAACCTTTTAAAATGAACACTTCTGTGTTCATACACAGAATGCACATTCCAATGCTGCTGTACAAATGTTGTGATGCCAAGAAACGACCACATGGTTCTCCTATTCAGGCTGCTTTTTTAAATGAAAAACAGAGTTTTATTCTAATGTGACTGCTGTTGCCTGACATTTTTCAATTTTCATAGAATTCCAACAAAGATATTCTGTCACCCAGAAAGTGAAATAATTCAGTCCTGACCTAAAAATTGAAGTTTTCCATTTGTTAAGACTGACAGACAGATATTGTTTTGACATTTTGATCCAAAATAAACTTTCAGCTGCAACAGGACATTGTCTGATTTCGAGTCTTGCTTTAAATCAGATTCCTCCCTTCTTCTCACCAGTGTTCCCACCATGACTGCTGGTCTAAATTGCTCAGACTCTTTCTGTGAGCCATGCTTTTTGCCTAGACTGTGTAACTGGCCAGAAAGCAATACCATGCACAGGCATAGTGTATTAGAGGAGATGCAGCCCTGCTGGAGACCCTGGGCTAAAAGAGAGCAGGGTGAAAGATATGGGAGAGGAGATAAGCCACTACCAGAAAAAGCAGTATCATAGAATCGTAGAATCATCCAAGTTGGAAGAGACCTTTAAAGGCCATCAAGTCCAACTCCCCTGCGGTGCACAGGGACACCTACAGCTGGATCAGGTTGCTCAGAGCCCTGCCCAGCCTGACCTTGAAGGTCTCCAGGGACAAGGAATCCACCACCTCTCTGGGCAACCTGTGCCAGTGCTTCACCCCCCTTATTGTAAAAAACATTTTTCCTTATGTCTAATCTAAATCTTCCCTCTTTTAGTTTGAAACCATTTCCCCTTGACCTATCACAACAGGCCCGGCTAAAGAGTCTGTCCCCTTCTTCCTTGTAGCCCCCCTTTAGATACTGAAAGGCCGCTATCAGGTCTCCCTGGAGCCTTCTCTTCTCCAGGCTGAACAGCTCCAGCTCTCTCAGCCTGTCCTCACAGGGGAGGTGTTCCACCCCTCGGATCATTTTTGTGGCCCTCCTCTGGACGCGCTCCAATAGCTCCATGTCCCTCCTGCACTGAGCACTCCCCGATCTGGACGCAGCACTCCAGGTGGGGTCTCACCAGCGCAGACCAGAGGGGCAGGATCACCTCCCTTGCCCTGCTGGCCACGCTGCTTTGGATGCAGCCCAGGATGTGGCTGGCTTTCTGGGCTGCTGGCTCATGTCCAGCTTGTCATCCACCAGTACCCCCAAATCCCTTCCTGCAGGGCTCTGTTCAACCCTTGCATCCCCCAGCTTGTACTGATAGCAGGGGTTGCCATGACCCAGGTGCAAGACCTTGCATTTCACTTTGTTGAAGCTCATGATGTTAGCCTGGACCCACTGCTCCAGCCTGTCTGTGTCTCTCTGGATGGCATCCCATCCCTTAGGTGTGTAATAAACCCCAAAAATTTTTCTGATTTTCCTGATGGTGGCTGCTTTTTTTCCTCTGAGGGGAAAAATTGAAGCTTTCTTTGCTCCATTCCCTCTCTCTAGATGTATCACCTCAGCCCAGAAAACAAATGTACTTAAACACCTGATTAGTGGGAGTTGGACCTCCAGATATTTTTATGCAGCTGAGCCTATATTCTGAAGTTTGGTTGCTATGCTCCCCTTTACACACATCATATCACATTGTGAAGTAATGGGCTAGGGAAGCGATTTCCAGATCTCCCAGAGAAACCAATTTAGACCTGAAGGCAAAGAAGTGGAATGAATTCACATTATGTCAGACTCTGCTAATTACGTTAAAACCATGGACACAGTTAAGAAACAGTAGGATATAATTCAGGCCATCAGGACAAATGTCTTTGTATACTTCTGTGATGTTATTTCACCTCTCACTGCTCCAGTGGAGACCAGAAGCTGTTACTGCTGAATGGCTGAAAGAAAGGCCGCTCTGGGAAACAAGAGGCCAGTTCAGCAGCCCAAAGTGACCTGGGTGTCCGAAGTTAAGTTACACCTCATACAGCTCATGCTGAGGTTCAGCTGTAATTAGATTCAGTCACAGGGAAAGCTGATGTGCCAAAATGAGAATTTCTAGAGCACAAGGAAGGCTCAGTGTCCCCCTCCTCCTCTATCCACAGTTGTACCCAGCTTGCTCTTTACTGTTTGCTGTTTGTTTAGTGGTGGCAATTAGTTTAACCAGCTGCAATGCACACACTCACTGGGGCAGGCATTGTACCAACACCATGGGAACAGCTTTCCCATTCCCTCAGGGTTATAGGGCTTGGGATTGTATAAATGGGTACAACAGAGCCCAGAAAGTGCAGATGGGTGACCCAGCTTCCCAAGCTCACAGAGCAAACCCCCAGCTTGGCCAGACCTAGCTACCTTCTCTGGCAACCACAGAAGCATTAACACAGAGCCGTGCTCATGTTTCACTTCCCTGTTCAGGTCTGACTCTCTCTTGAAACCTGGGCTTATTCGGAAGGCTTTAGGATTTTGGGTGGAGATTAGGCTCATGCTGTCCCTCAGAGCTTGAACTTCTAATTTCAAATCTCCAGGAGCAGAAGAGATGGCATTTTCCTTCCTGTTTGCCTTCCTCATTAAAGTGCCTTCTTACCACATTTGCTGGCCTTGCTGGTCACATGTCTTGGCTGCTTCAGCACAGGGAGAAGTTGCAATCCTCTGCCCCGATCTTTTATTTACACTGAGGAAAGCAACGAGAGCACTGAGGGGACAAGTCAGCTTTCCCAACAGTAAGCCCTAACACTGAGGATGAGGGATGCTTCCCAAAGAACCCCCCTCTTTCCAACGACTGCACTAGAGGCCTAGGAGGATATTTTCACCAGCTTCCTCAAACAGAGCCAGGTGGTTTGATGTCACTCCTGCTTGCTCCTCCCAGATATGCATGGCCTTTAGCCATGTTAATGGTCCTGCATCGAAGGGGGCAGCATCTGATCACGTGGAGGAAGAATAGGCACATCCAAGTTGGCTGGAGCAAGGATGAATGAACAAACTCAGCTTTGGCATTTCCCATACATATATTTTGCAATTGTAATCATATTCTTGCAATAAAGACATTTGTAGATTTGTGCTTTCCAGACTTTTTTTGTTTGGCTGTTTTTTTATGCATAAAATATTCAATAATAGACTCCAAGCAGGAGTCTCAAACTAGTCAATTGATGGAGCACTGTTTTTTTACCTCATAAACAGATAATCCCACCTGACCAAATCATAAGAGGCAGTGAGGCCTGGAGAACTGTTTGATTTTCAGCAGATCCATCAACAACAGAAGAACAGAAACTTCCCCAGAGACTTCACTTTGAATCACTACAAAAAGCAGACCCCATGCAAAAGTTCAAAGCTTAGCTGGAGCAGAGCTGACTTGGCCATTGGGGACCGGTGACATAGGACAGAAGTTGTGACACAAAGTGAAGTTCTCAGGTGGAGGAAGACAGTGGGACTTCATCCAAAGGCCAGCACAGAATATTAGTAGGCTGATATAACAGGGATCATGACATCCTTCAAACAGCAGAAGGAGCACACAGTGAATGAAATTACCATCTCGGGCTCTAACTCAATACAAATTTTCCTCTATAAAACAAGCTACTTATACTGTTCTCAAGGTTTTTTGTTTATTCTGTAAGTTCCTTGGGGTGGCAGAAAGGAGTCATTTTATTTGTTCTTAAACATCATGCTTCCTCTCTCTAAGTAAAGCTAGTGATGTTCATGACACTCAGTGCTCCCCAGGTATTTAGTAGCTTTATGCAGTGCAACAGGACAGTGAATGATTTGCAGATTATTCTGGTTAAACTACTTCAAACTCTATCACGGGTTGATTTCCTGGTGAGACTTTCACCTCTAGAGTGATAAAGTTTAAAAGCATGTAATTATTTATGCTGGAGGAAAAAAAAAAAAAAAAATGAAACCTCACATCTACCTTTGTCAGATATTGGTACTCTGCTTCATTTCATAGCCATTGTGTTTTTAAAAAGTAAAACAAACAAAAAAGAGCACAGTGAATGCCAAAGTCTAAAAGAGATTAATATAAAGACACACCTAGAACAGACTGCATTAAGACAATGCACAAATGGCTGCACTGACCTCCCTCTCAGACCCTGTGGGTTGGTAGATAGTTCACTTCATCTGTTCAGTATGAAAGTAAACTGTAAATCAGCTTCTTAATCCATCACAAAGAAAACAGCAAGAGTGTTCATTCTTGACAGGAGACCTAACATCATGAAGATAATATAGCAACTGTATGACAAAAACGTAACAAAAGCAGAGTGGATCTCCTTATCCTCAGAAGCTAGAGAAGAGGCTTACAGGTTACTTCAGGTACTGCTGGTGGCATCTAAGGCAATTCATTCCAGCCCCTGTGTGCCCTGAACACTCACCTGTACACTGGTTCATCTCCACCATGCCCACATGACATAAATGGTACTGCACCTGGTCCACAAAAACACTCCCAAACCCGTTTTACCTGTCCATTTCATCTAAAAGACTAAGATAGGGCAATGCACAAAGCAACAGAAAAAATTTATCTTGGCAGACTGGTTTTTGGAGCACCCAAGGAGCAGGCGTGGTCAAAGCCTTGGAAAGTGCATTGTAAGATTACAGACTGCAGGAAACTCCATTGCTCTGAGAAATGAAGTAATGGTTCTCTCATTTTAGGACCACCTTAAAAAGCAATGCGCTCCTGCTGCTGCAACACTGTGGCTGAAACAAAAGCAGGTAGGCCTCACCACCCAAAATAAAGGCATGGGGGGTGAAAAAAATATCTGACTACAGCTTTCGGAAGGCAGGCAGTCTGTGAAGTCACAGCAGAAGAAACAGAAACAGTGGACCTAAATGACATTTAAACAACAGTTCTAATGAGAGAGATGGCTTAATGTCATCTCTTGACAGATGTCACATGCATCTAGACCTCCTTGAGCAGTGGCCTGGGTCTCCTACAGCTCCTGCTTCCCTGGGAGCCATGAGTCTGGTTTTGTTTTGTTTTTAACTTGTTGATCTGAGCACTCTGGTTACTTGCTGTTTAGGTGTTAGAAGGGTAGTAATGAGGCCTTATAGAAATGCGGATATTGTGATGAATTTTTGCAGACTGGTGTTTATTCGCTAAAAATTCCACATGGATCATCACCATCAAGTCAAACAAAAGTTGCTGCTTGTGATCTATAAGAGGTATTGACTGAAGTCAAGGTGCTAGATGTCATTCCACACACATACAGAGTTGCTACACTAAACCTAACTTTCTTTTTTAAACAGAAGTCCTGATGTGGCTTACAAAAACCCCAGGCTATTGCTTCAAAGAGGGCAGAGCATAGCTTAAAGAGTTAAATTTCAGCATCCACGCGTCCTTGCTTATCATTCCCAGATTCAATGCTGGCTGAAGCATCCATCAGGTCCATGTGTGGTTTCAGACACAGCCATGTGCAAAACACGGCACTGCTAACAAGGTGCCACAGGTTCCACACCAATGACTCTGAGATCAAGCTTTTCTTTCGCTTCAATCACACATACGAAACAAAATGTGTAGGTATACAGGCTGTCTTTAAAAAAGACAGAACAGTGGCATTTACACTGACCAGCATTTTAACACAAAGGTGAGAGCAAAGCAGAGCATTTATCCCAAAAGACAAAGATTACCTAATAAGAGATAGAGAAAGGATTGTAAGGCAATGGAGAGCAAGGAAACGATTCAAGCAGATGAGAAGGAAGAGACGCGTTTCCTTTCATCCTCTAAAAAGGCAGCACATGCAGCGATTTCTAAGATGCAGACCAGAGGCTATCTTTTGCTTAGCAGTGTCTGAAGGAAGGGGAAAAATAGCCAAAGAAGAAATGGAGGTTCTCTAGCAGCTAACAGAGCATATGTTATGCCAGGGTGCCTCCCAAGAGCTGCAGCATCAGTATCCAAACATTAACTCCCTTCCACTGTATCACAGAGAGCCGGTGGCATCTTAGCAGATTCCAACTTTACCTTAGCAATGCCCAGTGGAGCAGCTGCACCCCAGAGAGCATCTCGCTTGCACGTCCCCAGGCTGTCAGCTTGCAGCACGTCACTCCAGCCATCCAAACGGGAGGCCAGCAGAACAGGGAAGGCTCACAGTGACCTGCCCAATAACATTTTCTGCAGACTGGAAATTCCAGTCAGATCTCATCCAGTCCCATCGCAACCTCCTGCTATCAAATCTGACAAGGAAAACCAACTGCAGAATGCAGTTCAAGCCTCACCTGATCTCCCAAGAGTAGCTCTACATGTTTGAAACATTTTGATGGGCTTTCTGCAATGTTTGCCTGGTAAAAGTGACCTACAAATACCAGTTTACAGCACATCCTTTATACCATTTGTCTCAGTGTTGAAACCCATGTGCTAGATTTAATGCTGGTGGGGGGTGTGCAAAAAAGTCTAATCAGGAAGAAAAGTGGACAAAGAAAGAGATGGGACTAGCTATGATAAGCCATGGTAGAAGTAATTATCATAATGTGAATGGTATATCTGCACGTATGTTGTAACTGGGACTGAAGGGAACCTATACAAGAGTTTTCTACTAAATTTTTTGAATTTTCAGAGTTCCTTCAGTATGGCCTGGTAGGTCTCACTCTTGCCATGTTTCCTAGGGCTTTCTCCATAGGGCAACAAAAGCAGGGCAGCCAGTGCAGTGGGCAGGTGCATTTTAGCAAGGGCACCAGGGGACGGGTGCTGGCTGTCTAAGCCACCTTTTCTGCTGGTGCCACCACTGCCACTGTGGCTTGCATGCCCCTCCAAAGTGGGGCTGAGCAGGGACTGGTAACAGCAGATGAGTTATATGGGAGTACTAGGCACAAGCATGAAACCTTGCATTGATCCCCAGGTGAAATGCTCCTCTAATGAATGAGCTAACCTCAGCACATGCCTCCTTTGTGCCTTCCCCCTCTTTCTGATAGCCTGGCAAACTGTATCTGTGCACTGTCATCTGTTTTGTAAAGAAAGTGACATTTACCACCTGAGGAATTCCTTTCCAAACATTAAATCTGTTGGAGGAGAAGCAAAGCAGTCTGGTTACAGTGGGGTCTTCCTGTGATGTATGGCTTTCACATCTGTATAAAGCAAGCTTCCAGCACATGTGCAGAAGTCTATGCATTTAACAAAACACACTGCACCAATGCTTTGCCATGCTCTCCCCACCAGAGAGCATGTGTCCTGCCTCAGAGGGATTACAGAAGCAGAGTAACTCAGAAAAGGCAAAACTGGATTCACTCAGAGCAAGACAAAGCCAGTTCCCGCATGCTTCTCTCCCTCTGAGTTACACAAAACAATCAGCTACTTCAGACATCCTCCTGCTGCAGCATCCCCAAGCAACAGTGCTTGGGATGTAAAAAATTGAATGAACACAAGGCAGTCAGACACATGGCACCTAAGTCCATGTTAGAGGAGCTTTATCCTTCAAACTTGAGTCTAAACACTTTCTTCAATCAACTTTGAAGACAATATATGCTTTTTTCATTTTCTTTCTTTCTTTTTTTTTTTTTTCCCCCAACAGGAAAGGAGCAGCTCCACTGTAGCAGCTTTCTGCATGAAGCAGCAGATGAAGGTTCCCACGGACACTGTCCTTATCTCACACAGTGCCAGGAGGCAGGGGTGGCACAGGAAGAAGTGCCAAAGTTTGCCTTTCCTTTCTTGAAATGTCAGCACTCATTGATCACTAAATCAATTCAACAGCTTATTAAGTAGATGTCACAGAGAGTTACTACCAGTCTCCTATTAATTCAAAAATACTAATGGGTTTTTTTTTGGACTGTAATTTTTTTCTGAATGAAAAATGCTCCCTGTATTAAAAAGTGAACATTTTGGACCCCGCTAGCCAGTGTGCAAGGCTTCTGATAATACATAATGCACATTTAGTGTAGGTTTTAACATTGCAATACGTTCTTAAGGTTGCTCCATAGCTTTGTTGTCTTATTTCTTTATCATTTCAAAGGATCCTCTCCATTTGTTTTTTCCATCTGCACACAAACTGGCATTCTCCTGATTCATATTATTCACAGTTTCATGTCAATACCAGCATAAGTAGAGGCTATCAATCACTTCTCTGATGATAACACTAAATAAATAATGAACACTTTAAACCTTCAAAGCACTGCATAAATATCAGTTTGTTTTCACAACGTCTCTTTAAGTGCTGAGATAAATAGTTTAACCATTTCACTAGGCACTAACTCAGGTTCAGGAATGGCTTAAGACCCATATGACTCATTACAAAATACCATATAGAATTATGGGTACTATCCACACAAGAGATACATTTTGACACATAATCTATATATAAAAGACCTGGAAAACTGTATTTTCCTACCAGAAAAATGAAGTTGAAGCTGACTGTTTCCCATTTCAGAAGAAAGCCAGGAAGTGTTTCCACAGGAGAACTGTCAAGCACTGCTTCTCTGCTGGGCTGCCCTGCACTGTGGATGTTGAAAGATTTGGCTTCCCCCAAAGTATGGAGGTGATAAAGGACACCACAGCCTGCCTTTTCCTAATGCTCCCTTCTCTGCATGCTTACACATCTTCACGGACCTGCAGGCAAATGCTACCTGTGCCATACAACTCTACCACACAGGGACAGAACGTCTGTCTTGTGCAAGCACACGGTCTGGGCACAACACGAAATACAGGACACTCCATTCAAACATAAAATGAGCTTTTTTACTGTGAGGGCAGTTATACACTGGAACAGGTTGCCTGGAGATCTTGCGGGGTCTTGTGCCATGGAGAAGTTGGCTGGACCCAACGCTGACCAGGCTGCTGGAGCCATCCCTGTTCTGGGCACGGTTGGATGGGATGTTCTTCTGAAGTGCCCTCCAGACTCAGCCAGTGCTTGCCTTTGCTCAGTGGAGTTGCTCATATATATGCTATATGCTCATACAAAATAAGTACCAATGTCCAAAGATACCACAGCATTTTGCTGCCTTTTACTTTTCTGTGGGTGCAGCTACAAATGGCATATCCATGGCTAGAGATGTCATTAACTACCCACCCTGCAATGAAGTCACGGAAGCAGACACATTAAACAAAAAAAACACACAAACGATCAAACTGAGACATCTGATTCCAGTACAGTGTGCAAGGAGCGGACAGGTATTCTCTGTGTTTGGAGGCCTTTCAGCTCCAAATAAAATTACTGTTCACCCTCCAGCAAAAGATTGGGATTAAGTATCAAACTTCTTTATTTTTTTCCTCTTCTTTTTTTTTTTTTTTTTCAGCAGCTACCAGCCAGATTTAGTAGTATCTTTCTCCCACAGTTTTCCTTCATAGATATAAAAGCTTCCTGCCCATTACATCTTTGGTTATTCCACATCCCATTGATCATTCTGCCTGCCCAGCCAGCAGAACAGCAGCAAATAAGCAAGCGAACTAAGATAAGGCTAGAGTTCTGCCCTGCAAAGCTGCAGTCCTGTGCTGCCTCCCCTGTGTTCTTCTCTCCCTCTCCCCCTCCTTCGTGTACCTTCTTTCATCCCCAGAGACATTTTCAATAACAGATAAATCAGCACTTTGAATTCTTCTTGTGATGTTGTAACAAGCTGGCAACTGGCATGACATGTTGTAGAGAGACACATGTGAATACCTAAGTCAGAAATAATGAGATTTCTCTCTCATATTCAGCGTGAAATGAGAGGCAAATGACATCCCCACTGAAAACAGAGGAGTGCAAGAGGAGGTCTGGGGAAGGATGGGAGAAAGAGTGAATGTCTGATCCATTTTGCTTACTACTGTGGATTTCAGAAGAAAAAACATCTGGCAGGCAGCACCCTGGGAAACACAGACTGGGAGGGATTGGGCGGCTGCAGAGCACGGCGTCTCGAAACCAGGCAGCTTCACCCTGCATCCCAAGGACAAGTCCCCTGTGGGCTGGCACCACTGTGCGTTGTGGCCAAATGAGCCAGCGCTTCAAACGAAAACAGAGACGAAAGGAGGAAACAAAAGAGAAAGGGGATAAAAGGTCCCAGTAAATCAATTAATGCAAAAGCCTGCTTCAGTGTATAGGCAGCAGTAGTAATTGCTGTTGTGTGCTGCCTGTGATGAATAGGGCCTGGTTACCCTTGCACAACTCATCCTTCTTAGCATGGCTGGGAACCGGCACAACGCTGATCTCCACTGAAAGTCTTTAATTATTGTTAAATTAATCAGGGCAGGGTGTCAGCTTTGAGTTCATGCTTAATTGTCCTATTTTCTCGTAGCCTGAGATTCCCACCTTTGCCCCTGCTCCTCTTGTTCCCCCCTCCCTGGCCCCTGAGCACACATGGGTCTGGGATCGGTCTGACGTTGGGTCCCATTTACACAGCAGTGAGCCACCCAGTGAATCCTGAGATCCTGCCTTTCATCTGATTCACAACTTGCTCTCCTAGAAAGCCACAGTGTAACACAAAACTTTGGAAGGCAGAACCCCAGACATACTTAAAACCACAAGACAAGGGGCTGGGCATTTGACTAGCAGTGCAGAAGCCAGGAGTAGCAGTGTTGCTGTTAATACTTAACACTGGGCATACAACCATTTCCCAAGCCCCAGCTCACTCTCTGGGGTGGCAGGGAACAAGGAGCATTGCCATCTTTACCTCTTTCATTCGCCGTATGGGTCACTTCACTGAACTACTTACAGTCTACAACCAGCATAAGCAAGACAACAGTCTGATCCAAAACGCTCCTCTTTTTGGCATTCAGATTAGACCTCAAGAGTCTCTCAGTAGTTAAAGATGGCTTCCACATCCTGCATCTTCAGAAGAATCCTTCCTAAAGTCTCAAGGTTGCTCTGTCTCCCCATACCGCTGAAGGGTTTGTTGGGGGTTAGCTAGGATATTCCATGCAACTTTGACAATCTTAAGCCAAGAGTATGTAAAAGATCACTGCAAAGACAAAAAGACCTTTCTTCATGAGTACAGGAGGATTGTACAAGAAGTAATGGGAGCGATTAAGAAATAATTAAGTTGTAGCAGCAGACATCTAGGTTAGATGTAAGGAGAAAAATGCAGTAAGAGAGGAGTGGAATGAATTTCCTAGGCAAACTGGAATTGCTGTCACCAGAGGTTTTTAGGAAACAGACAAACAGCTGTCAGGAATGACACAGACATGGCCTGCGGACACTGAGATGATCTGAATGACCTCTTGCAGCCCTATAGTGGAAAATCAGACTGGACTAAGGAGAGGGTAATTACGGATGAGCAAGGCAGCAGCAGGAATCCTGAGGACATGCTCAAAATAAAACTGCAGTGACAAATGCATCACTCAAGGTCTGGCCCTGTAGAACTGTAAAAATCACTCATTCCCACTCCAGCCTTTACATACATAATAAATGTGACTGCATTTTCGTTCTCATAAAAGCAGACATACTATTTAAAGCAAAGTCTAGAAAAAGGTGCATTAGATTGAACACATCATTTATTAAGCAAAAGGCATAAACTTAGCCCTCCCAGCAGTCTGCATCCACTGCTTTCCAGCACTACGCAGAGCAAGTTAGGTACTCTTATACTGCACCTTGCATAACTTCATCACACTGCTCTGCTTCCTCACCCAGCTTGAACGATCCACACAACAAGGCAAAAATGGAAAGGCCTGAAAACAAAAGCTGTCCACAGCAGCAGCATTTCATTCTTCTAACTACTCTAACTTCGTTTGAAGAAGACTTTGAAGGGATGGCACTGAAAGTTCTCACTCTTTTTAGGTCATTGATAGATGAGGAGCACACTCACATTTTGAAGAATTTATTATCAAGAGACGCCCCGCCTAAGTGATCTAATGCATCTAAATAACTCTGTGGAACTGCTCACAAGGAATTTGACCATGAATCTGAGAAAGACTCAAGCTCTTAAATCTCACGCAAGATCCCTCCTCATCCATTCCTTCATACTACAATATGACTTCTTTACTTTTGGCTTCTCTCTGACAAATGAAAAGTCTTCAGCCTACTGAAGTTAAGCTGTGTAATAATGTATCTTAGCATAATTACATCTGATAAAGAACCACTTTAGATAAAATATGCTTGTATCACTACATTTTTTCTTTCTTACTTCCTAAAAATGGAGACAAATTAGCAAGTCTTCATTGTCCTAGAAAAAGGCATCCAGCATTTTATTGGCATTTTCATATTTGCTTGGCTCCATTTTACATTCATCAAGGGTGACATCATTCACATATTTTTATTTGCATTAGAATGACAATTTAGGATCATTGTGCAATCCCAGCAATATGCACCATACTGCACAGCTCTGATCTCCCTACTGTGCTGAGAATAGGGAATCTAACACCAAGACAGTGATGTAATAGTTTATCTTTACATAAATGACTGCTTTCAGCTTCTAGTCTCTAAGTTTTGGGGGCTGGAGGAAGGGAGATAGCGGGAAGGAGAGGGACAGAAGAAAGAGAAGAGGGATCCCAAAGAGCTTTGTCCCTCCAAAGAAAATGCCTTTTCTGTCTTCAGAAGGGCAATTATGGAACAATGTACTTCAGAAATGTATGGATCTGGATCCCACCATCGCAGACAGAGGGACTATAGCAGGCATTCCCACCGAATTTTCCATCTTTTCCTCTTCAAACCCAGAGTCAGAAATTCCTTTGTTTTCTCTTCAGTCCCCAAACTGCTCGAGACTAAGCAGCCCAGATAGCTTCTGGGCTTCAACTGCCTCATTGTCTTGGATCATTTTTGTTCCAAAGATACTTCTTGTAAGGATGACGGGCCACCATTGAAGCAGCACTGTATTCTGCATAATAACAGAAGCTGCTTCATATATGTATTTTTCCAAGGGTCACTACATGTCTTACCAAGAATGTCATTTGTATGAGGGCATTTAACCTTTCTTTTTTACCTTTTCGCATATACCAGAAGATCCCTCTATTTTACAGACAGCTGTAGCTGAGATTTTATTGATTACTTCTTATCTTTGTGAAACATGTATAACAAAATTACTAGGTTTCATACTATCACAAAAGAATGAAAGGAAAGAGTGGGTAAAACCAATTCTAGGCACAGTGCAAACCAAATCAGGACAAGACTCATGAGTTTGCTGGCACCTACTATTCTGCTCTTCTTGTCCATTGTACTCATCATAGCATTATTTCTGAAAAATGTTCTTAAGTCTTTTTCGAAATTTGTTTACCCCTGGGGCTAGCATTTTGTACTAGGAGTTTAGCTCTGCCAACAGAAGAGTCAGCCAGATAGTGCACCAACCAATCCTTGGGCTTCCCTGCTCTATTCCCAGATGCCTCTTAACACTGCAGCAGTTTCCATGTTATCATTAAATAATTGGAGGTGGGGAAGATTTGAGAAGAGCAAGTTACATGTATTGGCTTCCACAGATGAGAAGGTAAAAGATAGATTTTTTTTTTTCCCAGATGGATAATTTCTTAATTATCTGTATAGATTTTCTGTCTTGCTATTGCTACCACTGCATCTCATTAGGATTTGTTTCACTTCAGACAGTCTGACAATTGTTGTTTCTAGATGCTTTTGAAAATTACTATAATTTGTTTGTTACTTGTGTTAAAAAAGGCTCAGATTATGAGCTTTTCCAACAAATGTTTACCAAGTGTAATAGAATACATAATGAAAATTTACTCTATAACACTTACTGGTTTTACTTCTTGTTATTACAAGGTTGTGTTCTTGGTGGTTTTCTTTGGGGTTTTTTGTTTGTTTGTTTTATAATCAGAAATATAACAACCCTATCAAATAATAGTTAAATCCTAAGCAGAGCTCTTAAGAGTTAAGCTACAGTTAGAGTACTGGAAGCAGGACTTCATTAATGTGAGCAGTATGTCATTACAGCTTATAGATATCAAATCATGGCCACTAGTAGCTGAGAGTTATTACTTAAGGGCTAAGTAGGATCTTGCCTGAAACAAGATGTCAGTCCTGCTTGCCCTCCTAGTACCGTGTGCCACACCTCCACGTCACAGACACCTTACACCCAGCACACCCAGTGGGGAGCTCAAATATGAAGAACCTGTTTTGAATGATCCCATTTGATAAAACGTGTGTCAGCACTCTTGGGCTTTGAGAAGCGGGAAACAAGAGACATGAGAATGCTCACCCCCAGGACCACTCTTCCGAGGTGGAACCTGCAGCGGTGACCAGAGGGTTCTCCGCTGCCCTCTGTATGGCTGGCAGCACTTAACAGGTGGCGCTGCAGATGGTCCCAGTCTCCCCCTTGGGACACCAAGGCCCAGGATGGACATAAGCAGCCCCAGTGTGAGGTGCCTGAAGGGCTACAACCCCAGACCTTTCAGTGGGGAGAGCAGAGTTATTCATCACATTAGAATATTACTTTTCCTTCTGAGAATACTGCGCCCATTTCAGTTTATCCAAAATCTTTAACACACTAAAGTGATTTAGGAAAGGTATCACTCGTCTCTGTTTTCAAACTGTTTTGCTTGTGGACTTGACAACAAGAATTTGTGTTGGCCTTTTTTATTGCCTGCTGGAAGGTGCACACTCTTCACAGGCTCTGCAATCGGATGCTTTCCAGAAACAGCAGCAGTAACTCGGAGAGCAAAAGGCCCTTAGGAAGATGAGTAATGCAGAGAGTAAAGGGAGGGATTTTTGTGGCACAGGGCCCAAACTGCAATCCTTCATGAAGATCAATCAGTTTTGGATGTTACTAAGCCTGAACGGCAAACGCCTCTATGTAAGGAAAAAAGTGCTTGCCCTTCACTCATCGCTGTCCCTAGGGAACTAACTCAGTCATCGGGCTGTCCAGTGCCTTTGCTGTAGAATTTGGTGTCAAACCACATCAGCTTGAAAACTGTATTTCTCTAGGCTAGCGCTGACATTCATAGTTCAAAGAAAAGACTGCAGGCTTGATTCATTCTCATTTTATGCCACAGCAGTTCCACAGAAATCAGAATTCCAGGTACCAATACATACCTGGAATGAATCTGGCCCTGCATTCAGGAAGTTCTCCTTTCTTGGAAAGGAAGCTCCTGCGGGGCTTGTGTTCCCACTGCACGGGTAACAATGGTGCTTTTATGAGACTGTGAATATGATTTTGATAAAGGAAAAAATTGTTTCCACTGGAAGTATAAACCCCGTAGGAGCACTTCACTTGGTGTCCCATAAAGAAAAAAAATCATGTCTGGCAGGGCACTGATTTAATTTAGATCGTAACAGTGCTCCACAGCCACAACATTTTGGTTGTGATGCAGCCTCTTCAAATGGCATGCTCTGGAATTCATTTCCAGAGCTGCTTTTAATAATTTGAACTATTAAGATAAGTACTTTGAAATTAACTCTGCTGTAAGCCTCTGGGAGGCTTGACCAGATGACCTCCAGAAGTCCCTTCCAACCTTCACTGAATGTAAGATTCTGAGATTATTTACTTCTGTTACTGTTCATCCTGCCAAGGTTCTGCTTCAAAACAGATTCTGATCCAGCTCTCCCTTACTACAAAGCACTGACTTTCCAGTTGCTAACAGACTAGTAACCAGAGTGCTTTACTGCAAGATTATTACTAGCTCCATTCATCTACACCAAATCCACTTCCAGATCTGCTTTTACTGCTTAGATTTCTTTGTGCATGGGAGTACCTTGTAATTTCCTCTTACTTAGACAAGCAACTGGGACTTTTGAGACTGCCCTCATCTGTTCCCCAACTGCTTCCATATGACTTAACAACTCGCCATTGTTGTTATCTCATGGCAGATGAGGAGGGTCTGATGGCAGCCAGAACACAGAAGCAAACCTCATTTTGCTTTAGTTTTTAATGAAAAATAAATACTTTTACACACCGGTATGGACTGGGCATATGGCGATGTCTTCCTCTGCTCCATATGGTGTTTATGTCTATACATACCATGCACATGTAAACCCTGTGTTAGCAGCATTCTTTCCCAGGAAAAGCCAGTCCAAACCCCAAACTGACACACCCTGTTACTCCCTTGAACACATCACTCAAACGCAGATAAATTACAAATGTGAATGTGCTACATTACTCATGTTTCTCTTGGCACTTCCAGAGATTTTTTTCACAGTGTGCCAAAAATGCTTCTGTCAGGAGGGATCCAGCTCCTTACCAAATGCAAATATGCTGATGTGATGGAGCTGGCACAGATTTACCAGGTGAGGAGGGCAGGAGCAAGGGGCTAGGACAGGCTTCACCCCTCCATCAGTACCAGCCACTGACTCCCATTTCTGCAGTCACCCCCCACACCCATCTTCATTTTTGCGCTGCATACACCCTGGTGCTCTTCAAACAAGATGCCTCTGCCTGGCGGCACTCCTGAAGCAAGCCCGTTCATTCAAGCTGGTAAGCCTGTCACTCAGTATTTAAAAGAGCTTCCAGTTTTGCAGTATATAAATTAACCTTGACACCTACTGCAGCGGTACCTTCGCTTTTCCTGCATAGCCAGCTGCACTTGACAGGAGTTAATAACTGCAGGTAGCAAGAGAAGGACACTGCTTTCGGGAAAAAAAAAAAAAAAAAAAAAAAAAAAAGAGGAAAAGATTTCAGGGAACACGAAGATGTTTCTTGCAGTGCAGAATTTTGAAATTAAGTTACAGTCAAATAGCCAAAAACACTTGTATCCCTTTGATCTTTGATGCTCAGCCACAGTGGACATGGCATTATTTCTTCTTTTACTTGCTTTGCGCAGGAGTTCTATTTCAAGGCATCAAAGTGCTGAGGGATATTAGTAGAAGGTAGCATTTGTGTGGCCCTTATCCCAATTAGCTGTGTTTCCACATGTCCTTTAATTCACCCAACTAATCCCAGAGATAGCGTGACCTTTGTCTTTCACCTCCTTTATCACACACAGCAAAAGAACAAGTTCCCATAACTTAGGACTGCCATTACAAATAACCAGCCAGGACTGAACTCTATAGCTTTTGTCTGCAGAACCAAAACACCTTTTCTTTGCCAAATTCAAAGCAGAGTTACAAGTTAGGAATCTGCTTGTAATACATTTGTAGCAAATATTTTATGCAAATTCTGGCACTGTTTTTTTTTAAATTAAGTATTCCATCAGATATCCATCAATTATTCCATACATTGACAAGCCTGACTACCAAATAATATTCTGCAAATATTTGCCACAAGTCATTGCCTTACACTTTAATGCATTTCTGATTTAGAAAAAAAAAAAAAAACAAGCTTGACCAAAGCAGCCATGTCACAGCCAGAGACATCACTTGCATTTGCATTTGTACTGTGCAACCAAATCCAGGCCATGGGAAAAAGACACACAGCCTAAGTGGTAACAGCAAACAAATAGGGACATGTTAAGCAAGAGAAGGGAAGATTTCTTCTCTTGTTCTTCTCTTGAGGCAGAACACTCAGCAACATGCAGCTTGGGGATCATCCAGTTCACCTGGAAGAGTGAAGCCAGGACCTCTTCTCAGGGTGAGGCACATCATCTCCTAAGGAGAGAGTCAAAAGCTACCACAAGAGCAATGGCCACCCAGCCATGAGAAGCCAAGACACCCAACGAGACTGCAGGCATCCCCTCATTGCATATGGGATACAGAGTCACCAGGAACTGCCACATACACTGAGGCTCCTGAGCCTCCATCCTTCTCCATATTTTGGCAACAAACCTGGCAACTCACAGTGGCACAGAGCCCTCCGTGAGAGCAGAGGCTAAACAAGAGGACATCAATAGGGTCAGAGCTCACGGGGACCAAGTGACACATGAGCTACTGCCAGCCTGCCAAGCATGGCCGTGACTCCAACACAGGTGTCCCTCTGCTTCATACAGGGCCCCTTGTGCCTTCACAGTGATCTGATCTGCTTACTACAAGCCAAAACACAGCTGGTACCCTTTCCACTGGCACACCGGCCCACGTTTCTGCTACAGGCCTCATTCTCCCTTCCTGCCCCATCTCCCTTCCCAGCCTGCTTAAACAGCCAGCAGCATTTGTTCACATCTACTGAGCAGCGATGGCCTGAGTCCAGACCCAAGCTGGCGGGATCAGCGTCGTCCTATTCAGCGACACACAACCTACTTGTCATCCTTTTGGGAAGCAGTGACTCAGACGTAACGTTATTGCGGCCTGGCAGCTGGTGGGACCGGCGAGACGCACAAAAGGAATAATAGTGCCATGCACGGTGCCACAGAGAGCCTGGCTGCAGCCCTCATTCAAGCCCTGGCATAATTAAAACAGCATTACCATTCCTGGTGGCAGATTTTCACCTTCTGTAAGCCCAGACTTTTTGTGAGTGCTTTGTTTTACCAGTTTACTATGTCTGGAAGTCAATGGATTATGAAACAGAAGAGCAAACTCTCTTCTTTTGTGGTACTGCTGTTAGCAAGAACTGTGGGGCCCACCTTAGGGGCTGGGTATATGGTGGAGGCTTGGCTGGAGCCTTGCCAACCACCACGCAGACAGCAAATCGAAGTGGGGGTTACTGTTTTGCAGGGCTCCAGACAGGATCTTTTTGTCAGATGCTACCTCTGAAGGAGGCAAGTGTGGGAAATACCACACCTACTGCAGGCAATCTTTCCTTCTTCACTTGTGGTTTCAGAGCAGAGCTCCGTGTGCTGCCATAGTCTTTCCTCCTCGCCCACTGCCCACTCCCACCCGTGGCAGTGCCCTTCCAGTCCTGCTGACACAGCTGGTTTTGCTGGCATGGCTTTGCAGACCCAGGGAACTCATCTGGATGGATGAAGGAGAAAAAAGAAAATAATGAGTCCCTCTAAGCAGAAAGCAATTGCAGATGATGATGCACAGTTTGCCCCACACAGCAGTGCACTGTTCATGGTACCTGTATCTCCCCAAAAAATACCTGTACTTATGCACTGCAGCATCCATGTAATGCTCTGCAAAGAACATGTCCTCCTGGTCGCTTCACACAGGCTCTAGCTAGAAATCCAGCTCCTCTCTATCTTCTCCATTATTAAAGATCTAGCCAGTACCAAACCACAATATCTATGTTTCTCCCTCAATACAGACTTTAGCCCCACCTGAAAACTGCAGATACAAACAAGAGCGTAAAGGAAGACAAAACATTTTCAGGGCAGCTACAGGCAAAAACTAAACACATCTCCCTCCTTTTCCCTTCCTAGGACACAAGACGTTGCTGTTACTTCACCCTAGACCTATTCACATGAGTGAACAGCCTATGAATGCCTGCTCCACCTGAGGCAATGCCCACTCCTAGCCCAGGCAACTCCAGCAGCTGATCCCTGCTCCTCACATCCCACTTAACATCCTAACCCATCCCCCAACTTCCATTTTTGTGCTCCCATGGCTGTCTCAGCAGCTGCTCTTCGCTTTCCCAAGCAGCAGTGGAGCTCAATTGACCTAATTCCTGCTTGTTTCCCTGCCACCCACAGAATTCGAAATAGCAGCAGCAAAAGCTGCCAATGCGTTTGTCAGCATTTGCTCTGCAGTCGCGCAGGATCAGCTCACAGTCGCTCAATTTCCTTCAAGCCCCACAAGGGCTAGAAACTTTCAGTCTGTACAATTTGAAACCTGTAAAAGTGGTGGACAGTCATTCCAGAAAGCTCCTTAGACAGCCTCAAGGACAAGTGGATTCTTTGTACCCTACAGCACAGCATCAGCAGTGTTCTCTATAGTGCAAACATCGGACTTGCGTATTTGTGAAAATCCACGGATAAGTTCCCATCTGCTGTCTTACCTCCTTGTCAGATGTAGTTTGGGCTTGCAGTCAGGTTTGGACTATCAGGCTGATCTTTTTTTTTGGTAATGAAAGCTGGATTGGTCTTGATACTTCAGCAAGACAGGACTTAAACTTGTATATGTATTCTGTTGTGAAATTAGTCGTCCCCTGTCAGGCAATACAAGGAACCGGTTATTGCTTTGTCTGGAGCAGCCTCTCTTTGCACAAGCCCATAATCTCAGATATCAAAAAATCATACAAAAACAATTCTTCCCTTCTCATGTCACAGCCTGAGCTGCACAACTGTCCCCAAAACTTTCCAGGCTACAAAGTTAGCAGGAGTGGGAACAGTTATGTTAATTAGTGAGTGTATGGAGAGGAAGCCAAAGATATGTTAAGATCTGATACGGCATATGGGATCTGATAGCATGTCATTAGAGGTAGAAAGCAATCCTTCTCAGTGTAGCTTTTCAGCTGCTTATTAAGGCTTTCTGTTCAAATTTTTAAGTGCTCAGGCTGAAATTTTCCATGCCATAATTACTACTATTCTGGTAAATAAAGCTTGCTATAATGCAGAGACACAAGGGCATTTCCTAACTTTTGAGAGTGTGCCTCTGCAATCCTACTCATTTTTCTTCTGGTAGCTGCCAAAGGGGAAGGAAGGCTTAACTCTAACTGAACATGAGCAAGGCTGACATTCATGTTCTCCCAAACGATGGGCACCAGCCTACATCAGACAGCGATGCAAACTTTACCAGAATTTATTTTCTGTCCTTGCATCTGCAGTGGGTTTTTATTGCTCTTGAGAGTCAAGGTGTATCTCCTATATCAGTCAGCAAGAGACATCATAAAAAATAATGGTGGCCAATCACTGTCCAAATAATCCTTTGTCCCATACCTTTGGCAAGGGGAACTGTTACGAGCAGACAAAGGCTCATAACATATCATAATGTGAAGCATCCTTTTGGATTCAATGTCAATCAAATCACATGCTGTACACTATTAACTTGCTCTGCAAATGCTTTGCAGGATAGCTAGAGGGCTTCATTCTGACTAAACCTTGATCTGTTTAGATTTTAGTATTTAACTGAAGCTCAAACCTTTCTGTAGGTGTCTTACCCACTATCCCAAACTATCCCTATCACCAGAGTGACCAGTGTATGTTGTTCTTTCAAAGCTCGTCATAGCTTCAGATAAGAAGCTCTGGCACTACTAGGATTTTGAGGAAACCTCAAAGTCAAACAGCCTGTGTAATAACTATGAAAATTGTATTATTAACTTCTACACAGAAGCAGCATGACACTCTGCAAGGGAAATACACAGGCTGTCAGAAGCACTGAGAGAAGGTGTCAGCTACAAATTAATGGCTATTTAAACATATTATTTGTTCCAAAGTGTTAAAAATGAGCTTTTTAGCTCTGATGGCAGAAAAGGTGGTGGTGTGTCAAGTCCCACATCAGCACGCCATCGCTCCCAGCTGCTGCTGCCAGCATTTCAAAGCTGTTGATTGCTACAACTTCAAGACTCCCATGGGGAAAGAAAGCCTCTGTAGAAACAAAAAACAGTTTTATTCCTTCCCCTTGGTTTCGTTGAGGCAGAGGCTTTCCACTTTTAGCTCTGCTGACAAACACACAATTAAAAAAACTAAAGGAGAGGAACAGAGATCGACTTAAGCTAGCACAGATGGACGACTTGGATGATACTCTAACTGATGGACTCCTACTCATTGAGAAACTGAATTTACAACTCATTAACTATGCATCGGCTCAACTAAACAGTGCAATGTGGCTTCCATATCCTAATCTCAGGGTATCGCAGATTTCCAAAGAGCACTGTGAAAGCAAAAAGGCCCTTACAATCTGAAATTTTTACTGCCGTTCGCATTTTGCCTGCTTAAAATTTACCACCTCAGAGAAGCCGAGCCTCTGACACGAAACAGTTTAGGAAAATGAATAGTAGAGCCAAAAGTCAACTCTGTGGAAGGCAGAAACCTCTGCATTATCTGAAAGAAGTACTGTCTTAGCAACTCTGCCAGTACTTTTTTTGTATGGGTAGGTTTGCAGGGGGATGTATGTGTTAACCACTGCTGTCTTCAATGGAATTAATACCATACATGCTGCCGCCGAAGGTATTCAAGAACTATAGGCTGGTACTACTAAGTGGAAATACTATTCACATTTTTCACAGCACTTGCAGAGAAAGACAGCGAGCATGGCATACACTGGTACTGTACTGCCCACAGGTGAATAAGGGACCATTGACTTTAATCAACATGAAAAGCTATCTGTTCAATCTACTGCAAAACTGTTGACAGAGACTTGTAGGCCCCAAGTAAACCATTATACACAGAATAGGTCTGTGAAGTCCGTGCTTCACATAGGCATGAAATACCTGTATTTTATATCAGCTTTTCTTGAAAATCTTCCTGCAGGTCCCTGGAGCAGGCAGATGGGAGCAGGAGAACTCACAGGGCTCAGGGAGGTGGGACCTGTGGAGCTTCAGAGGCACTAGGTTGGCTTCAGCCTCCAGCATACTACCACCTGGGTCTCGCTGCAGCCATAGCTCAGGTGCCTGCAAGCCACCAAGATGCAGACCTAAGAGTCCCTGGCTCCTGGCTCTCATGAGCTCACTAGCTAGGCAGGCAGCTGGCAGAGAATGAGGCAGGTTTCAGATCCTGCACTGGTTTTCTCAGGAAGTTGCCTGATATCTGCCAAAATCACATTTGTAACCAGCCCTGTTTCACAGACTCATCTAATTTCAAGTTGTGATTCCAAGCCTGGCTACTCCACGTATTTCTCTGTGATCTTCTTAGTCTGACATCCAACACCAACTCAAAGATACCAGCCATTTGCATTCAGAGGTCTAGCATCAACCTTCATGCTCATGGCAGGACTCCTCTATCTGCTCAGAAATGCTAAAATATCACAGCATTGGTGCATCCTTGATTATGTTGACAGAGTCAGCATTTGAAAACTATTAAAAACTATCAAATGCCAACCAGCAGCAATCCTAGCCTAGCTGCTAATTTCTCTTTTGAGTAAATCGCTTCTTTCCACATCTGAAGTTGCACAAAACCTCTCACATGAATGTAAGACTCTCACTAACTTTAAGTCCATGGGGAACTTGGGTACTGGGAATAACAGAGCTGATAAGATGATACAGAGGTCCAAAGCATTAAAGAAGAGAGCATGGAGATTAAAGGGGAGACAAACACACTTGAGCCTGCACTGGCAAGTGCTCCCAAAAGAAATCACACCGTGGAAGTTAGAAGGAGGTTTAAATTAGATGAGGTACTGTTATTCTTAACGTTTGTAATCAAAAACCTGTGGTTTCAATTAGGAAAGCAAAGATGCCTGGCCAACATGCTATTACCAGCTTTTTGGCAGGCAGAGCCATTTACAACAACCAGCCTGCCTCTCCTGTGCTCAAGCCTTCCCAACTGTATAGCTCTTGGAACAGACTCCAGCCACTATTGTGGAGGACAAAGTCCATATCAGACGGACAGTCAAGCAGAACAAAGTGTTATTACTTTCTCAAAGTTGCTATTCAGTCACACCCCTTATGTTATTCCTGTAAAAACGAGGGAGTGATTTTAATTATTATGTATGGCAAGAAAAAGAAAATCAAAATAGGAGATGATTTGTGTGTTTTTTTTTTGTTTTGTTTTTTTTTTTTTTTTCCCACCTTTCAAGCTGAACTTGATAGTAAAGCTCCCCAGAATAACTCAACATATCTTCTTTTTGATTTTTCTTCTCCACCTGCCTACCCTTGGAACGCATTTGGAACCACCACAGCACTTAGCAGGTTGTTGGCTCTCAGGAGAATGTATTTGGTAATACTGGACCAGAAACAAGGAAAGTAGGTGGGAGAGATATGCACAAAGACCAATGTTTGCATAGAGAGAACTGGGGCTCTTGAAGTCAGGCTGCACCAGCAAGCATCCTTTCAAGTTTCACTCATCCATGCAGACCCAGCCCAGTGCAAAACTGCTTGTGTTCTGTAGAAAATACCCTCATTTTTTCCTTCCATCCTATTTAAAGCTCCACTTCATTGTATTTACTGGTATTCTGACTTTAATAAATAATAATCGTATGCTTCTTGGAGACTCTAGGCATCTTAACACATAATTAATCATACAGCCAAACCCCCGGAACCTTCAAATCATCACTAGAAAGGAAATCTTCCAGGCAGCCACCTTGAAAAAAAAAGGAGATCCTTTCTATCCCTTAATTGGTCTGGGAAGCACAGCACTCTCAAACGGATGTCTTCTGCTCCATACCCACAAACCTGGGCTCAGACCAAGCTAGGGAAATAAATTCCAGAGACGCGCAGCCCCCGCAGAAGCACATCCTGCCAACACCCTTCTCTGCTACACACTATGTCAGGCTGAAGGGACCGTGAGGAGAAGGAAGAGGAAGAAAGGTAGCATCCTTTCTCCTCAAGCAAGAGTAAGTATGGCCGGTGACAGTTTAGAGATAAAACATCACACACAGACACAGGCAACTTAACAAAGCTGATAAGCGATGGGAAGGTGCAACCATTGGCGAGCCTGGGCGTAACGTTCCAATGGAGCAGGTGGCCAGGCCCATGTGCTCCCCACACACCACCATGACGGTGCCGCCTCACCACCCCATGGTTTTTCAAGCAAGTGACTCCACAGCACCCTTCCCACTTGCTCCTGGGGTCTTTGTCTTAGGCATGGCCCCATCACAGGTCTAACCCGTAGACCTAGCAAATGCCCTCCGAGCTAGTCAGAGCAGATAGCTTGAGACACTGTTTATTTCCTTCCTAATATCTAAGCTCCTTTTCAGACTGCTACACAATGAAGTAAGGTCTAATATGTAATGGATTACCAACAGGGCAAAGGGAGCAAATAGCTAACTTATTTGTTTTAGAAGGAGCATGCAATAAAAAAAAAAAAAGTGCAGCCTACTGTATTGTGCCCATGAACTTTATCCTTCTGACTAGCACGCGGTGTCCAAGAAAAATTTCCTCCTCCAAGAGATTGCAGCTTGGGACCGGAGCCCACAGACTCCCAAGAAGCTCCAGCTAACCAGCTCCAGCTAACCAGCTGCGTGTCCCTGGGGGGCAGCTAAGTTGGCAGTGGCTTTCCTTGCACTAAATCCTTACTGCTTTAACAAGGTTGCCTGGAAGTGGCTTGAACAGACAAAAAGGGAATGCTTCTCTGATCAAGTGACTCATAGAAAGAGGGAGGGAGGTCGTAAGATACTCTTGGAAAGGATTTCAAAGCCGAGAATATTGTTCCAGGAAATGTTTACAGACTGGAATAGAGGAAGTTTTGACTTTCATTTGCTCATTCTGTTGCAACATGACATGTTTACCAAAAATCCATACAGAGACGGAAAAGAAAAGATCCCTTCTGAAGAAGAGCTGGGCAGGAGGCAAAAGCAGTTCTGCCAGTGTGAACTCTGCTTTAAAGAACTAGCCAAGAACAGAAAATGAGCCCCGTTCTGGCTCCGCAAGGCATATACCTCAACCCCATGAGCATCACAAAAAAGAACAAAACCCAGACTAAATGAGAAGTAGCTGAAGCACGAGCAGGACATTGTCACTGCAGTTTTTAGGGCTGTACCTGCCACATACTGACTGCTTTACAGACACCAAAATAGACAACGCTCCTCCCTGGAGATGTCAGCAGTGTCTGGGAAATGGAGCAGTTAGAGAGGGACTACATTTCGTTGGTTTGCTTGTTTTATAACAAATGGAACACAGTTGCAACATCCAACAGAGAAAGCAGGATGTTATGGATGTTCCTGTGGAAGGGCTCAGTAAAATCAGTCAGGATTTACCACAGTAACCCCTAATATTTTACAGTTGAGATTCTACTGAGCAAGCAGGCAGTGGCCTGTGCCTTACTGTTCAGTTCTTCAGCCACTACATTTCTTCCTGAGTGTTGCTTCATTCCCAAAACCACTCAGGATGGCTCCTCCTGGTCCCTACCAAGAGGTTACTTGTCCCTCCTTTTATTGCCACCCAGTTTTTGGCAGCAGACCGGAGGTGCTCCTGCCTGACCTTTTGGAAGTGCCGTCTCCCAGGGCCGTGAGACAGCTGCCTTGGAGCTGCTCCTCACCCCTACTGAGCTCTCACCTGGCCAAAGCTGTGTCATCCTCCCATTGGAAAGCCCTACAAGAAAAGAGGCCTCTGGAAGAGCCCTTGTGAAAAGTGGGAAGAGAGGGCTGAGAGAACAAGCAGGTGACAATTGTCTCTGAAACCTCGCCACTCAGAAATCTCACAGCATCTCCTCTCTTCCTCATCTCTCAACTAACCTGGCTCCAGACAGAATGGGAGCACTTTCAAACAGGCCCCAGAGCTTAGGGGGCTGGGGAGCAAGAAGAAAGACTCCCTGCAAGCTATAACAGCAGCTATCAACCCAGCACTCACCAAAGGTGAATTGATGTTAATTTAGAATGACAGAAAGACAAGGAACCTGTTCTAGAAGGAGTGTAAGAAAGTTCAGGAAGAAGGTAAGCATTTCACTCCTGGAGATATGTGCCAGAAGACAACAGGAGATGCAAAAGCCATATTTTCGCCTTTAACTCTTTTTGCAAACCATATATATTCCTCATTACACACAACTGGAAGCCTAATAAGGGAAAAAAGAAGGTACTTAGTTTTGCAAACTTTTTTTTTTTTTTTAAGAAAAGAAGAAAATCCCTCAGATATCAACATTACTCTAACCTGTGGACCCCTAAGAGGACTAGCTCTTGCTTTGGAAATGAAGGGTCCCCACACTTTAGTGATTTAAAGACATTTTGAAATGTTAACCTATTTGACAAAATATTAGTCAGAAGCACTGCCAGAACGCATGAATTAATAGGACCCATATGTAACTGCTTAATAGTAAACACTCGCTTAATCCTGTGTAGCTAAATGGTATAACAAAAGAATTAGCTGGTGACATCCACTTTGGAAATATGATCCAATCGATATTATGATTTCTTTTTAACAGCTGAACTAGTTTTGACACATGTAAAAATGTGGTTTCCATCAGACAAAACTGCGCCACAAAAAAGCCTTGTAAAGGAGCCCAGATCTGTGGGCTTTAAACAACGCAGTGAAGTGAAGAAAACTCGCAATGGGACTGAAGCTGGGAGCGCAGGAGGAGGAAATAAGTGGTCCCTCAGTCATTATTACCAGCCATGAGATCACACAGACCTTTCATCTTGTATTATCAATCTCCCTTAGTGCTGGACTTACAATAAAACATGCAGTGCCAGGCATAGCTGTAACACGAGAAACAGCAGAATTCCCCCTGCTTTTCCCCTCCCGATTGCCCTCATTTACATCAACTCCTCAGCCAACAGTAACAGCTAATGGAGCAGGACTGCAACAGTCCCGGTTCAGCGACACTGCCTAACTAGGAACACTAAAAGGGTATGCAGAAACACAGACCAAAATGATAGACATTGACACTTATACTTAAAAAAAAAAAAAAAAAAGAGAGAGAGAGAGAAAGGAAAAAAAGAAAGTCATTCTCTCAAATCAAACCAAAATATTCCCCACACTAGGGGCACTGCACAACTGAGATAAACCAGCAGAATATTTTCATGAGAAAACCCCACTGTCCAAGCTAATCTGATTTGCTCTATGTCCAGACAGGAGCTGAACGAAACTTCCTCCTGGTGATGGTCTAAATTCAAGCTCTCGACCCACCAAGAACCATAATTGTCTTGGCTCAGGCAGGATGCAGCCCCTCAACAGCGTTCCACCTGCGGTTTTAAGATGGCATTTCATTAAACTGAAGTATCTTGGTGCAAAATTTACAGATTAGCTCCCAGGCTATCTCATATTCCTACACACTCAGAAGCACAAATGAAGCCAATCAGGCCTGATCCCATGCTGGGACCAATGACAAAGCTACCCAAACCCTTACAGATGGACCGAGAGCAATGCATCTCCTGTGCGAAGCAAAGACAAAGAAGAGAAACATGGCCAGAAAGTGCACACATGCTGAGCAGTGTGTGGTGTGTGTCTACGTGTCCCTGTATTTATGTGCCTGCATGCCTATCCTTTGGCTGCATTTGTGGAGGACAGAGAAGAAATAAGGCAAAGTGATTACAACAGGAAGCAGGGCCACTTTGGTTTTAAGCTGAGCATATCACAAGGACCTCAAGAAGCAGGCGGCTCCATTTCCTCCAGCAGGTCTGTACCAGTTTTACAGCTCCTGGCTGCTCCCCCGGGGCGGCACCAAGGAGCCCTGTACCCGACACCTGCAGACTTTGAGGAAAGCCGCCCCACGCACCGCTTCGGCACTGCTCCCTTACATCTACAGCTTGGCTATTTCCTTTCAAAGGTCACACGGAGTAGGTTTTAATATTCAAAGAACTGTTTTCCTTTCAGGATACTGCCTATTAGTTTCACAGCTGAGGGAGGATGGATAAACATGAGTGGGCTTCTTTGATTTGCTTTGTGAAATAAATATTCGTTCCCACAGATCTGAGTCAAACATTAACACTAATGCCTTACTCTAGCAGCCCATAACAACATGAAAGGTGAATGTGCACATTTGGAAGAGTCAGCCTTCAGAAAAAAGAAATAAGGCAATGCCAGCAGTATCTCAGAGAGGTCTTCAGCCCTTTGTGCAACAGAATTCCCAGGTCACCCATCTTTGTACTATCTAAAAAAGAACAATTTCTTTGTTGTTTTTGTCTGTTTCTTTAGTTATATTGTTCTTTATTCATAAGCTCCTCATTGGCCACGCCAATATGGCAAGCTGTCTTGAGAAGAAGGCCATCTTGCCAGGTAGGAAAGGCTGTTCACAGGTATCAGCACAGTTTAAATTCAGCCCTGTCTCTCCAAAAAAAAAAA
>VXAV01009790.1:79259-103053 GCA_013399715.1 Alectura lathami
AAAAAAAGGGCAGGAGAATCAATCTTTCAAAAAGTAGTTTTTGCCCTGAGAGTCCTCCATGCTCATGAACTGCCTAGCACAAAGCTAAGGAATCACCACTGCTCACATGGCTCACATGGGAGGGAAGGACAACGCTGGTGCACACTTCATCCTCTGCAGTACAATCTCCTTCAGAGAGCTAAGCCACCACACTAATAACTACAGAGGAAAAAAATCCCAGTGAAATGCTTGCCAAAGCTCATGTAAAGGTATGGCTTGTTCCAAAAAAAGGGTTATTCCCCAGCTAGCTCAGCCTAAGATCAGGCTGATAATCTGATGAACAGCAACATCACAAGGACAATTCCTCTATTTCTGAGCATGGGGTTACTAAAGCTTCTGAAATGGACCACCGATAACCTGATACTGATGCTAACCCTGTAACAGCATTATGGCAATAAAAATAAAGTAGGAATACTAGCCAGTGTGCACAAAGGAATATAAAAGGGTGAAGATATGATAGGTTTATTCTTTTCTTTTTTTTTTTTTTTTTTTCACATGAGCAAAAAGCAAATGTAAATTTCAAGCATGCTCCTCAGCTGCATCTCATCACTTCTAACCTTACTCATCTCAAAAACTTGCACTTGCAATCCACTGGTCACTGCATTAAAATCCTAAATGCTGGCAGAAACTCAGTCATGGCTTTAGTTGTTGATGTGCATGTTTCAGTCTTACCTTAACACTCAGAAGAGAGGTCTTCATTTCTACAGAGCGGGCCAGAAATAATGTACAGGGACATTTTACACACAGAACAAGTGCTGCGACGGTTATCTTTAGAAAAGGCAAACTTTGAATGCTTGGTTCGCATTTAAGTGCCCCTTGATATGGCTCAGTCTTTGAACAGCCAATTTCTCATGCTTCTGTTCATGGGAGAGCCTCTCTCCCATTGCCTTCAGCCATTTGTCACCCTACTGCAGCTTGCTAGATGCCCTTCTTCCTCTTTCCTACTCCATCCTGAAAGAAAAGAAGCTCCCTCCCTCAATTGCTTCAGGCAAAAATCAGCTGGGTTCATTTAGAGAACTTGGTGGTTCAAGCTAAGCCAGTCTCTCTGGGTTTTAATGCCTTTAAGACTTGTTCTACCCGAAGTAACTCTAATGGTTTGACTGTTTCAGCTGGGAAGCCCTGCTAGGAAAACAACATTTTAAAAGGATGAGAAGATACTAATGTGCCATGTCAACCCTGGTAGCCCCACAAAGACTGCCAGAAAGGAGCTGCCAAATGGGCCTGCAGGGAATCATACAAATTACAGATTTTTGTGCTGATTATCCAGACAAGACCACCCATCCATTGCATCAGAGGCTCCACAGTCGATGCTAGCAACTTGGAAAGTAAGGTTATACACTCTAAGCCATCCAGTCTGGCTCTAAATTTTATAGTTTTTAATTTAGATTCTCTTGATTAATCCTTCCATCTTCCTTCCCAGCCTCCCTGCTGGAAACCGTAATATATCATGGGCAGAAAACAGAAGTGAGGGGAAGGCAGGAAGAGGAAAAGAACAACAGAATTACAAAAGTGGTCAGGTTGACCAGGGCAGGCAACGACGACAAAAGTATAAAATGTCAGCAGTAAAAGTAGAGAGTGAAGGGACTGATAGGTCAGGAAAAAAAAAAAACCACGCAGTAGAATGGAGGGGTTTTCCCAGAAGATAATCATGCAAGGCACTGTCATAAAATACTATTTGGTACAGACAGCAAATATGGGTAAAGAAAAACATCTGCACTCAAGCTACCAACTACCCCCTAAGCTTCTCCACAAAGGACAGAAAGGGAAGCTGAAGTGAACTGGCCAAACATTGGCAGTCAGTGCTAACTCCACCCTGCCTTCTAGCTATTGGCGAGGAAACAAATGTCCAGCAGAATACAGCATTTCTGAAGGATTTTAATCAAACTATTTTTTCAATACATCTGTAATATTAAAAAAATATATATATATATTAGATTTACATTTTTTACTGGTGGAGACCACATTACTAATCAGGCTGGCCACTCTCCAGTAATCACATCCAGTTACTTTATTAATTGCATATGGTGCTTTGCTTATAGCCCAGACTCCTGGAGGCAGGTGGTTGGGTGGAAGCTAAGATTATCATTTTAGAGAGAGAGAAAAACTATAGTGGAATCAAAAGTTCAAACCCTATCACTGTGGAAGTGCAGCTAGAGATAAGCAAACATTTTAAAGAAGAGGAGATAAAACGAATCCAAACGTATTGCCGTGTTAAAATATAGCTGTTTTAAAAATCATCTTACAGTGTTTGAAGACTATTTGGATGTTACAACTCACTTCAGACAGACAAATACAAACATAATGAACGTGTTTCTCTGGAGTTATTGCCAGCTTGACATTTCTGAGCAATCTGCAACAATTTTAAGTTCCAGTGTTTGGACCGTCTGACACAAAGGGAAACAGTAAGAGCCAATGCTCTGCCATCTGACTACAGACTCCCAGGCAAGGGATCACTCCGAAAAGAACATTTTCTGTGAATAGTCCAAAGAAAAGAAATGAGAAAGATAGGACTCCTAAAAAATGCTCTGAGTGTAGAAAGTGAAAGAACTGGCATTGCTTAGTCTCAAGAAGCAGGGAATGTGGGATAACAATGTTCAAAAATACGAAGTCTGTTGCAGAGACTTCACATTTTCTGTGTTCATGATGAACAGGAAAATAAATAGCAGGCTTACATCACAGAGAAGAGAATTGCAGTTAGATACTGGCAGACACATTTGAATGCTAAAAATAGCAAAGCACTGGAACAGGCTGACCATGAAGCCTTCAATATCAGAGGCTTTTCGACATAGGTTAAGCAAACACCTTCTGAGAATGACATTGGTACAGCTGATCCGCCTCAGGGCAAGGAGATGGATGGCATGATCCTTTAAGGTTCCCTCTAGCCTTAGCTTTCCGAGATGGCATGCATTACTTGTTTATTAAACTAAAACTACTTACATTTTAGGAACTCTGTGTTTTACTCTGCCATATAATATAAAATAACTTCTGAAACCAAGTTACTTTGTGGGAGAAATTTCCTTTACGAATAATTCCTCTTAAAAAAAAAAAAAAGGAAGGAATTTTCTGGTTTCCTTCTTTAAACTGTAGCAACAATGTTTACTCACTGGTTTCATCCCTGTAGCAAGCCCAAAGGCCTACAGAGGATTCCTTTTAATGAAAACAAAATCTTAAAGTGACAGCTTTTCCTTTCCCTAATCATTTTTTCTGTTTTTCAGATCATTTGTGGAAATCTTACTTGCTTTCCTCAGATGCCCCTCCTCCCTTACCTTCATTTCCATGCACCTGCTACACTCTGAGAAAAAATTATGTCCCACTTGCACATGCAGTTGACCTTTCCCACCCTCACACCTGGGAAGAGGACAGAGGATTGATGAAGCCTCTGCCCAAAACACTCTCTTTACATCTCGGATATAAAGGAGTAAAATACAGGCAAGACCATCCGGTGAGCGGTATGTGAGATTTCAGAATGGGAATAAGCCACAAGGTCACCTCACTTTCAGGGAGACTCTTGGAAATGCAGCGATTTTCAGGCCCAGCCAGTGATCTGCAATGGCAACTAGTTCTAGTACACAGAGCCATTTGCTAAGCATAGTGTGAACTGATGGCATGATGAAGCAAAACCTCCTCAACGTTGGCCAAGTATTCCTACACTGGATTACCCCTCTTCCTCAAAATCTGACAGATAAATGAATCTGAAAACTCTCACCTATAAGTTCAGCCTTGCACTGTAACATCACAGTGACTGTACTGCAAGCTGGTATTTTTTTCTCTTACACTCTTTACAAGGGGATGAAGAAATTGAGTGTCCAGTGAACTGTCTTCATCACAACACACTGGTATGGGCAAGTTTCCTTCCCAGAAATGCCACATTTCTTTTGAACATACTTATGATAAGCAGTATGGGAGAGGATGTTCCCTGGACAATGTGACAGCCCCATCTCTATGATCCCAGCAGAACTTCTTGTGGCATCAGGCAGTCAAGTTGGTCAACAAGACTGCCATCAAAGTGTGGGAAGCATGAAAAGCCAAGGGATCAACAAGAAAGGACTTTGGGAGAAGAAGAATAATTTAACATACGAAAGAAGACGTGGAGCAAAAGGTGAAGCTGTTGCATTCCCCAACAGAGAGAAGGTAAATGCCAGCACCTTCATCAGTTCATAACAACTCTTAGTCTGGGAGCCAGTAGTTGGAAAGAGAGTTCTTGGAGGTTACAAATATATGGTATGATGTATACGGTATTATAAAAGCAGGGGGTCTCCCAGGGCATCCACTCTATCGCCCAGTCAGTCAGGATTATTTCCAACAATGCATCAGAATGCATTGTACTTACAAAGAAAAAATGTTTTGAATACATTGATCTTTATTGTAGGGCTCCTGAATAGCTAGGCTCACAGGGGAAAGAGTGAAGAGATTTAAATGAATTTAGTGAGTAGAAACTATTATTGTGTTTTTAAATTGTTATTAAGGACTTCTGTATTCTCCTGTAATGGGCATGTCTGGTATCTGCAAGGAAGTTGCTGCTCTTTGGAGGACAGTATATTTCAGAAAAATGGCCTCTTGAGGGAAAGTTGAAACAACAGACCTGAATCAGCTCTGCTGTGCCAAAGGCATCACGCTGACTAGATAAACCTTTGTGTTTTCAAAGAAACCATTGTATTCTTAGGTTGTAGAAGCATGCACCAAAGGTTTTGTGAACAGGGTGTGCCCTTTTTGGCTCTAACAACTTTTAGAGAGCCAAGAGGAACGTTCTCATGCCTTTCTTTAATGTTTTTGTAGCTTTCTGATTAGAATATATGCCTGACCTAAGGAAGCAATTAAAAGTTTTCCCAGTTAATGTCACCTGCAAGATTAGCAGGCATTACAGGTCATCAAATATTAAAAACAACTTTTTAGAAATGCAGAATTGGCATTATTAACCCTAGGGAATGGAGGTATGTGTGGCTGAAATCATTACTCCTGTGAAATAACAGAAGCTTGGCTTTGACTTCAATTGCTTCTCCCTGAAGCCTTTCATCTCCGCATCCTTCCTCCACTGGCTATGTGCAGGACTGGCAAAGACCACTGCTCTGCCTGCTGTTTCAGCCTTTTTTTTTTTTTTTTTTTTTTTTTTTTTTTTTNGAGGAGGTGCAAGTGTTAAGTGTTGCCAGCAAGCTCATAACTAACTTCAGGGACAGGCAAAGCAGTCACAAGAAAGAAGAAACACAGCTTTATGGCCTGTTTTGCTGTTCTCTCATATCTCTAGCTCACTGTCTCTCTGGGTTCTCTCTTTATGAAAAACTTCAAGCAGTTTTTCATGTCAACCTCATGCAGAATAGCAAAACGCCACAAGCTGAGCAGTACGGGAAAGCCAAGACAAGTCTCCCTTCCTCCTTACCCTTTTCATAAGCTTTACCCTCTGCAGAAGTGAGGGGAAGGTGGGAGAATTGCTCTCCCCTCTTGCTGTTGTTTTGCCCTAGGCCTCCCATAAGCTACCAACAAATATTAGATTGCCGGCTCAGCTGGAGAATTTGTTAAACAAGAGCTAAGGATTACTTACATAGGAACTGTAAACCCATCATCAAAATCCTTATAATTGCAGGAGAAGCCAGCTGTCCAAAATGTGGACATTTCATTTTGCCCATAGCCACAGGGCTCTTGCTTTCTACATCCTCATCCTCCTTGTTTATTAGAAAAGAAAAAAAGAAAAAAAAATACAACCTTTAGCTCAATTAGTCTGGGTGCATTTCCTCTGGTAGCTTATGTCTCCAAGCAAGGGAGCAAGTGTCTGGCAATTAACTACAAAAAGACAGTACAAAATCCCTGATTGTGAAAGGCTTTCAAAGGTGATGCCTTGGCTGGTACTAGCCTTGTCTCCCTATCTACTTCTGCAGAAACTGCAAAGTGCTTCATCTTTCTCCCTTTGCTCTCCAATTTGGTTTATCTAAGGCCTACCAGGTACACAAGAAGCTTTTCATTAGAAGCAGGGTTTTTGCCAGACTAAGCAAATACTCTTGTGTTTGCAGACGTAAGCTATCTATTGCCCGACATTGCCTCATTGCACTAACCCTCTCTCCAATACTCTACCTTGCTTCACCCATACCCAACAGTGACCTAAATTGCTCAGCTATAAGATCTGGACAAGTATTTCTAGCAACTCATAAAAGCCAAAGCCAGGGATCAGCTCCTGTACTTTGGTATGTCAGAGGTACTTGATCTCAGTGGCACACCAGCCCACCTCGGAGTAACGAGGAGTCATTTTTCATAGACTTTCACAGAAAAGAGGATAAATGGAGGTTCACGCCTGATAAAGCAGCCATCTCAGCCTGTGATTGAGTCATGATGGCTTCTTCAACCATGATAGCATGATATTAAGGAGTTCTATTTCCCTGTGTCTCTCTCTTTCCTTTGCAGTTTCATTTTACACTTTAAGCTCAGTTTTATTATTTTTTCTATCTTTAGTCATTATAAAAATGACGGATCATTTGTACCTCTTGAAATCCCCAGTGACAGGTAAGGTTTGTCCTGATTGATGTTGACTTTAACTTGTTTTGCAGACACTAAGCAAATGACAGACTATGGACAGAAAGGGCTAATTAAAGAGGACAGAGGACCTGAAGGCTGCAAAAGTGGCCACAGCTCAGATGAAAACTAAATTTCTGGGTTTGAAAAATAGATGGAAGCTTGTATTAACCAGGTGGTTTATGTCTGACTTAGATAAGGGGCTAACAGACCAACAGCACTATTAGTGAGTCAAGTTTTGCCCCCACTTGTTTGAAGAAAGCAAGGTGTTCAAAGTAATGACAGAATGACAAAGCGGCAGTGCAGGTAAGCAAAGAGCAGGAGCACATCCAGAAACAAACTGCATTATATGCATCTATCATATGGCAAGATAAGAAATGTAAGAGCAACTTCCTGTCCTTGTGAACAAAAATAGACATTTGAGTTCAGTTTTTGCAGCTGTAGTATTCTCCCACTCTCGGCTCTGTGCCCTTTTTTTCATGCCACCCACTACACTTGGAACAGCTTCCAATTTCCTTTTTACCTAATGACCTAAATCTCCACAGAACCTACTTTCCCCTTGAAGCCTTCCTCATCTGCCAGATTTGGCCTAGCATCTTTACACCATTCCATGGCCAAATTGTTCTGGTCTTGGTAAACCACCTGGAAGAGACTAAGATTTCCTCCAGTGTTTGTAAAAGGCTGCATGCATTTATGCAGCATTGCATGTAATAGGAATCTGAGAATGACTTCTTGCACTAGAGGCCACCTTACAGCATGCGCTGTCTAGATTTCGTTACAAAGGGCCCTAATCCTCACACTGTCATGCCTAAATCTGCCTGCTGCTACAGCCACGACACCAGCATGGCGATGGAACAGCTGTGTTGTGGGGAGTCAAAATAATGCAGCTAGCTTCTTTTTGTACAGCACGCATTTTGTCTCCCTCACACTTATGTGACTTGCAGTAAAGCAAATAATTCATGGTCTCAAATATATATATGTTAATTTTGCTGTTAATGTTATTATTAATGTTTAATTAGTCTTTGCTCTGAAGATGAAAAACAGTGAAGCACATAAGTTAGGCTCCTGCAATTACTGTGATTGCACTCACAAAACCAGCTAATTGCACTTGCAAATTACAAGTTAGCTATTTGCACATCTACTTCCGTAGTCTGCTGGCACCACTGCGATAACTGTATTGAGTCTGGAAAAAAGTAGGGTGAATTATAGTAATTCTGTCGATTGTTATTGGTTCTCTATTTCCCTTCCTACATACCAGGATTTTCCGATCCTGTTCCCAGGGCCCGAGGATTTCAGATGATCACGCTCCATGATGCATGCAGAACCTAGAACTGGTTCCTGGGGCCTGGAGCCCACAGGAGAAGTAAGATGACTCCAAGAGGAGGCAGTGGGCATGGGCTTCCCTACCTGGTATGGGAGTAAGTGTGGGGCGATGAGGGGCATTGCCTTCCGCTTCCAGCCCATTCTGCTGGCCCTGGCCCTCCACTTCGAGCTGTCTCCTAGCACTGCAGTGGCCCAAAAGTTAGGTGTGGGCAGAACAAGTTTGGCGAAGCACAGAACAAAGCTCTCGGACATGTTGTATCTTGGGCTAAATGACTGTTGCAAAATGGTCTTCTCAGCATACCCATTTATGCTTTTCAGTCCCACACAGAGTGCTCAAAAACCACGGCTGAAACCTCAAGGGAGGTGGTGACACCAAGACATCTTGAGCCCTCAGCCCTTAAATCATGCCATGTCCTCTGAAGAGAGCAGAGCATTTGTACAGTGCAAAGGATGATGGCAGCACAGCTAATTGCACTGAGCTTCCTGACATCTCTGTCTGGCAATGCTCAAACCCTTCACACTGTCACAGCAATGCAGAAGGGACCAGACCCGTCAATAGCCACCCTGAAGCAGCACTGGAGGGAGTCTGCAGAGCCTCTGCCGCATGGTTCATTTGTATTTGACCATCTATTTGACAGCATCTTAATAAAAGACTTAGTGACTGTTAATTTTTCCTAGTGGTTCCTTAGGAAATGCACATAACCTGGATGTCTGAAGGTAGGAGGAGGGTAAGGGCTGACCAAGGCTCTTTTTCATGATGAGCAGCTTTCACTGTCTGTTTTGAAGCAGTGTTTTATGTCCTCTGACAGCAGCAGGGTCTTTCAGCCCTTTCCCCTCCCCCTCATAAAATTAAACTTTTGCTTGTTTTTCTAATCTGGCTGCAGACAGCCTCCACAGGCCACGCACAGAAATGAGGACATGATATTAAAATCAATCTGCCCCACACACTCACTTAAACAGAGGGGAAAAAAACAGAGCCACAGAGCAGAACTGCAGGACTGGAATTAAAACCAATAAAGTGCCCCTTCTCTAATTTCTCTCAAGGTCTTTCTAGAGTTTTATTCCCAACAGGGCTCCTTAGATGCCTTGGTTTGCCTGCAGAAACACTTGATATTTTTGTAGTCCAAATCAAAGTGAATTAAACATTAAAGCACTGTGATAGCATAGCAGGTCTGCTGTAGGAGTGAAACTGGTTAATATGGCACTGAAGTTTATGAAGCAGTGGACTGGACTTTTCCCCTCCTCCTCCTACCTCAGACCTATTTACTTATTTATCTCTTCATTCATGCATCCTTCAGCACAAAGCAGAGAAATCTTTTTCCAAGATAACACTGAAGTTATATTGGTCTGGCACTTTGAATTTTCTGCATTTTGCATGACACGCTTATGTACACACAAGCTGCGGGACAGACCGCATGCTGACGTGTCCTCACAGATGGTGCTTTCCAAACGCTCCCTCATTAAAAGGCAGCACATCACCTGAAGGCTCTCCAGCACTCCTCAAAGAGGAATCCTTCATCTTTCAACAGAAGGCAAAGGAGTGCATAAGCACCTGCTGCCTGAACACCATTACCACCAATCTTCTCCAGTCACAGGGTATAAAAAGCATCAAAGAGATGTCTTATTCACAGGTGAGATCCTGGAGCAACCTGCACTGACTCTGATTCTTTTATCTTGACTCACAGAGGGACTGGCAAACTGACAGGAGATGGCAAGCTACTTCCTGTAGTCTGCTGTCTATTCAGCTCCTTCCCCTCCTTCTTGACCATACGTACTCCCTGCTTGCCCTTCTTTGGCCAGCTGTGCAAGGTTACCAAGGAAGAGAGAAGTCAAGGACCCTTGAACATAAAGGGGAACAGGCACTCACACAGGTATTGAAGGGCCTACCACGAGCCACTCAGAGTTCAGACGTCAGGAAGAAGAGTTCGGTATCTGTGTTAAGCGATGCAGGAAACCAAACACAACAACAACAACAAAAGCTGGAGCTTAGCAAAAGAAATGAAAGAAGTAACTCAGAGGAGCACACTGGAGAGCTAGAAAAGAGAATTAATTCTTAAGGCAAACTGAAGGGAAAGAGACTCTAGTCAGGGCCTTGACTTCCGCATAGTAGAAATCTGCACTTCAAATTAAGCCCAGAGGAAGTTTATCCACTAGAGCTGAATAATGAAACCATCATTCAAAATGATTTCATGTAACTTTTGTGGTTTTCTGTTTGTTTGTTTGTTTGTTTGTTTCCAAGAGAGAAGCTGCAAGGCAATTTAAAGCTCAACTGTATTAAGGATCATCGGGAGGAGGTCATCTGGAGATGCTCTGATTCCCTCTGGGAGTTTTGATGATTTTGACTCCCCTCCCACACATTTCTATTTCCCTCTCTCAGCATGTCACACCTATGGCTATCAAGCCATGACCAGTGAGGGCTGAACATGGTTCAGATCCCATCTTTATTCTCTTTAGAAATATTTTGCAGAGTCTCTACCGATGCTTTTCATTAATTACTATGCAGAACAAAGAGTCCAAACGCAAACCCATCCCTTGCCCTGTTTTTGAACTGCAGACATTAATTTCACAGCTAACCTTATTTCAGAAGGATGGTTTTGCATAACCTGCAAGATTGCACTAAATCTCCATTACTCTCCCCCCACCAACGCAAAGAAGAGATGTGATATGTATGTGTATCTGAGGCCATCACCAGCTGAATGCCTCAGCCAAATAACACTCAGCCACGTTTCTGAGGAGAGGGCAGAGGGCTCTTGCATAGATCCCTACACTTACTGGGAATAGGCCCTATGAATATACTATTCTAGCACGTGCCCACACTGGAAAGGGGCCAGGGGAGGACACATAAACATCTCAGGCCAGATGAAAGCACAGAACTGCACAGGCAACAAGCCAGACAGCTCATATACAACCTTGATCAGAAACTAGCATATCAAATTCCTTTTTCATTTTTTTTTTCCTTTCTCTATTATTTTTTTTTGTTCTTCGGGAGAAAATGTGCAGAGCCAGCATTCAGGAAAATGAACATCATGTGTGTTTTAGTAGCTCTACTAATGTGAACACATGATGAAATTTTGTATCTTAGGTTCACCTACTCTCTTTCAAATATTCTGCATGCATTTTTGCTCCAACTTTACTTTACTTTAAGCATATAGACACAGGAAGTATGTACTATCAATTATGTATTAAAAACCTTGGCTCCTTCTGTTTTGATTTCTGAGTATAAACACGAATGTGCCTAGTCAAGATGAAAAGGTCCATCATTGATTCAAACAAGCACTTCCTTGATGGATAAGCAGCTTAACTGTCCTTCACTGCCTCCTTATTTTCATTCACATTAAGTGCCCAAACTCCCCACAAACGCCAAGGCCCCTTTGGCCTAGTTATTAGCCAGTATCTACAAAAAGACTATCCCTCCCCTAAGAGTTTCACAATCTAAACACGAGGAAAAGCAGAGATACAAAGAGGTGAACCAACCTGCTTGCCACCACAGAGCAGGCTACTGGCCTGGCACAGACCATAATCCGAATCTCCTGCCTCTTGACATGGATAGCGGCATCTTGCCACACTACCGCAAGCTCTGCAGTAGCTTTCACCAATACTGCTAGTGATTCAGGCTGATCCAGTGAGGATGGCTCGTCTCTCCTCTATTGCATACAAGAAGCTGGGGAGGTATTAAATACTCTTAATATTACCTTCTCCTTCTCAGTGGTTGGTTTTATCCCTGAATGAAGGCTCTGCAGCTGGGGAGGGAGGAAAGGGAGTGAGGGAGCAATTTCTCTATTAAAATATGCCTTGACTAACAAAAAATAAAAAATAGGACTATGTCCTATTTCCTTCAGCAAAGGATACAAAAGTATAGAAAAAATATGTGTATAGAGATAGAGGGCTTGATTAAGCCTACGACTTTTCAGTCTAGGTATTTAATTTTTATTATTATTATTCTCTCTCTAAATGAAGACTTTTATTGACAGAAGTATTTGGCTTTTTCCCTTTAAAATTAATTCTGAGAAAAGCCTGTATATTCCTCTCATAAACTGCTGCTTTAGAGAGGAGCAAGAAGATAATACTGACATATCCCTCTTCCCAATAAAAAGCAAGTACCTACTTTCCCCAGGACACTAATGTGTGTTGTGTGTCTAGTCGCCTCTTTTCACACCTGTAATCATTGCCCTTCTCAGGAAAGTCAAGGACATGAATTTACACTACGCACATTTCAAAAGGCTTCTAGATGTCCTATCCCCCTGAAGGACAGCAGCTCCCTGCACACGACATTTCTCCCAAAGCCCAGCTCCAGCTGCAGGTTTATGTGCTATTTATATGACTGCACTGGGCTACCTCTGCTTCTCCCTTGATGGGGTAACCCCAGGTTTCGTACTTACTATATTCCTCTTCCCTTCCATTGCTAGCAACCTAACATGCCACACAAGGCTCAAATAACAGCTGGCTCCTTTCATTTACAGTAGTAAGCTTCATTGCATATTATAGCCCATGCAGCTGAATGGAACTAGATGGCCAGTTATTGCTGCCAAGACCCTTTTCCCTTTGCTGTAACATTACATAGGTGACTCCCATAGACCAAACCACTCCATACGTAAATAGGAGAAAGGCACCAAAACCAGCTGAAGCCCAACTTTATCTCAGACAGAATCTGTTTTGCTGAGTAGCTGCAGTATAAGTTTAAGATTTCTTACCCTGTTCATTTTCAGGAATTACCCTGCTATAGGGAATTTTATACTGGGAAAGGCTAGCTTAATAACAGACCACATGAAAGCATCCCATTAATAAAACGAAGGCCACATTTTGCTTTCATATACTCAGTGCAGAGGGACAGAGACGTCAGAAGCCCCATCTAAATTGCCCTCCAGAGAAAACTCCCCAAACTTGTTATTTAGCAACAGTATAACTGTGACAGACACACAGAACACACTCCATATTACAGTACCACAGGAGCTAATGGAAATTATTTGCAGGACTGATAGTGAAACAGTTTGCTTCATCAACTGGTACAGTCTTTGTCATTATGGCTTTCAAATACTGCAACTCACATTTAAAAATACAAATAAAATCATAAAGGGCAAAAGAGAAACAAGGATGGGATTTTATGATTACAATGAGAAATGGGAAGTATTCTGGTATGCAAAAACCTGGAATAGAGCTGACAGTTTTAAATCATATGCACACACTTTTCAGGGATGCAGACCTTTTTAAAACACATTTCTAGCCTTCCGTTATCGAAAACCTTTTAAAATATTCAGACATGATTAGATCAAGCATTTCGCTACAAAGCCCAATGAATGAGCTATGGCATTTCAGCTGTCTGAAAGACATGACTGCAGAGTGAAGCCTAGGGGAGGAGAAGAGACTTTAAGCTTCACTGACATATACTCCATATAAAAGGCATGCTAGGCAGACTTTTTGGGTCAGTGGTAATCAGCAAGAACATTAAAGCCTAGCCATACTGTAACCGTGGAAAAAAATCTCTTTTCTACTCTAATAGCAAAAGCAGTCACAATGGCTGCAGCGAGCAGCCAAGTGAGGAGCCACTCACTCTCCAGTTCTGTCCTACTGAAGCCAATGGCACTACAGCAATGATGCAGAGGAACTGTGCCAGTGAGTAAAGCCAACCTGCCAGAGCCCCAGGACACTGCGGTACTCTGGTGTTGTGCTACCTGGTTAAGAGACAGCTTAAGCACAGATGAATCCAATGAAAAAGTTCCCACTCACCCAATGTACGGCAGTGAACATAAAAGGGCACTGATGACCTGTGTTGGACGAGAACATCGCCAGCCCCCTGACTTGCAAGCTAAGAAAGGTTGTTTCTTTTCTGAGGTTCTTGTTGTTGCTAAACTCAGCTGGCAAGAGGCTCGCATTCCGTGCTCAGGTTTGTGTTGTTTTCTCCTTGCTGTTTGAAATTCTTCAGCTGTTGAAAGCAAAGCTGTCTAGCTGACTGTCAAGTCACTCAAATCCCAGATTTCGCTTCCCAGTAAAACTGCACACTATGATAAGAAGCAGATCCTTATTTTACCCCAGCAGAGATTCTCCCTCAAATTAATCACTCATGATTTCATCAATTAAAAAACCCTGAGACCTATATGCTGGATAGATACTGTACTTGAGTATATGTAAACAGGCTCCAGTGGTAGACGGTGTGCTGTTTGAATGTTTGAGATTTAAATTACCTTATTATCGATTGGAAATCTCATGCTGATGACATAGGACTCTTTCCCAAACGTTAAATATACAACATTAAAATGAGCTTCATTCCTCTAAGATACACCCCCAAATAACTAGACAGAACTTCTTCAGATGTTTTTCACAGGTACAGCTGACTTCACGGAAGTTTGTATCTCTGTGAAACTTGCATTTAGAAATGAAATCAGGACTTCATCATGATCAAAGCAGAACAGAGGCTGTCTATCACTTTTCAGAAACACACACACCTTTGAAAAGGGTCCGGATAACACTCCCTCCTGCTCAGCCCCACTCTGATACCTGCTTACCTCACCGCTCAGTTAGTGCTACCTTCCTCAAGAGACCCAGCGAGCCCAAAGCAAGTCTGGTTTTCAAGACTATTGGCAGCAACGGTTTCAGGAGGAGAATCACGAAGAGGAGAACTTCATGAAGGGCTCCCTGAAGGAAATCCAGGAAATCCTCCATCACACTGTGAGGACTTGCTCCCATCAAATATCCAAAGGGTCTGGCTCCAAAGACCTTGCAATAGCTCCTCACATGCACCACCACAATTTGTACTTCTGCCAAAGCCATGTGACAGACTGATGCTACAAGTGTGGAAATCTGCCTATTTGTCCCACACTCTTCAAGATGGGAACAGCTAGTTTTAAAGGGGCAGCAAGGAAGCAGCCACCTGACATTCAGTATGTGAAAAACATGCAGGCAGACACACACAGCTGAGGAATGCAGTAAACAATTCAATATGAAAAACAGAAGCCTGAGTTTTTGCATGTACCTGGAGCTCTTACAACTCAAATTCTAACAGCACAGAGTCAAAATACAGAAAAGGATTATGGAAAATCACAGGAGAGAAATTCAATGCTTTGCTTCAATGAAAGCATTTCTGAACTTCTAAGAAATGATAAAATGATCTACACGCACTGCAATTAATGAAAACCCTTCTTTTCCTCTGTCTCTGGAGCCAGATAGCCTGGACACCATCACAATGGTATTAAAGGTCTCATTCTGAGCATGTTGTGAACTTTGCTATGTAAGACCAAGTTTGACACTCCATCCTGGAAGCACTCTGTGTTTTGGGAAGCTATGTGCTGTTTGTTTTTGTGGGGTTTTTTTTGTTTGTTTGTTTTTTGCCAGGCAAGACCAAGGTATCAAGTGTAAGATGCTGCTTGAGCAAGTAAAGAGGCTCTCGCTGGCATGGAAGCAAATGAGCAGCTTTCCCAGGAGTGTTTTTACAGGACACCAGCTCAATATTTCAAAGAATAAAAATAAATCAAGGATTATGTATGATGAACAGCTGGAGTATGTTAAACATATTTTACTTTAGGTTTGGCAGGGTTTAGTAAATCATGATTTAATCACACTCCCAGGCCATCACCGTAAGCAAACTCTGGAAATGCTCAGTGAGACATAAAGAAAGGATAAACAGAAGAATGGAAAAGGCATTTACCAGGAAGGACGCAGCCATTTGTTATTTAGCTTTGGAACAAAACAAAAGTGAGGAAGTCTCAGAAAGGAGAGACAAGAAGAGATTTGAAAAAACACCATGTCACCCTCCTCCCTTGATCACGGGCACGCTTCAGCTGCAGACCTGGCTTGGACCTCTGAGTGTCCCATCCTGCACGTGCGCGCACGCGCGCACGCACACACACACACGCACGCACAGAGAGAGAGAGCGTTGTAGGCTCCAGATGCTTTAATATGAACTGCCCATTCCTCACCGCAGTAAGACTTCAATGTCAGGAAATGCTGCCAGTTTTTTCAATCAGCTAGGCAGTGCATAAGCCTAGATAAATTAAAATTAGTTCCATGCAAGTTTTGAGGAATACTGTCATACACTTTACTGAAGATTAAGGGATGAGTCAGTGAAAGCTATGAAACTGACTTCAGTGGTACAAGTTTTGGCTGTCTGTGCACTGCATTTACCTTATTCAACCAATTGCAATAGTTGTTATAACTAAGCCAATGCTCTGATTTATTCTTTATTAGCACCACTCACTCATTTTTTTTGTGGTTTCATTACCCCCTAGGAGCCAGAGGTTTATACATTCTGGGCCAGATTCAGAAGCAAGGCTTAGAAAACTGATCTAAATTACACTTCAGTACATTATATTCTTCAAGATCTTCTTAAATCCAAAAGAGCTGGGTAAACGAAATGTTAAACTGGCAGTCCAAGTGATTAAGCGTGATTCACTGCATGGTATCTTCTAACCTCCTATTAACCGCTCAAGTGAAACAAAGAGTACAAGAAAACCTACACTGGGTCAGACCAACAGTCTGTCCAGCTCAGCACCCTGACCCCAGCCCATTGACTAAGCTTCTAGATTAGAGGACATTACTACATGGGACTGTGAGACAGCCTAGAAGCTTGCTCCATCCACTCCACACACAACCCCCAAAAAGGAAACAATGGCAACAGGAGTTGAACATGTCATGACTTTTCTCTAGCACTCCACTTCCAGCAATATGTCCCTGTGGGATTTCCTGGGACAGAGGTGATCAGTTCTGACCAACACAGCTAAAACCCTTAACAAGAAGCTAGATCATCTTCAGTTAGTTTTATAACACATTCATGCACAGCTACTTGATTACTTCTAATAGTCTGGCCTGAAAGATCATTCTAAAAATTCAGTCCACAAATGTGAGGACTTTCTTACTTATATGGGAATCATTTTTTTCAGCTTTACTCTTACTGTGTGACTTGACTTCACAGCTATCAAAGCAAGAAGCCACAGCTGGTAGAACACAGTGAAACTAGTGAAAGTGGTAAAGACCATGCAAGCACAGTCCATTAGTAGTGGGGTCTGCAAATAAGCCATGCTTTGAAACTCAGATACTTGAAACAAATACAAGAAAGTCAAGAGAAGGTCATCTGTGATGGACTTCCGTATTAGCAGCGTAAAAAAATGGTGTATCTGCAGATTATCCATTTTCCCTAAAGGAAATAGGTTTCTGAAACAGACAATCAAGGGAATGATTCTAATATCCACTCAATTTATCCTTTCCTTGGACTTGTGTTGAGTTAGATTCCCACTGGGAACTGGCTGAGACTGTGAAGGAAGGTATTGAAGACCATGGTGGAGACTCACCCCTTTCATGCAAGCATATTTTGCTGCCAGCCACCAAGCCATAGGACAACAAACATCATCTTTTCAAAAGCAAGAACAGTGAAAAAAGCATAATAAGAAAGGAAAAGCCACAAATCACAGCCCTCATGTTAATCATACTTTAGACAGCAGTGGCAACCAGGGCAGAGCACAACCAGCCTTCGTGAAGAATTAGACTTCAAAACCTACCCTTCCAAAATCAGCATGCTTACACATCATCAGTACTTCCTGCCATTGTAAGCATTAAGCAAATTGCTTTGGTTTGGATACACCAGCAGAGGCGGTGTGCATTGAAGCCTTTCCTCCCAGCCCTGGTTAGTGGTGGCTGCGGGAGCCCCAGGACAGAGAAGATGACGTCCGTGGGCAGCTCTACAGCCACCACATCCAAAGCTGGTCATGAGGTCCAAGCCACCCGATGATAAAAGCGTCCCCTCTTGAAACTGTCTGTGCAGACAAGGGCCAAAACTGGCCTCACTGAAATCGATGGCAAATCTCCCCTGGGCAGACAGACATCTGTGAGGCCAGAACCTCACCCAGGTCATCTGGTAGAAGCTGGAGCAACAGTGCAATCATTTTAGCTGCCTTAGAGACAAGAGATGCAAACATTTGAAATAGAAGAGAAAGAAAGTCCTCACAGCAGATTTTGCTGTGAGGTCTTAAATTGAAAGAAAACTCCTTAAGAGAGTGATAAATATCATTCACAGCTGTTATCTAAGCATCAGCTCAAAGTATTTCCTTCTTTTCTAATTAAAATAGGGATTTGAGTGCCAGAACAATGATCTGTAGTCAAAGAACCTCACAGACAGAGGGATCACACTAGCTCATTTCCTATTTCAACAATGAAATCAGACCAAGGTTTGAAAGACCACAGTCTGTTGCTATTATTTGAGCTGGCACCATACACACTCTGCAGTACTTTGATGTGGCTGCCTTAGGCAGCTCATAACAGGAGTAATAATATTGTAAAATATCAACAATTGCAGTTAGCAGTTTAGGAAAGCAAAAAAAGCCCCTTGCTTTTGCAGCAAGAAACAGCATACTGCCTTCCCTGCTCACAGGGTCAGGTGTAGCCAACCCCAAAATTTAACAGTCCCAAATCTCCTTTAATGTGATGGAGCAGGCGGCACAGAGATCCCCTGAGCCAGGCGGCTGTAGGTGTGGGGCAGCCCTGGTGGTCCAGGCACCTCCGGGGGGACAGGGCCTAGCTGAGCATGAGCCATGGCTGGGCAGGGCTGTGGGGAGCTGGAGCCTGGCCCTGCTGCAGCTTTGCTGGGGCAGGGCCTGGCGGCCCTGGGATGACATGAAGTCCTGGGCCTGGGCAGGCGGGGCCCTCTTTTCCTTAACTTCTCCTCAGTTATCTGCCTTTTATTTTCATCCTGATCCATGAAGTCTTGAAACCACTGGGCCTTTTTCTATTCGTTTTAATGTCTTCAGTCAGACCTGCCGTAACCCCGTTTTAGCAAGGGAAGACATAACCCCATCTTGAGATGGGGCCAAAACAGACTTTTTTTAATAACTCAGTTCTGCTGGGGACAAAGAAAGCAGCATATGTCACAGAAGTAGAGTAAAGTTAATGTTAGTGATGCCAAGTAACAGAGGGCTCCAGCTGAATCCAGAGCGGTTATTGTTCTTTCACTATCAATCGCTATGCTAAAAGCCTTTTGTGTTTTGAAGCCTGAAGCCAAGCTCACAAGCCTTAAGTTTCATTAGATCAAAGGAAATGGCCTATACAAAAACAAACAGATTTAAGGACATACCCAAACATATCTATTTAGAGGTCTAATCCTTAAGGCATTGATTATATTACTCAGTCTGTACATGGACAATGCTATTGGTGGTGGCGGTGTTCCAACGCCCTCACTAAAGCACGTTCAGATAGAGACCTAAACATCAAGAGTTGTGTTTTCTAGCAGAGTTCTATCTATCAAACAGGCAGCATTCCTCAATTCCTTTATAAAATTATTTCCAGATAAATTGTATGCATCATATGAAATGCTGGTCATAAAATACTCAACATCTGACTCATAAAATGAAGAGTGATTTTAAGTTAGTCTGCTCAGTAGTTTACAAGAGTTTACAAGATTTAAGCAGGAGTATTTTGGAAAATAAAAAAATAAATAAAAAGGTGTCTCCTTAGCATCTATTCAGATTCCTCATTTAGAAATGACTTAGCAGGACGAATGTCATGAGGAAAATATCTAAGCCCTGTCATATGCATTGGTCAACTATGAAAGAAAATTACCTGAATTAAACCAATTTTAATTGTTACTCTTCCATAATTTTTCACTTTTTTTTTGGTTTGTTTTCTTGTTTTTTCCCCAAAAAATAAAGGGTATTATCACTGCCAGATTATTACTTCCAGGTTAAACAGAAAAATCTACCAAGACCTACTCTGAAGAAACAGAAAAGGAAAAACACAGAAATACATAGTGAATGCAGCTGCAATAATCCTTTGAGTTTGATGGGAAACTGCTTCTTTGTTGTACTTGTAGAAAACATAGCAATATGCCTATCAGGAAGTCCTCTAGACAGTCAGCCCACCATTTATTTATGTTTTTGGTTTATTTTAAGGTGCTGAGATCAGTTCCAAGTAAGTTTGCCTTAACAGGGAGAACATATGCCATTACTGCCAACTCCAAGTATTCAAAGATTAGCAGTCAAATATCCTTGGCTCCTAAAACAAAGTCTGCATGCGTATCAATCAGATATAAGTTTCAGGGCTCTGTGTGTTGTTTTTCAAATGGTAGTTTGGTCCTTTTCGTTTAACTCAGGTTGCGAACTTCTAGAGTTCAAAATACTGCTGCTTACAACTAGACAAGGTAGTTACTTTCTTCTTTCTAAACAGAGAGAGCTGATGCTCAAATGAACACATAACTCCGGTTTTTGGCAGTCTAAAGTGGTCAATAAAATCACAGAAGTTGGCAACATGGTGCACATGCTGTTAGCAAGCCGTGAACCAAGGGCAACAGTTCATCTGCTGTTTTACAAGGTTCCCTTCCATCATTGTTTTTTTCCAAATAGCTACTAAGAGCATCTTACAAACAGTACAGCCTACGCTGTAAAATAATGACAAAAATAATAAGGTTAATAAAATAACTGTTAACTGTATTCAAGAACAACATCATTATAACAAGTGAGTACAAAATGCTTCAGCTTCATTTGCACACTGGACTTACCAGAAACCACACCATTTCAGTTATGCACAGCTTTCACTTAAAAAATGAAGACCTTATTGAGTACCCTCAGCTTCAATGTTTCAAGCATTCTCCTCTTTCAGAGGCCACAACCCACACCCAGGCTACCCACTTCTTCCACACATAATACAGTGACAAAGGGTTAGAAAACAACCAAACTGTAATTTCAATACAGAAGAGACAAGCAGTAGAATTATATGCTTCTTTTTTTTTTTTCTTTTTTTTCTTTTTTTTTTTTCTTTCTGCAAAGCAATCTCTCTTAATGCTTCTATGTTGGTAANAGAAATGTTTGGGACTGTGCTATGGTTTGCAGAGTGGCTATACTTGTTCACTATGCCCATCCAAGGGGAGACCTCTCAAGCATCTTCCTTCCCAATGTGTAGAAATGTCCTGGGTCACACCATGTAAGCAGGGTGCATCCCTGAGACTAGGTCGCTTGTTGGGAGAGGTATTGCCGACCTTGGCTCTGGTTGGGCAGCCTGCCATTGAGCAGACCCACTTCCCAGCAGAAGTCTCCTGTTACATGGCATAACCCCAGCTGCATCACAGCTATTCCCTTCCACAAGACCCAGCTGCTTCTGGAAGATACGGTCAATCACAGGATGCTACTGAAATATGTATAAAACACGGGCCTGGCTGCGAGGCAGCAGCAGGCAGAAGTCAAGCACGGGAGCTTAATGTAAGTTAAGTACCAGTCTACTCCAAACTAGGCAGAAATCACACAGTGCTCTCAAACCACATTTTCCAAAGCCAGGGTATTCTCCAAAGACTTTCGCAGCTAGGAATTCCATATATAGCAGCACTGCCCTAGGCACCTATGTAGGATAAATGTGGTCCCTTTCCCAAGCTTAGAGGACATAATAAGGTATCACCCAGCAGCACTGGGACGTGCCACAGAACCAGTTTGACATTCTCACTTCTAAGCTATCTGACCTTAGCCATGCACACAATACACGAAGGAGAAAATTTAGCACTAATTTGTTTGGCAGCCCAATATAAAACCGTAACAATGCTAGGCTTTTAGAAGCAATCTCATCCAAAAGGGCCAGCTTCCAGAAAATGATGGCAACCGGCATCAAATGTATATGGCCCCGTGCTGAAAGGCTGCTGCAGAGATTTCAAATCTCATAGAAGCTCTGTTCAAGTCCTAGTCTGGCTCTAGGCCTGCACAATGATGCAGGTCCACTCCCCATGCTTGCTACTCCATTCCAAAACTCGCCATCAGCCTTCCTCAGCTACGAAAATTTGTAGACATTATCACCACTCTCCCATCACTACACTGTGCAGCCTAACAATCTCCCAGACTGGTCTTTGGGGGTAAACCCCTGCTCCTGAAAGGCACTCCCATGTGTCTCCTGTCATCAAAATGAGAAACCCACACATGCTGATGACTTGCCTGACAGTCGGTGGCTGTTCTGCTATGGAACATGCGGTCTCACTTCTGGCCATTCAGGCTCTAAACCGGCAATTCATAGCTGCGTACTGTGACAGGTCGCTATATTAACATCATTAATATCACTTTTGTTCATATGTCAGGACAAGACAGACAGTTTCACAGTGCAGGATCTCCCAAAACATTTCAAAAGGCATTTCACACTTAGAGAAATACCAGCAGAGCTAGAACATCACTTTACCCAGTTCTGCATCAACATAGGCACAATGACACAACTGTGAAAGAGTTAAACCTACCAAATTGGGCATTTTTCTTCACCTTACCTTAGCTTAAGTGGAGTAGAAGATGATAACTCTGCAGCACAGGTAAATGCTAAGCCAAGTGACTTCAAGGAGTAAAGCATTTTTAGCTCAAAATCATCAACTCTACAAAATTTGTGGGGGTTTATTTGGTTTTGTTTTTGTTTTCCCACATACTTACAGTTAAGGTGATTTGTTTGAACTTAGTTGTTTTGTTTTATTTTTAATATGAAAAATGCAAAATTGTAGAACCGAAGGTTTAGGAAGTCATTTACATGAAATAAAGTATGCCACACTGCTTTAATTTTCTTGCTGATATTCATGTTGGTTCCTCACAGCATGTTTGTCAAACATTGCCCTTTACACTAAGACTTTGGCAAGTATGATAAAATACAAATGCAGGCTCCATAAAATGACATTCACAGCATAAATTTACATTTAGAGCACTTAATATAATTAATATAAAGGACAACAACAGTAGGGTGCACACATTCTATATTTTGTTCAGTTGCTGAAATTGTAGCAAGAGTGTGTATTTTCAGCCTCTGAGGGTAAAGATGCAAAGACTAGCCCCTTTGATGCAGATAGGAGCAGGCTTGTGCATGCTGAGCTCATAACAAAAAGAAAATCAGTAAAATGAAACAAGTAACACAGTTTCTCAAGTAAAGAAAGATAACGCTGTACCCAAGTTCAGCAGCACTGATTAGCAGAACACACCCTCATTTATTGCTACTGTATAGCCTAGACATACATAGTCAAGTTCCATAATTAGTGCCCTCTGTTAACAGGATAGAGTATACATTCATTTCAGAATTGAAGGGAAAAGAGGAGGGGTGGGGGAAGATACATTTTTCCCCATATAAAAGAAGCTACTGTGTTTCTGGTGCTCTCCACAGCCTGGTTCTGTAGGTGGCCATTTAAACAACAAAGGAAGTTCAAGGGTTCAAAACAGATTTCTGCCACTTTATACCCAGGAATCTGCATTTTTAAACTCCGTCTCCCTGCTGTGCAATTATGTATGAATTTAAGACTAGCCGTTTTCTTCTAAGAGGCTGTGTTGTGCAAGTGGGAGACAAAATCAGGTCACTCAATCATGAGAAGTAAATTTCCCCAACCAGCTGTTGTACTCCAGAGAGAGACAAAGGGAGAAAGGCAGATTTTATTCCCTCCTCAGACTAGTGCAATTTCTAATCATATCCTCTGGGGTTTTGAACACCCCTTCCCTCTCTCTTCAGACCCAGAGAATAGAATGGGAACCTAATTAAACCTTAAGTAGGGCCATGTAAAGACCAACACTGTGTTAAGATTTCTCTGGAAGAGTGGCTCAACCAAGACTGCCTCTGTAAAAATATACACCCACTGTTTAAAACAAGGTACCGGCCCCCTCAGACTGCTGTGCCCCTCTTCCTATTTGCCTTTGAACATTTTACTAACATTTCTTTCTTTCTTGTTACACATCCACTCAGTGTCTTCACAATGGTCCATATGCAGGAGGTTGTGTTGTTCCAGAGTAAGAAGCCGAGAGAAGATTGGATTAATCCAGCTTGCTGTGGTTTGCTCCATTCCTTGCCTTAGGATCACTCAAACTGCCAGCAGAAGCTCCTCTGATTTCACTTGGGCTTTGCATGGGCAAGAGAACCTACAGCAGCAAGGCCTCACTCAGGATACAGCCTCCTTCACCTGCTGTACTGTGATGAACATCCACACACGAAGAACGGGAATATTTTATAACTCTCCATGGGGAAAGAAAAA
>VXAV01009790.1:103067-120409 GCA_013399715.1 Alectura lathami
AAAAAAAAAAAAAAAAAGAAAAGAAAAAAGAAACGAAAAAAAAAACTAGCTCCTGGTATTGGCCCAGAAATCAGTACTGGCGAACACCCCTGAGGCAAAATTTCTCTTGCTAAAAACAGCTGATTTCTCATGCACTTTCACAAACAGACAAACTAGTAAGTAAGGTTAAGAACTTTGCCAGAAATACAGGGTAAATAAAGAAAATCAAAGCCTAAAGTATATGGCTACGTGTGTTTTTCATTTGCTCCTAAGCACACCGTGTGGTCATGAACAAAAAAAAAAGGCATTTAGGAGATTCAAACTGGGAAAAAAATGACATCCCTGACGACCTTGGAGGTGTTTGCTCTCAAACCAGCAGGCAACAACTGCTTCCACACGAAAGATGTAGCCCAAGCCTGTTTGCTCTATTTACACCTGGCACCACTGCTCAGGGCACAGTTACATTACACAGCACAAATTCCAGGTGTGCTGCCTCTTCCTCACACAGGTTGGCTCTTCAGGGACTTCCAGACAGTGTCTTGTTTGCTTTAGGAGCATTCACTTTTTTGTTTCTGTGTTAAAAGTAAGTACTCTTGGACATCAACATCTATTAGATATTTAAAAAAAAAAAAAAAAAAAATCAGATTTCAGTGATCGTATGTCAACAGCAACTATATCTTGGTATCAAACCCTATCTGTAAAATAAATTCATGCTGCACACTAGATTACAAAGACCATTCTGTTTGGTTCCAACATGTGCAGTGTACTGCTTTAGATCAAACGGGAAAAATAAACCAGAAAATATGTTTTCCTGCCCTCATTGTCTGACACGGTCCACACGTTCAACCCTGACCCAGTGTTGTTCAGTGCTGAAGAGCTGTGGACTAATTCATGGCTAGTGAGTCCAGCAAGAAAATCAGTCACAGTAGTATGCTTTATCTGCAAATGGGAAAAAGCTTGGGTTTTGCCCTTTTTTCCATATGCAGTAGAATAACAATGGCTGCAAAGAATCTTGAAGGAGAAACTAAAATGTGTAAAGAAGTCTAATAAATGACGATATTATCCTTTAAATATATGTATGGATAGATACATAACATGCATTTACATCTATATATGAATGTTAGAAATTACAGCTAAGATTGCCCTGCTCGAACTCTGGCAAAGACCACAGTGAGATAAGCTGAATGCTTCCCTAGCTCCCCAGTTCTTTGCATTGCTGGGGTCACAAGGTAATTTTTTTTTATGGAAGTGGAAAAAGAAAATGGAAGGAGAATTTTGAAATCAACCTTTTTTTCTTTCAATCCTATTTGCCACCACTAGTGCATGGTCTACTGAGAACAACCTTTTTCTTCACTAATGCATGGAGGAAGTAATTTTCTTTCACATAGAGCAGACATCACAGACTGTTCCAGCGTGAGTAGAGATCTCAGGTAGCCACAGAAGTGCTATTAAACATCAGCGTATAGCCATATGCTGCTGAAGTGTTCTCCTGAAATAAGAGCAAGCTCCAACACTACAGGCCCAAGCGGTGCTTTTTCAGCAAGTGTCCCTGCAACAATAGCTGGGGGTCTGGATAACAGCTTCTCTCTGAAACCTCCATCCTTCAAGCACTTGGCAAGCTTCATTTTTCCTTGAAAGCATTTCAAGGTCTTCGCCCCACTGAAAGTACACTGGGCAGCTCTTCTACCAGCCCATGTTGGATGAAAATGGCAGTTTACTTACCAACTATCAGTCTTCTCCTGCACAAAGGCCTACTCTTGTTGAACCCCATGGTCCCCCAGCAATGACAGGGGCCTCACAGATCAGGTGCAAGCATGGCACAAATTAAGATCTGCCAAACCTTTGCTGGCTTGTGGACTGCAGCACAAACATGCATCTCTAGACACAGAATGAGCAACATCTAGCTGGGCTTATTAACACTATTGTGGAGGCAACGCTGCCAAAACCAGAGGCAGGGACGGCCTGATGGGTAAGGGAAGCACCCACCGCACACAGGTTGCTCAAGGAAGGCCATGGTAAAGTAAGGGGGGAAACTGAACCCAGCCAGGCCCAGGACCCACTCAAAGTTGTTTCATGTGAGGCATGTGACTGCAAAACAACTGCAAGCCCACAGCATTAGGAGTTCAGATGATAAATCCTTCCAGATGGGACCCGTGCACTACTGTGCTTTCTGCCTGTTCTCTTGTTACAAAGGGCTGGAGCCACAAAATGGCTCTCAGATCCCACGCATCTATAGCAAACTAGCTCCTCTTGGAATTCAATTTCAGCAGGCATTAAAAGGAAGAGATTTCCCTTTCAGCTCCTGTTAGTGTTTTCATCTCATTTTGGAATTTGTCTATCATTTTTATCTTTTGATTTAGAAATGTTAATAGAGATTGATGGCCTCCCTGAGGAAAAACAGGTGAGGAGATAGCACGAGTTCAGCTATATCATCCCAATAAATCTTCTTTTCAAAACAAACACAGCTTTCTCTTCTTACAAAACACCATTCTTTAAAGACCATACTTTGTTTTTTAATAAAGAAGAAGGTTTTTCAGCTGAGTTAACGATTAGCAAAAGAATATGGCAGCTAACCAAGATGCCCAGGCCTGTAGCTTTAGTCACTTGTCAGATTAATACATATAAATGAAGGATTCTGCAGTCTTCACTTACAATGGCTGAAGTCATCGGGATTAGACAGCACAATTAGGAAAGGCTGAAGCATTGAGCCCAAAGAAACAGGGAGGGCAAAGAGAGAAACTGAAGAGAAATGAGTTCACAGAATACACACACATAAGGACACTGCTGCCTGCAGCCTCGTTGGAAGGGTGAAAGATGCAGAGAAACAAGAGTTCCAGAAACAGCTTATAAAAATAATTAGTGGCATGAAAAGATCTACAGATGGAGAGTGACTGAAGAGGTCTGATGTGTTTAATTTAGATATAAGGGCACATGAAAGAGGTACACAAAGTAATGAATAGCGCAGAGAAAGAACTCCAGGATTCTTTAATTATCCAGCTTTGTAATGCAAGAACAAGTGGGTATTCAGAGACATGAAACCAATTCCAGAGAGTTCCCAGGCAATGCACAGGTAACCCATGGAGCTGCTGGCCACATTTCATCACTGACGACAAGAATTTTAAAAGAATTTAAAAAAAAAAAAAAAAAAGAAGAAGAAGAAAATGAAAAAAAGCAAGCTCAGTTAATAGTAATATGTGCAATGACACAGAGTGAAAAAAAAAAAAAAAAACTAACACATAAGAGCTAGAAATGCTGATGATTCAGGAAACCTGAGGAAACCGATCCAGCTTTCTCTAGAATAAAGCTTCATGTGTGGGCAGCTGTTACTACTTCCTACTACAGTACTTGCACTTTTTGCTTGAACCATCTGGTACCTGCCATGGCTCTTCTGATCAAAACTATTCTCCCCAGTACATTTCCCCCCTTTCAATGGAGGACTGCCATGAGATGCACAGGAAGAATACTTTTCACCCTCACCCCGAGCCTCTCTCCGTGCTGCCTCCCCCGAGGTGCTCCATCCTCTGCCAGCAGCAGCAGCACGGCAGAGTACCCCAGCCTGCCCATCACTGCCAGGTATTTTCACAGCTATTGGAGGGGCTGTGTGGGGAGATGGGCAGATGCACTGCACCCTGCCCCACAGGGAGCAAGGAGCCTTGGTACAACACAGGCCACATGCAATGGGACAGCTTTTGCCTCCAGAGGGCAGAAAAATGTTAACGGAGACAATAACCCAGCTTTCTGCGGCTGCTCTAAGTGCCCGCTTCTTTTTGTGAGCTACCTCAGGGAGAGAAAGAATGAAAGAAAAAACGCAGAAGTGATTCATGAGGGCATGCAGCTTTGTCTGCCTGAATAATGAGCTAACGGTTGGCCTTGCTGACAGCCCCGCGTCCCTCCACAATCCCACCAGCCTGCGCTTTGTTCCCAGGCCCTGCTCAGGCATCGGCTGAGGAAGTTCATCTGTCTCAGCAGCATGCAGTAATGATAGCAAGGGTTAAATACCACTTACACAGAGGTACAAAAGGCCGGTGTAATTTTATGGGAGGCCAGACAGATGGCTTGTGTAATTCCAGCTTTCACAGAGCATTTTCCTTCCAACTGCTATTTCTTTCCAGTGCGTCCCCTTAAAAAAACTTTCCTCTGTGAGTTAATTCCCTTGCTGGAGAATGCCAGCTCAGCTCCAATTATCAGTGACACCGTTCAAATCTAAGTTCACTTTCAAACTCAGATCCAGGCTAAGGCTCCAAGACAAAATTTCTTATAAAAGTCCTCACCACTGAATCATTTAAGGACAAGACTGATACCTTTATCCTGCTGGGTTTTGGTGTATGGGGTTTTGTTTTTTTTTTTTCCTTCTAAACACTACCGCTCTACCTTTCTAAGAGCTCCCTGATAAGAACATCTGTTTTTAGATAATTTCAGTGCTGCTCTGGAGTTTCTACAGTGCACAATGACATAATCAGCTGCTTTTTATTAACTCTGTTGTTTGTGCAACAGCATTGGTGAATGTTCATCCATTCATCGCTGCACATCAAGCAACTGGGGCAGATCCAGTAGCAGGAGTGCTCAGTGTTTGCCAATTCTGATACATCAACACTAACTAGCAGCTAAATCATGCTTCCCTTGCCTGAGTAGGCAGTCACTGAAGACAAACACACACACACTTCTTTACTGAATCTTCTTCCCTCCATATTTTAGTAGCTAAAAAGTGAGCTGAAACTAAGTGAACATTTAAGGTGCAGCTGAATGTCCCTTCCCCTTGCTCCACTCCCCAAGATTCTCCCAAATCATGGCCTTCTCTAGGGATACTCCAGCATCACAAGTACAGGGTGGAGCTAATTGATGAGGACTCCTGTGAACAGATTTTACACAATTATGCACAGTTCTGTAAAGCTTTGAAACACTGTCCTGGAAGCTCCTGGGACTTCTTGTGGAGCATGAGCCAAATCTCTCACTTGCAAAGAGCTGAGAGAAGGGGGCAGAGCAAAAAAGGGTCCCAGATCAATTCCACACTGTGTGCTCCTCACCTCACAGCTCACTACCTGAAGCCTTTGCTGCGTGACCTCTTGTTGAAGATGGAAAGAGGATGCTGGATGTCACTCTGCAATCCACAGCACAGGGCAGGAGCAATACTAAGACGTGTGGGCGTAGAGTGTGCCACAGCAGCCCCCAGGGACCAGAACTGAGCAGTTTCATCCTTCCAGTGATGTGTGTTACCACATCCCACTCAAGGCGGGTGGGGTCTGTATTCTCTGCAATGGCTCAGAGCAGTGGAATTGCTGCCTGTCCTCTTAGAGGCTAAATGAAAGAGAATGGTGCTTGAAGCTTTTAATCATGGCACCTCGAGCTCTTAAATGCCTCAAAGACTGGATTACAGAGGGGTACACAAAAGAACTAGAAAATCCTATAGAGTCTGGACTGATCACAGAATCACAGAATCACAGAATGTTAGAGATTGGAAGGGACCTCGAAAGATCATCTAGTCCAATCCCCCTGCCAAAGCAGGAACACCTAGAGCAGATCGCACAGGAACGCATCCAGGCGGGTTTTGAATGTCTCACGAGAAGGAGACTCCACAGCCTCTCTGGGCAGCCTGTTCCAGTGCTCTGTCACCCTCACTGTGAATAAATTTCTCCTCATATTTAAGCGGAACCTCCTATGTTCCAGCTTGCACCCATTGCCCCTTGTCCTGTCACTGGATGTCACAGCGAAGAGCCTGGCTCCATCCTCCTGACACCCACCATTTACATATTTATAAACATTAATTAGGTCATCTCTGGGACTGTACATTTCGTAACTACCCCTTTGACAGCACTATCCTAACTGATCTGATTTTGACTCTCTGCAATGACTGGATGCGGACAAGGTGCTTGGCTGCTGTGAAGAAGCTGTGTGTGAGGGAGTGAGGGGTGCTTCAGCCAAAGACAGGTCTCAATCTGTTCTACAGCACCTGATTATCTTACAGATTAAAGGCAGTTTTGAACTGTCTGGACCAAAGCACTATCGCTGTCCCTGCTGGAACCAAAAGCACCTTGTAATCATGCCACAAATTGACAAGTTTCATAACAAGCCTTCCTCTCTAACAGCCACCCACTGTAAATCCAAGAATGGGGATCTCCACACACACCACACATGCACACCCCCCACCAACAAGAACAAAGCTGTAGATCCGGGTTTAAAAGGTAAGGGGGATCTAATTACACTTTACAAGCCACCTGCAGATCTTGAGTAAACTACTACTTAATTGAATCATTCTTGTGAAATTTTCTTAAAAATAAATAAATAAATAAATAAATAAAAGAACGATACTGACTTGTTATCGTTTCTTTGATCCTTTCCAACGCAAGCAACTATACAAAGAAAGCAATTTTCCTTTCCTGGGTCTTCCCCTGTTTGTTTACTGCAGTGTCAACCTGCTCCAGCAGGCAGTCGTACCTCCTGGGATCTCTGTTAAAGCAGTTCTGACTAGGCGGCATCAGCATTACTGATGAGACAGTGCTACTGTTATGGCTGGTTAAAACAAAATGACTTCTAATCTCTGCCTGGTCACAGACAAGAACAACCACGGCAAGGCATCACTAGCGACTTCACCAGCCTCTCTGAGGATTTTGCAGAAGGGCTGATGCCTCGTGCAGCCTGCTCTGGGCACCACTGCTCAGAAATCCCAATCAAATTTAATGTTCCCCTGAATCCTTTTCTGCTGTACCATCTCTTTCTTGAGAGACTTGATACATATGCAATCATTTAAATATTCTTCTGCAGGTGAATGGTACCTATACTTCCTCTACTTTGCCTATAAACTGTGGAGGAAAAGGAAATATTAGCTTAATAATTCAATAAGGTGACACTAACAAAGCAAATCTACAGCTTTCCATAACATTAGATTTACTATATTAAGCTGTTAATACTGTGAAAGATTAACAGTGACAGACTCTGTTGTAGACTAGCAAAAGCTATCTGCAATTCTTGCAACTTTCACATTAATCACATTTAAACATGCTGCTAACAGATGGGCATCATGGAGCGCCAGGTCTCTCATGAGCCAGTATTAACAAAAAGTGTTTCTAGGAGATCTTGTGGCTTCTACAGTTCAGAGAGATTGTATATGCAGGCGCTTTATTATTGTTTTTGTTGTATATTATCTGCGATTATTAGAAAAGCTCAAGTTAAATAGATGACAGACTTCAGTATATGTGAGTGGGAAGGGAAAGAAGCTGGGGGGAGAAGACCACCCACACAAAGCTCCTGTAAGTCCATACTTCACATGCATAATCATGATTTTTCCTCTGCACAGGGAAAGCCTCAGACTCTGCACTGCAAGTTTTCCTCCGACACCACTACCCACCCAAAGCCTAGACACAAGCCCAAGCTGTGAAAAGTGCAATGCCAGACACCGGCTTGGTTGGACAAATGATGAAAATCTATCCTCCCCTTTCATTAGTGCAGATGTCAAGCTCAGTTGGCTCTTTCTGGCTGAAGTTGAGGGTGTACCTGAAGAGAACTGCAGCGTTAGCACTCGGCAGCCAGTCAGAACACATCAGACATTTATTAAACTTCCCAGCACTGTTTTTTAATTAAACCAAGTCCCAGGGTACAACATCTTTATATGACTGTAATTAACCAGGACATGTTGTCTGTAACGTAGGAAAGCTCACTCTCCTCTATCATCCAGGCCTCAAAAGAAAGATTGGTAACTGCAAAGTTCAGTCCAACTTCAGGTTGGCGCTCAAGGAGCAAAATCTGCACCTCTCAGCAACAAGAAATCCTGCTTACTGAAGGAGGAACGGAGGATCCCACCTGGAGGTATTTCCTTCATCAGGTGGAATGGCACCAGCAACTGGAAGCATTGTCCTCTAAGGACCGAAGCACTCCTGAGGTGGGAAGATCTCAGTTCCACAGCATCCACCACCAGACAGCCCAGCCCAGCCCATCCTCACTGCTTGTGTGATGTCACCTCTGAGATGAAGGGATGGCTGCTACCCTGCTACAGAACCGAGCAGCAGAGGCCTGCAGAGCTGATGGCACTATCCACTGCACCCCATTGTGTTTAACAGACATTAAGGGACTCTTCCAAGCATGCAATCTAGAAACTCTCTCTGTTCAACACCAAGACAGACCCACCTAACAACGGGATGGTTTGCCTGAATTTTGCTAAAACTTGGTGATCTGATTCCCACTAATAACCTTCACCCAAGCCCACAAGAGAAGACAGACAAATCCAGGTCTCCTCAGCACTGATATTTTAGCTGCTGGGCCCTCCTCCTCCTCAGCTCCAGCCTGCAGAGCTGAACCCAGCACCGGAGGGACTCAGGGTCAGGATGGATCTGGGTCTCCTCTTCACATCTCCCAGCCACTTAAGATAGCAGCTGAGCCCACCCAAATGCCACCTACTGTGTGTTCACATAAATTAAATAGAAGGGACACTGGCCATTGGCAGAAAAATGCTGTCATTTCAGCATGGCTTTCCAAAACTCAGGAGGCCAGGGCTTCTCTGGGGCAGCAGGCTTATTCTGAGGGCTGCAGTGGTATTGAAAATGTTCTATCCTGTCCAAACGTTGCTGCCTGTGAGCAAGTTTCAGCTTTACCCAGGCCTGCTCTAGCAGAGGTGATTGTGCCACTCGAGGCACATATGGGAATTCGTCACTGCTCCATGACGGAAAACTTCCCTGGCAGTGAAAAAGGAGGCGCTGGTCTGAACACCCTCCTGAGGTGACTCTTCAGGGGCTCACATAACTGCTCTCCTCCCACACCACCTTGCTGACACAGCTGCTTGGAGGCTGAGCTGCACCAGGCAGGGCCACACCGCTGCCCACAAACGTTGTGCAGGGGAGCCTGTTGCCTCAGTGAGCAGCTAAGCTGCAAAGATGGAGCAGATGACAAACGTCAGCTGCTCAGAATCCCTGAAGCTGTGAAGGGAGTGGCATATCAAGAAGGAAGAGGTGGGAGAAAATTCATGTGTTATAAATGGCATAGAAAAGCAGGAAGGAAAAAGGGTGTAGGATGGCAGACAGACCTTGGCCGTGGTATCCTGGTCACTGTGAAACCAGGGTCCTCAGACCCAAAATTCACAACACATCCTGGTGCCCACAGGGCATGTGGACAGGAGAGAACAAGTGTGGAGCTTCCAGCGAGGGGGATTCAGGTGACGCTTAAAACTGACCATGGCTCCAAAACACAGCAGGAAAAAGGCTGGACAGTTTTTAAAGAAAAACTCAGGTGGGCTTTGACATAGCTCTGCAAGGTTTTAAAATGCTCCTGTAGTGCCATTAGGACACAAAAGTAGTAGAAAGAGTTCTTTATTACACAGGTGAAAATATTCTTGGTATATTATCGAACATCCTCATAGCCAAGTACTATCGTCTGAAAGAAAAAGAAAAGAAAAAAAACTACTTTGACACAGCAGATGTATCTTGGACTAAGAAGTACTGAAGTATTGGCCAAAGTTTGACTCAGCCAACTCCAGCCTCCAATACTAGAGCACTTAATTATGCCATCCAGCATTCAGCTGTAGGGCTCTGTCCATCTGGCTCACACCACTAGAATCACGAAGCTGCAGAAGAACAGACTGCAGCAAACAAGGTGAACATGTGCCAACTGCTACAGAGATTTATTTAACAAGCTCAGGGTTGAACTTTTTCAAAAGGGAACAGAAACAGAGGAGACATTTCTATGCAATAGTAAATATAAGTATAAAACACTCTTTCAGTGAATCTGCAAACTATACTGTAGATTTGTGTCACTTTACCTTTCACTTTCGCATCTGTTCTCTTGAAATAATTGATTTCATGAACTAGGCTGAGTTTTTCTACATTTTTATTTTTCAGCCCTCACCGTAATACAGCGGGGGCAATTCATTCAGAAGCAAAGCCTTTACTCCTCCAAGTCAGAACAATCAGAACAACAAAACAGCATCATTCCCACATTCCCAGGCTACATGTACCATGCTTCAGGGGTAGGAATACTCATTACCTCCAGCAGAAGAGTCTCCATCAATACTATCACAACCCCTCAAGGCAAGACTAACCCTCCAGTGTGAGAGGGAGGGGTCAGGAAGGAAGTGAACTCCACCACAAGAGGCTTTTGGATGAAGGCACAAATTCAAAAGTGGAAAGAACAAGACACATCAACCACCTTCAATCATTAATTTTGCAGTAAGGACTATATTAACGACTATCTCCCCCTGTCTTCAGCATGTTGCTGCTGACGTAGCTGCAAAAAAATTATCCTCTCTATTAAGCTTTTCTAGGCTCAATGACCAATGTTATCTTGCCTGACTCTTCCACTGATATTCATTCCTCTTTTGTCTCTGTGCATAAGGATATATAAAACCATGTTTCTCTTCTAGTGACAGAATTTTGAAGGGAGATACTGTCCAAACCTCTTCTACTCCAACAATTGCTAAGAAAGGTCTGCACAAAGTTGGGCACACTCATTTATTTTATGGCAACAGAATCTTTTAGTCTCACAGTCCAAGACGCTACTTATCAGGTCAGATCTACAGCCAGTCAGGAAGTCCAGTTCCAGGAAGGAAAAAAAACATCACTCTGAAAGGCAATATTTTGCAGTTTTCTCTCATTTCCTTTAACAAATTGCCATTCTGCTGGGTTCTTCAGCACAGCACTTAGGAACAAGCAGGTAAATGAAAAATACTTCTAATCTACATTAATAATTTGTGTTAAGTTCCACTTGGACAATTTCACAAATGAATAGCCACATTATAGCTACGGAAGGCACCTGTAACCCATTCACTCACTTGCAGACCCAACACTCCTCAAATAGGCGTTCTCATTTCCACACTGTAGATGACGTAGGCAGATGATTTTATCACTGGATCCGATATAGAATTGCCCTGTGAATTTTGCATGCGTTGATAGAGGCCCTTAAAAATGTCTACAGTGCAAGCTGGGTAAATGGCCTGGGTTGTATGTATACTTTAAACATGACATGAAGCATTGACAGGGATCCCAAGCACAGGTCCTGCAGCTCAGCCACAGAATCACAGCATGGCTGTGGTTGGCAGGCACCTCTGGGTCTACCTGCTTCAACCTCCACTCAAGCACGGATACCCAGGGCAGGGTGCCCAGGACCACGTCCAGCTGGCTTTTGGAGATCTCCAAGGACGAAACTCCACCGACTCTCTGGGCACTGGTCCCAGTGCTCCATCACCTACACAAGAACAAAGTGCTTCTTGATGAAGGCTCCGACTTAGAGCAACTTGTGCCTGGCCCATCTCACACTCCTCTCAGCCAGGCCTCTCTGCTTTGGCCTCTCTCCTCTCCTGGTCTGCAGCTGACTCCTGGTCAAGGATGCAGTCCTGGCTCGCCTCCCAGGTGCTGCAGCAGGCTTCCTTCAAATGGATCAGGCCCAGAGCACTGCAGCACAGAGCATCTCCAGTACGGCAAGTGTGTGGCTGGCAACTTCACACCTCTTCATACAGGACGGCTATCTTACCATGGCCCCACAGATCTGATCTGCTGCATGGGGATGGGTGGCGTGGCTGGCAGACAGCAGATGTGTTGGTGCCTGGGCAGCCCTGGGTAAGCAGCCCAGCCCCACAGCCCTGTCGTCAGCATGTCAGCTGGCCCAGCAGTGAGCAAGAGTGAGACTGGAGACATTCGCATCCCAAATAGTGTTGCTTTCCCACTCTTGCTTAGAAAGGGGTGGCTCATGGGCTCCAGGGGCTCCAGGCACTGGTTCACATCAGCTGAGCATCCACTTAGTGACAGACTGCTAACGGCAGATCTTCAGGTGAGCCTATCAGTTCTCCATTAGGAGGATTTTGTCCAGAACACAGCTTATCCATCCTCTGTCTGGGCACCAAGGCAGAATCAAAGCTGTGGTTGCTATAATGAAAGCCAAAAAATATTGCTGAAATCATGAAGGAGTGATACTTTAGGCTATTAGCAGAGTAATGACAAGATGATTGCCACAGAATATACTTTAGCTAAAGTGCAATTTCAAAGTAAAGGAACTTAAAACAGTGATTTTAATGTGCCAGCCACAAGGAATGCATTTATAACATCTATTAGAAGCAGGTTACATTTAGGGGAGGGGAGGTTAATTAAATCTTAGTAGGTTATCAGTAGTTTATTAACTGAACAAGACAGTACCACATTAAAGATAATCAATGGAGAATAAACCACAGCCATAAAAATTAATATCATTCATTCTCACAGTGAGAGGGGGTTGTCTTTAGCAATAAGACAGAGCTAAAGGCATAGGTGCATCCTTTATGGAAAAAGGAGCCAAGTAAAGGATATCCCAAAAGGAAAGTCATGGAAGGCGTAAGTGTCAAATAATAATAATAAAAATAAAATAAAATAAATGCAAAGAAATAATCAGTAATTCTAGAGGGGAAGAAGGAATGCAAACAAGCAGTTCTGCAAGCAGTGGAACTAATGAAGCCTGGTTTTCTCCAGCTTTTATGTCATGCGAAGAACTGACTTTCACGTCGAAGAAAATGTGAGCGCCAACTGCAGCACTTTTTTTTATTGGGCTAGAGCGTTTATATGGGATTCTTCCCCAGTGGATTTTCTAGTGTCTAATAAAGAACAAACCCTTCCTTCAAATGCAGCAGTAGTAGTGTGTTCCCTCCTCTACCTGTCAGCCTCTTTTATGATTCCTACCCTGGGGCACCCGGGTTGAGATTGTAGTTGAATAACAGATACAAAGTTTCTGAATGGCTGGTGTGAGATACATAGGTATGCCCACCCGCTCCCCTGCTCTACACGCATGGGTTGCGCTATTCCTTCATACTTGTTTCAATAAGAAACCAAGCTAAACACGGTGTTGTCAGAATAAGGGAAAATTTCCATAGGGAAAATTTAGCTTCGGCGTGCTATGTGCAAGACTTCAGGCAATCTGCTGTGCAGTCCAAGACTTCAGGCTCCTGCAGCAATACTTGATTTAAGGGAAAGAGGGAATATGGGAGAGAAGACAGGCCATCTTCATGTTGGGACAGGAGTCCCTCCAATGATGTTAATTGTTGGGGTACAGGAAAGCCAGGGAAGCAAGAAGGAGAAAAAGAATGATGTGTGTGCTCAGAACTTGGGCTGTGCAGAGCTATGCAGCTTCCAGGGGTAGATACAGACATGTGAAAGTCAATGGTCAATCTAGGACACATGCATTTGTTTTTGAGGAATCACTGTACATCTCTTGACTATCCTCTCCTACACAACATTTCACCAAAACCCTCTTCACCAAAGAATAGACTGTGCCTATGCCAGGAATTGTCCCTCTTCCTCCTGCACATAAACACACAAATCTTATAGCGGCAAAGGAGAAATGGAGGTGGGCAGTACCCCCTCTTTGGACCCAGTCTGATTTGCATAGTAAGCATTTTCTCATAATTTATCTCTCATTTCACTTAAAATTATATCACCCCTTATCATATCTCACTAAATACTGAACACAGTGAAACATGTGCCATGTTACAAAAACTGTCTCTGAGCGTCACAGCAAGTTACCGCTGCCTGTCCTGAGTGTCATCACAAATAAGGTCTGACTTCTGCAACCACAGGCAGTCACAAACTGCCTGAAGAGAACATTTGGTAGTACCTTTTTTCAAAGAAAATTGTACCAAAAAGCAAAATGGCCTGGTTCTGCATCCACAGAAAGTTACCGACTGTGCTGAGAAGGATCAACACCTTTTCCCCTCAGCGTGCCTTTCCTCCAGGCTGGCTTAAAGGCCTTTTCAAACATCAGCAAGCTAACAAAAAAACTTGGAGAAGGCAGGGGAAAAGATGCAGAGGCCGGAGCAAGCCATGCATATTTATAGCACAAACACACTGCCCGATGCCCATTCTCCTTAATCACATGCACACGCTAGCAAGGCAGCTTCTCCCAGCTTTCTCAGGGACTTGGCCTGAGTGGCTGCAGTTCAAAGTCCAACTAAAAAGAAAGAGAAAACCACAGTGGCTTTGTAAGAATTACAGTGATCCTATTTGGGGAAAAAAAAAAAAAAAAAGCCATTCTCTGCTGGGACTTAACATGGCAGTGCCACGCAGCTCTCATTGAATCTAGCAACATTTCAAGCACACAGCTCCTGGTGTAATTAAACCACAGGCTTGATTAGGTTCCCATCACTATTGCTTTCTTCCTGCCTTCAGCCAAAAAGGTATAAGAAAAGATTGTCCAATACAGATACTGCAATTTTAAGTCTCAAGTTAAGAACACAGTGGGTGCATATCTACTACAAAATCTACCCTAAAAACATGCCAGTTGTTAAACTAAGCAGTGCATTAGAAGCAGTTAGATATAATGAAAATGGAAATGGAAACTATGCTGGGGAGATACTTCAGCTAAAAACGGCGCACACTGTATGCTATCTTTTATTTTAATCATGCTCTAAGCCCTGCCTTTTTGAACTTTTTATAAATTCTGCTATCTCCCTTTGCAGTTACTTACATATTGGTATATAAATTCAAAGACGAGAAGCAATTAGGAATGAAGCTAAGACTCCCTCTCTTGATGCTAATACATCAAAGGAAGAGAAAAAAAAACTCCCCCCACACGCACACTCAGTAACACAGAGAGCTTCTGCTCTTCACAGCCTAATAGCTCAAGTAGCTCCAGTGGAGAGTCTGATGTCAGACTCCGATTACATGGAGATGCCAAGTGATTGGAAAGAGCAGCGTTTGAAAATCCCAGCTCTCTGACTCAGAAGACCACACAGCTGCGCAGTGATGCTTTTAAAATGCATGTATGCATTATTCTCGCGAGCTGGTCATATTTTTTCCCCGCTTTGGGCATCGTAACACTGTTTTTAAGAGTTCCCTGTGGGTCTCCGATTTGGGTACAATACATCTAGGCATGTGTGAAGGAAACGTGTCAGATTAGGGGCTTTTCAAACAGCTGGGTTTGCTTTGCTGCCCTGTTTGGAGAGAGAAAAAGCCCGGCTCTGGCTTTCAGCAGCCATTCTTAATGGTCTGTCATTGTGGGAAAGGGTAAGGAGAGGCTGTGACTGGCTCATGCCATGTTTTCTCCCCACCTTTGCATATCTGTGCCAGACCTGCCGTAATCTGATCCTTGAAATTTAAGCCACGGAACAGGTAAAGCTATGTAAGAAATGTCAACAAAACCTGCTTCTGCTGAACCAGAAAAGCAGTTGGGTGGCACCATCATGCTGAGTACTTGCGTTTGCTTCCTGCAAATCCTTCTCCCAGTCCAAGGACATTTGAGAATTACACAGTAGTTCTTTGGAGACACTCCAGGCCCTTCATCTTTCATAAAGGGAAACTACTATCTTGCACGTATGTGAATGAACAGGTGAATGACCTTCCTGTGCCCTCAGTAAGTTACCAGGGTCCACTTCTTTCTTAATCTTCAGATCTCTCCTCTGTCAGCAGGGGAACTGACCAAAAGTAGGAATTACGCCACTGATATCACCGAACGCTCATCTCACGTCTCCGTATCAACACAGACATTAAATTATAAAAGATCTTAAACTGAAGCACAGAGTTTTAAAGGGGCTGGGGGATGCGCAGTCAACAGATCCACAGCAGGTGCAGGTCTCTTACCAGCCTGATTCCATTTTCTCTGCAGTGTTACTCCTGGGTAAAGGAGGTCTCATTGGTCTTACAGGAGCTGAACTATTTCTACCCGGATTTCTAATAACCACACTGGAGCCCCTTCTTTGGTTTGTGAGTATGAGCCAGAAAACACTTCCATGAATGGCTACGGTGTTGCACAGTTAGATAGCTACAGTGAGGTGGGAGTGCAGCCTTGGGTATGTTGGACATCAGATCTTTTGTCTGGAAGGCTCTCTGTCGAGCCAAACATTTCAACCCTGTTGCATCAGTTTCAGTATTGTTTATGGGATGAAAACTAACTATAGAACAGGTAAAAGTCTTCTGTACTACACCAGTGGAAGACCACGTAAATGAGATTCTGCAAAATTCCTGAAGATTTGCATCTGTTTAACAGGGAATGGCTTCAGAGGAAAACTACAGCAGCTTGCTATTCATCTCCTACCAGGTTAGCCCAGATAAAGGCTGGTGAGACTACCTGAGCACTGAGCTGTCAGAGCCGTCCCGATGGAAGTCCCACTGACCTCAGCAGGAAAAAAGGATTTTACCCTCTGCTTTTATTTGCAAAGAGGCCAGAATGTGGTCTGCACAAGTCATCGTGACAACCAAAACTTGGAAAGCACTGTGCCTCTGCCAAAGCAACCTGACACATTTCTTCCCCTTACAGTCTATCATGTACTAAATGGATGAGAAAAATCTCTTGACCCCGGACTCTTTAGGGCTGTACTCTTGTGTAAAAGGTCTTCTATCACTATTGCGTAAACAAAGATAAGGAATCTTCCTAAATGACAGCACTCTATCTAATGTCATGGGTAAGGTACAAATGGGATTCCTAAGGGAGCAGGTTTTTCTTCCCACATTTCTTTGTTGTTCTGCAAGCAGTAAAAGGTAAACAGGAAAACTAATGGTTTGGCCTCCTGCTCCTCCTGCAGACTCGGCTAACTCAACATCAGCCCGCCGCATTTAGAAGAAGCCAAGCAGTGAGGAAACTTTCCAACTTTCACACACCCACAACTTGTGTTATTTGCATGAATGGGAAAAGTACAGTTGCATGCGCAAGAGAGAAGAGTATAAAACAAACGAATAAGCAACAGCTAGCACAATACCATAAAACTACAACCAGGAAAAAAAAAAAAAAAAAAGACCAAAGCCTTCCTCCACTTCCAAAAGGACAAAGAAGTGGTTGTGTTATTGAGTTTAGACAGGTGTAGGCAGGTGCAGGACACAAAGCTGGAGGTGACTGGTTACTGCATCCTACAAACAACTCTGTTTTTCATTGGAGGTTTTATTATGCACTCAGTGAGGATTTACCAATTAATATGATTTCAATGTACAAAAAGAGAGTTCTGAATACATTTTTGCGCCTCACGTTCCCAACCTACATTAGTGTGTACTTCTAAGTGTAACTACCCTTAGATATGCCTATGCACTATAAGGCACTGTAATGCAGGGTTAAGGGAAGCTGGAAATCTGTTCTCCTTTGTTTCCAACAGTATCAGAGACACTTTTGTGTAAAGGTATCCAACCTGTGGAGTCTACGGCTGTGCTTCTGCGCAATAGGAAATCTATATAACAGAAATTGCATTACGAATTGCCTAGAAGCTGGGATAAAGTGCAGCACTTATCTACCCAACTTGTACTTGCTTCTTTTTTCTTTCCATAGGGCACCAACTCTTGACTTATGTCCCTTTCTGAGGATCTCTGGAAGTGTGACCACCAGCAGTTAGCCTGGGATGGCCTCACAATGTGTCCTGAAACAGGTCAGGATGCAGGTTTCCAGGTTCAGCAGCAACTTCAGTGTGTTAAGCTGAGGAGGAGGAGAGACATTATCTGCTGAAC
>VXAV01009790.1:125749-138242 GCA_013399715.1 Alectura lathami
GGGAGGCGCTGTAGGGCCCGCACCGCCCCCGGAGCCGCGGGGGAACGCGGGTGGAACCCCCGCAGCCTCGCGGCGGAGCGCGGCTCGTGGGCTGCCTCGGGGTTCCCTCCAGCGCGGGTTATCCTGGGGTTCTGCGGTTTTGGGTGGTCCTGCGTTGAGCCAGGAATGGGGCTCGGTGGTCCGTGGGGGCCCCATCCAGCTCGGGGTGTTCCGTGGTTCTAGGTGTGGGGGTGCCCAGAGGAAAAGGTGCCGAGGTGCCCTTTGGACAGCAGCATGCTTAGGACGTGTCTGCGGAAAGGCAGGCTGCAGCCTAAACAGGAGCGCTGCTTCTGGCATAGGGCATCCAAGCTCGCTTAAGTGCAGTCCTCAAAATGAGCGGGCATGAAGTCTAAACGTAAGCTGTGAATTATTGGTGGTAAGCACACAGAGCAGACAGCACAAGGAAAGCTGCTGTAAAAGGACCGCCTTTCCACAGACTGGCATTCCACAGTTAGGAAACGTCAGACCAAGCTTGCCCGCTTGACCTGAACTTGTCCTCCTCACACATACATGTTGTCATGCCGGCTGTCGTCACACGACCACAGACATTCATCTTGCAATTACCTGTGGTCAGGCAGCCTAAGCTGCAGACAGCCGTGCCGTGCGGTCACCGCCAGCCCATGGGCGCACACACATCAGGCTCTGAGAGTGCAAGGACCTGCCTCCAGGGCAAGCACAGGTCTGCAGCGACGTACAGCTGCTTTTGCAGAGCGCAAAGTCTGAGATGATCAGCTGGGCTGGACTCGCTGCTGGCTTTTGGCATGGACACTTTGTGTGCCTGAAGAGCCATCACAGATCTGGTTGGACCTGTTAAAATCACCAGGGCATTCGTACTCCCTACACCAGAGTTCCTTCCACAGTGGGGTGGCTTTTATCCCTGGTAATGGAGCATGGACTGTACTGCTCTTCCCACCCGTGGGAGTCATAGTACATTATTTATAATCCAATGAAAGGTATTTTAATATTTCACTTGAGATTCATTAATGGGGTAGGGAGGGGGAAGGCTAAGTTTTAGTGCTACAGAAAGCGCAGCGGCCATCCAAACTGGTGTGGGATCACGATAAATGAACCTCAGGAGTCAAACCTTCAGGAAGCAGCATTACCTCCCTCACCAGGTGGGGATAAAAGGTGGCATTTAGGGAAGCAGCTGTCAGATGCTTATCCTCCGTCTCTCTCGGGTATCCCGATGAGCCACCGGATGGGGCCGTTCAGACCGCGCCTTACCACAGCCTCCTGGCTGCTTCTGTCATTGAGCCAGCTTGGGTAGGACAGGAGCCCTCCTCACCTCTGCCCTGTTCATCTCTCTTCCTTCCCTCATAAAACACTGCTTCCTGCAGCATATCCCTACTCACCCCCTTCCTCAGCAAAGCTCCCAGAAGGCAGTGCTTTTCCCCTACTTCTGCCCGCTGGTTATTACCATTGCGCATGATTGTTGTATCCTCCCTCTGCCAGCTGCTCCCTCCTTGTGCAGGGCGTAGAAAGGCACCGCTCCTCCCAAGGACGTTGCCAGCCCATTGCAGCCATGTGGCTTCAGAACACAGCAGCGCACTGAGTCAGACAGACCCAGCGCCAGGCAGGGTTTAACTTGTTTGAAAGGGACAGGTCCTGCCACCTCTGTGACTCTCTGCCATGTTGAACATATCTTCATTTTGGAGGTCCTGTTGCATCTCCATCCTGCCCTCCATGACCTATTGCCCTTTCTTTTTTTTTTTTTTTTTTTTTTTTTTTTTTTTTTNAACTTTTTCATTACTTTCCGCAGCTCTGAAGAGCCCGTCTGATGCCCCAGTTTCCATTTGTTGCTGACATCCCTGCTGAGGTGTGATTTGACAGTGACACCAGCCGGGGAGCTCTGTGCTGATGTTGATGGAGGGCAGGACTCCTGACGATCAGGAGGAGTCTGTGGCTCCCTGGTGCAGCACAGCACAGGAGACTGGGAGGTGGGGCTGGGCAATTTCACCCAGCTTGGCAGCATTGCTCTGGCCTCTTGCAGTGCGCCTTGCTCTGCAGTGCCAAAAGGAGAGGAGAGGCTGATGAGTGCTTCAGGCTATTGTCATTTCCTCCTCTTTCCACCGCTGTCAGGAAGATGCCTTTAGGCATCATATTAATGAAGTTGTGGCCTTTTGACCATAATGTGGCATCTGTCATCGCTGATGCTAGCCCCACTAATATATCGCGTATTTATTCCCAGCAAAGATGTCACAGGCAGCACATTACCAAGCCTGTACCCACTTGGGCTAGCAAAAAGTATCCTTGTTCAGAAACTCTCTTCAAGGCTTAGCTGCCATTCTGCCCTTAGACCGGAGAGTGACACCCATGGATCACACCAAAGCTGAATTAACAATAAAAGCCCATTAGCCAGGAAAGCAGCAGAGTCAGGCAGTCCACTGTGTGTCTGGACCTGCTCATTTAGGTCTCCTGCCAGTCTGTTTTAGCACAAACATGTTAAGATCATGTCCAAAGCAGAATTTTAGTTGGGAAATACTTCTTGTGAAGAGGGTCAGTGGCTTTAAATGGCTTAGTCAGGCAAAATGCTGGTAACTCAGCTTTACATAGTATGTCCTGCATTTGCCAATACATGCTTCTCTTCTAGACACCAAAGGGGTTTCTTCCTTCAGTGTTATCTAGCCTCTGAAGACCACAGAGCTGATGTATTAAGGCACTTTTCACTTCTAGCTCCCACTTCCACATGACTTTATTGGCACACACAGCTGTACAAGTGTTTTCAAAGCAGGCAAGAGACCAGGAGTCTCTTCTAAGAGCTGCGACATGGCTAGCTATGGACAAGGGTGAATATTCCCTGTCCGTCCTTGCCCCCACGATCTCTCACAATACTCAGAAGTGTGCTGTTGCTCACCATTTACCATTACACTAACACCATGCAGACTGCACTTTCTCTTGTCCACCAGGCCTGGGCATCCTTTTTTTCTCACTGTTCTTTGAGAAAAATAATGCTGTGAATCTAGGTAAAGCTTCCTTCCTAACTTTCCTCCTGCTTTTCCAGCAAGCAGCTGTACGGACACAGGAGCAGTGGGTGTTTCTCAGTGTTAATCGCTCTCTCCTGTCCCTCTGGATTTTTCCAGCCACATGTGCGCTGTCACCAGCTTGCATTCTGATTCAGCCTGCTACCGTTCTTTCTGGTATTTGTTAATATTTGTATTACCACAAACCTCTTCACCCTTAAACTGTGACCCCACTGCTTCGGTCACTGATATAAGTAGGAAAAATGCAGGGCCTGCAGGAGCGTACGTACCTGCAGCAAAATGAATAATTGGGCTCCACATGCTGCTACAAATCATGTTGTGCAGGCAAAACAATTAAACACTGAAAGTTAACTCCCTTTCTCTTAATTATAGTTGTTACAGAGTTTACTTGTCATCAGAGAAGGGATGACATTTCAAACTGAAGAGTGATTATTAAATTGACACTTTCTTTAAAATGTGCCTTAAGTCAAGGCTGACATGATAATTGAGTTTTATTACTAAGAAATGTCTGTTTTAATAAGGAAACTTCCTTATCTCTCCTGCAAGTTCATGGTAAGTGCACACCTACTGAATGTTTTCCATCGCTACTACCTGGCATTGCAAGACAGAAAAAAAAAAAAAAAAAAAAAAAAAAAAAAAAAAAAACTGGAGCATCCCCCTGAACAGCAAATGATACAATTTCCTTCAATATCAACATTAGTTTCACATTCTTTCTCATCCCAGAAAAATGTATTGGCTGCTAGCGTAGCACTGGGATGCTCAAAGAGGAAAAAAAAAAAAAAAAAAAAGCTGTTTAAGTACTGTTATCATTTAGGCCTTTAAAAATAATAATGGTTAAGATTGTGCAATGACTCCAAGACCAAATCCAGATGAAGCTGGGAATTGCCGCAAACTTCAGGGTCCCCCCAAAACAGTTCCAAATGTTATAGTATGATGAGTGTAAGCATCCACTCCATTATCCCTGAGAATACTGATTCTGGGCTTGTCGGCTCGGAAAAGGTGAGTTGTGGAAGGACTTTTGGGGTGCTTGTCCTAGGCTCTGTGGCAGAAAGCACGGTGCTGCGGCAGCAGCCTCTCGCTCTGAGTCAGGCTTCAGCAAAGGTGGGCTCTGATGCGCAAGCGCTGCTGCTGTGTTCTAGGGAAGGTCTGCTGGGTACGTCTTCTGACGGCAAAGCTCTCAATCTCAGGTTAAACTCTGGTTTGCCATTGGAGGGCTCTGTTGCGGGAAGTGAAGGGCAAAATTGGCCATGTCTTCAGCCTGTCTGCAGGGTGTGTAGGGGGCTGTTGATTTGATATCAACAGTAACAAGTGGGAACATTCAGGGTAAGGAGGGGTAATGGCTTTAAGCTGGAAGAGGGGACGTTTAGGCTAGATATTAGGAAGAAATTCATTACTGTGAGGGTGGTGTGGCACTGGAACAGTTTGCCCAGAGGGGTTGTGGGCACCCCCTCCCTAGAAGTGTTCAAGGCCAGGCTGGATGGGGCTCTGAGCAACGTGGTCTAGTGGGAGGTGTCCCTGCCTGTGGCAAGGGGGTTGGAACTAGCTGATCTTTAAGGTCCCTTCCTACCCAAACCATTCTAGGATTCTATGAATCCACAATTGAAAAAAAAAAAAAAGAGGCAGACAGAAATAATCTGTATTTGTTACAAAGAAACATCATTCACTGAAGGGAAGCATAAGGGAGAAAGATGTTTTCCTTCCAGTGTGAGATCCATCCACTTCTTTGTTGCTCTGACTCCTTAATTACACTTGATTTGTTAGCAGTGGGGGTTTAACCTGCACACCATGGATATTTTCACTGTTCTCTTTAATTTTGCCTGCTGGCATCAGGGAGTTTGTGCACATCAGGCACAGGCTGCAGTCTTGATTCAGGACTCAGGTGACCTCAGCTGAAACTTTGCCTATATCAGGACAGTTAGGGCAACAGTGGTGTAGAGAAAGGAAGATTTATTGGGAACAGAAGGTGCAAACCCCAGCATACACAGAAGATCATTTGTTCAATATTAACAACATGCCTTTTTTACACCTCCCAAAATAATTTGGCACATGCTGATTGCACACTGAATGTGTTCTAGCTCTCTACCATGCAGTCTAAATGTGGAAGTAATTTCAAGTTTCTGTATTCTGGTGTTTATCCCTCTCTTCCTTCTTTCTGACTCTTTTCAGGGGAACAAAAAAAAAGAGGAGAAGAAAGATAAAAATACATTAAAGAAATAAATAAAATGAAATAAAATCAAAAAGGAAACAAAACAAATAAACGAAAACCCACCATCTTGCTTTTCATGTCACCAAAACAAGATCAGTAAAAGGACAGATACACCCCTTTTGCTCACAGTGAGGAGATGAGGAGAGGAGGGGGCTGCTATGGGAAATGCCAGGTCATGCTGGTGCCTCTGTGCTTCCCACTGCTTCTCCCTGAGGGGGGAACTCCAGCGGTACTGGGACAGGTGTTCAGCTCACCTGCATCTTTCTATGTTGTGGGATGACCTTACCTCACCCAGCCCCGGATGCTGCTTGGGGAGCCGCACTCCATGAGTAAGCTAGCTCTGCACTTTTGAGTCAGGCAGGCCCACGTCACAGGTTTGCTCCCAAAGCCCCTTGTCGGCCATCATCCAGCTTTCCCAGGCAAGCTCCTGGTTTGGATTCCAGCAGAGGAAGACTTGGAGTGAATCAGGGTCACTTGGACTTTAGAGACTAGCGCAGGAGAGCCTGTCTGGGTATTTCAAGCTCTGGTCTGTGATCTGCAGGCTATATTCCAGCTCTGTGTGGTAGTTTAATTTCTCAGAGAGTCCATGCTCCAGGGGTACAAAATAATAAAAAACGGAGCAAATCGGGTTTGAAGATCACTGGGGTAGGTAAATGCAAACACTCCTGCTTCCCTGCACGTACTCTTTCCATCTATATGATTTCCATTACAAATAAAAGTTTGTCTGCCAGGAGTAAATCTTTGATTTTGAAAGAAATCAAAATAACAAAAGATAAGCAATTGCATAGTAGGTGGGCTAATTCCTTCTTCCACCTCTTTGTCCACAACAGAGACAAAAAGAAAAGCTTTATGCACAGTGGCTTGGCACCAACCCTTCAGCAGCTGGGTGGGGAGGCACCCCAAACGCTGGTGGTTTAACTCCTGCAGTTAAGCAGGGCATGAAGCCCCTGCTCTTCAGCAGTCTGAGCAGCTCCAGCACATGGCTGGGCCTGGCACTGGCCTGCCTTTTCGGCAGAGGTTCCTTCTGATGTAAATCATTCTTAATCTGAGACAACTTGCGGTCTCACCGTGGCCAGTCAAATCAGCTCCCTGTTTTGTGTTACTAACAAGTAATACTCCAAGTGCTCTGAAAGGGCACCTTAACAGAAGAAGTCTGACAGAGTAAGTGATTATCATTTCAAAGGCAAACAAAGCTTATAGGAGAATAATTAGTCATCTGCTCTTAAATGAGAAAAATATGGTAGAAGAACAGAAAAGATATTTTTTGGGTTTGAGAGAGGTATGGAAACGTGTTTAATAATGGATTGTCATGAGAGTCTGCATTTATTTTATGGATAGACAGAGCTATCATGCAGTTACCCACCTTTGTGTCTACTCATTCTGTGCTCTGCCTAATGGGCTCTGTTCATTGTGCACAGTAGAAAAATCAGCCCTATCCTGTTTACAGTTTAATTACTATATACTCAAAATTATTACTTTGGATTTTGTGCAGTAACTTTTTCTGCTGGCAAGAGGAAAATCCTCTCATATTATATAATTATGGCTTCGAGCTGCACTAACGAAGAAGTTGCGCAGGCTGGGGCCTGCTTGCCTGTGTCTGGAGGCGTCGGCAGCAAGTCTGTGGTTGTGGTCGCACAGACACGGAGAGGCAGAGCGGGGCTGCCAGGCAAAGCAGCCTGCAGAACTGAGCGGAGCACTTCAGGGGCTGTGCACCTTGGCTGCGGCCAAGCCAGGACAGGGACGGAGGCCTCCACGCTGCAGGGAGGTAAGGTGTCCACTGGCACCAGATCAACCACAGCACATGCCAACATGCGTGGTCCTGGTGGGCAAGCAGAGCGACTAGCTGCTGCCCAGCCTGGGGAAAGTAATGTCTGGTGGGCGAGACTTGGGAATGCATGCACTGGAATCAAATTACCCACAGCAGCATAAATAAAGGGAGGTCAGCGGGCAGTCATGCTAGACAGGTCAGTCTATGCCTGCATGCACAACAAGGGGTGAAGCATGGCATGAGCCTGCTAGCTGTAGAATCTGACCTGCAAAATCTGACCACAAAAGTCAATCTTGAGCTGCATGCCACCATTCCTTACTTGCTACGGATTCTAAAACTAACTATTTTGGGGTTAGAACTGCTAATTTTGTGAACATTGTTGAAACCACAGCATGGGCATACACACAGTCACTCCATAAAGAATACAAGCTACAAGCTGGTGCAGAGAACAGAATTTCAAGAAGAATCAGAAGATGCTGCACTGATAGCTGGCCTACATGATGAGAAAAGAGACCCAAACTCAGATATGAGTTAGTCGGGATTTTCTTCTACGTCTCATCAACCTCTGAGATGGAGAATCCAGCAAAGCTGTGATTTATTTACCATAGATGCACTCAGAAGATACTGCATAACTTAGTGTTCTTGCACTGTGAAAGTTATTTGCAATAATGAATTTTTAAAATTCTTTGGAGAAAAGAGAGTGCATATCCCCTTCCCCCACAAAATTAAAAAAGAAAAAAAAAAAAAAGAAATTGCAGAGTAACATTCAAAGGCTCATTAAAAGCAGCCAGGGAAAATAGATTACGGAGACTTCAAAGACTCACAATACTGGTTAAGAATCAGCTCTCTTTTTCAAAGAAAATGTTATTAGCTAATCCTTGAAATTTGGGTTTTGGCAGATGACACATTATTTCCTGCAGGTGCAGAAACAAGAGGGTGTTAGAAGAGTTTTGGTAATGCACAAAAAGCCTCCAAACCAGACTTACGATTCCGTCTGTTCAAACCAGCCTGAGTGAACTCCCTGATTCCTCATACATGCATTGAAATGTGGCTGCATTTAAAGAAGAGACTCTAACCTGCACAAAGTTGTATATCTCCTGCACTGAGAAAGCAAGTCTGTTGAGTAATGCTTCTTTTTCTTTTTAAAGGAAAAAAAAAAAAAAAAAAGCCTTTATTGCTGCTGTTATCTGTAACATCTGAGGTACTAATAAGAAAAGTCAATGTAATGTCTAGCAGAAACAACATCTACGTACAGATAACAAACAATTGCTCTAATAGAACACCATAAGCATCCAAACAAACTTCACTACTTTCCTGCTTACATCGTTTTGGAGATGCTTTGACACACTCTTTCTTTTAAGGTCTTCTTTGCAATGTCCCTCGTGTGTGATTTTTCTGCTTGATCCATGGCTAATCGGAGCTGCTCCATTAGGTACAAGTCCTTGGTTATGAAAAGAGACAAGGCCAGACACATCTCACTTCAACTCCTTTGCTAATCCAAGATCCTTTGGCTTTGGTTTAAAACCCAGCTATCTCACAATGGCAATTTCCCCACTGAGACTTCACCTGGAATTTGGCCCAAAAAATGCCCAAAACTGTATGCCACTCTTCGCACGGCAACCAATTGCTTGAAGTCAAGTAACTGGATGTGAGATATCCTTAGGAGTTAGCAAACTGAAAAGGAGCACCCAAATCAGTAAGGGAAGATGCAATAACAGCAAAATTTCCCAGGAAACGTATCCCTGTTTTCTAGCACCCAAAAAGTTGTTGTATTGCTATTCCTTTTTCAGATATACTCAAAAATAGCTTAGCTTATAAGTTAGATGCAAAAGCACATAGCCGCATGAAATTCAAACCATGGCACTGATGAAGTTCACAATGTTTAGAAAAGAGGCCATGGGAGATTAGTCCACGACGCCTACTGTTAATGACAGAGACCCATGTTGTCAGACATAACACTTATGGGGACAGAATAAAGCATACCCCCTCAATCAGTACTTTGCACTTGTCCTGAAGAAAGTAGTTCAAAGTTTTTAAGATCTTGGATATGCTATACAGGCACTTGCGTTTGCTTGTAAGAGGCAGCTTACCTTATTACTCACCAATCCGTTCTCTAAAGTGTTTTCTTCCCCATACACAGCAACAAATGTGCAATGATGAGGCCTCATATCAGAAAACTTAACAGTTACAAGTGTTATTAGAGCCACCTACGTATACAGAGGTGAAAAGAGAGGTGAAGTATTTTGGCCAGGGTAGCTGGTTTGTTTTGTTTCAGCGTGCAACATAGCTAGGTATTTTCTGTTAAATATTTTTAATTAAAGCTCTGAACTAGCCTTGTTGGAGCTGGAGCAGGAGGTGGAGTATGGCTGGTGGCATCGAACATGATTAATGCAGCATTATTAAACAGGCATCACCCACATTACACAACATTTTTCCAAACAATAAAATAAAATGCAGGCAAAAAAAGCACCTATTCAAGACATATTCAAGACAAGCACCACATTCAAGACATTACACAAGTGCCTTGATTTTCAAAATCTTCTCTTATTTCCCCTTATTTCTTTAGTTCTATTGACACTTACACAGATGCACCAGAAAAATCTGCTGCAAAGTTTAATCTAATGTAACACTGTTCAGCCAACAAGAGGGCTCGGGAGATTTAAATTGTTGCCAGAAGAGAGGTTTAAAAAAACTTGGGTGTTGTGGAATATTTATTGCTAAAAGAAAAATAACCCAGAAGTTAATAAGTGAAATAAATATTTCTGGAAAATATAAAAAAAAATAAAAACAACTATGTCTTGAGACAGGGGCATCTGAGTAGAGCTGTGTAACTTACTGTAGTCCTTGTTCCCTTTGCACAGACTTATTTCCCTGTAAGTGACTATGAAATGATGCTCGGGGTACTGCAGGATCACCTCTCTGACACAGACTCTTTCCTGTGGGCTGAGGTCCTTGAGGGTAGGTGGAAGTAAGGAGTGGGGAGAGGTTGCAGAGAAAACCACATGTTGTGGGGTAACCCTGGGCGTACTCCTACCCAAAGGTGAGGCTCTTAACACTGATTATAAAGTATAAGAAAAGTATCTAGAACCCTTCACTCTTTACTTCATTTTGTGGGTCTGTGAGTTATTAATCTTGCTAAGACCTGAACCATGCTCTAAAAATGCTTGTATCTGAGCCTGGTTCATAGAGGCACTGGTTTCCTGGCGTGGACATCTCAGTTACAAACCAACATCAAGAGTCAGGAGTGAATCTGGGACCCCATATCTCCCTTTTGCAACAGGAAGTGATCATAATATTCTCACCACCTTCCGTACTAGATTAGCAATATTAGGATTTCCAGTGAACTTCCTGGAGTGTCTTGCTCTTGTCATCAGTATGGCATTTCGAGGAAATTTCGAGGAAAATTCGAGGAAACATACGCTTTATGGGGGAAAACATTGGAAAAGAAGAGTGGTCATAATGAATTATAAAAGCCACAGTGCTTATGAAGTACGTTTCTGACTTTAACCTAGATAGGTAGGACAAGTGAGCAGGATAACCAGTCCACAGGAAGTGTTACTGAATACTCATGTGTAATTTGTGCTGCATGGGAACTATTATTGAAGGCACTCTGGCATTTGTTCATTACCCATTACGTTCAACAAGAAAATACCTTCCTCTCCATTGACTGGGATGGGTGTTCCTTTGGATGGTCCCACCTGTAAGAATAATGGCAATGCCCTTATACCTGACCAGTGCATTTGAAGTATTGGCTAAGAATTTTATATGGATTTCTCCATGGCTGCTATTGCTTCTGCTATGTGTGCTAGTTTACAAATCATGTGTGCATATCAGTACTTTGGTGTAACTAGGAATATTTACCCGTTTGTATCTATCTCAGCAGCATCAAAGGCTGTACAGGCAAATAAAAATGTCCTGAGTATCCGAAAAAGAACCAAGAGCACTCACTCTGGTTCTTTAAGGCACAGTTCGCACTAGCCACACTGTGCTGCCTTAGGTGCCAGGGCAGTGATGTTGCCATGAGGCTGCTGTCTAGAGGATGTGTCAGGACAATGATGTTCAAATAAGTGATACAGGACCCAGGATATTCAGATGTACACCTATACTACTTTTGGAATTGTATCTAATCCCTTACTCAAAAAAAAAAAAAAAAGAAAAACTCAAATAATCAAGACAAAGGAGAAGCACGAGGAAACAACAGTACTTTTAACCTCATTCCTACACCTACATTTGCTACTATCTCAACGTTTGTCACAATACTGAAAATCTTACCGCAGGCAAAATGTCTCAACAATATTGTTTCCATTTCAAAACTAGACACAGAATTCCACTCCTGCAAGTCCGCCTTGACAAGCATACAACTCTGAACGTTGTGAAGTAAAATCAAACTGAAGCGGCAATTCAGAAAAATCCATGTGCAGAACACATTAAAAATTCACTGCAACATCACTGATCAAGCATGAGGTCTTAGGTTACATGAAATGAGTTACTAAAGCACAAATTGTTCTTGAGAGCTACTTATCTTGCTCTCTGTAATTAATTTAATACCTTAGATGAGGAGAACAAAGGTTAAGGCTTACTCTCCAGTGGGGGTCACCGTTGAAGTATAGCCTCTGATTTTTCTTCTATGGACGTTCAAATACGTCCTAAAAATGCCAGTGATAATCCATACAGCTCATGTGAATGTACTGGAATTAGATTGAAGCTGTTTACATCGGTTGTCAAAGTGTATCCTGTGAAAAGGCAAAGTGTGTGGGCTATAGGAAGTAAATTTTCAAGTAATTAACACTCTATATACATAACAAAGAAGTGAAACAAAAAGAAGTGTCGGGTGCGTGAAAGATCTTTTGCGTTTGACCTCAGACCAGGCTCGGCCAGGGACCTCTGGCCATGGAATCAGTTACCAGGCATAGTTAGCAGCCCCTGTTCCCATCAGGATGTCCTTTAGACTCCCGCGAGTCCTGGTTATCATGTTCCAAGGTTATGAAGGCTTTTCACACAACTTTGCCTTCACTTTTAGTAGAAATGGAAAAGTGGAGGAACTCCGAGGTGCAGCTTGGCGAGATCTCCACACGTCCCAGAGTCCCCCACAGCAGGATTCACCAAAAGGTGTCCCAGAGGAAGGAGGGAAGGCTTTGGGAAGTGGGCTGTGCATTTAGATGGATACATCTGTTCTTCTCCAGCGTTCCTGGGGTTAACATCTTCCTGGCAAAAGCAAGATCCTACTGCAGTTGTGAAGTGAGTGTTCTCTCTTGGGCTGGTGTGAACAGAAGGGCACTTGGGGCATAAAGTGTGCATATCCGTGTGTCGAGGCACAGTTAATCCAATGATTGTCTGAGGTCCCTATATTCTCCCTCTTATTAAACCTTTGATATCAGAAGCTGGTAGCCAGCCACAGGTGCTGGAGGGAAAGTGATATGTCCCTGGTGGCTTACTGGATGAGTTGTTTAATAACGATGAGCAATAAGCGAAACCGGTACTCTTCGGTACTCTTGCCTT
>VXAV01009790.1:138249-155147 GCA_013399715.1 Alectura lathami
GGTACTCTTCGGTACTCTTGCCTTTCTACAGAGCAAGCCTCTTTTTCTATTGGCTGACCATCTGGCCCATTAACTCTGTTTGGTAACATTAATGTAGGCCTGTATCTCCACAAGTATCACTTAAGCCCTGAGTTTCACCGTTTAAAAGACATTTACTGCTATTCACGGCTGGTATTATATTTCTTACTGGACCTGGACTAATGCTTCCATTCTGAACTGAAAACTCTCATAAAAATATCCCCTTTAGAAGAGCACCACTGTTACATGATACATTGTTTGTTGACAGCATGATCTTTATACCTTGTTGTGTTCAGATTAAAAAGCTGCTGTTCCGCTTTGCTTCCAGAAGACAGCAGCAGCAGCAGCAGCCCTTGGGCCACAGGGGACAGATAGAGTTGCAGGCAAACCTTACATGCCAGCATCTTCTCCTAAAGGCATGGTTTTAATCGAACAAAACCGTACACACTGGGTCAGATCTTTTGCTCGGGTAAATCTGAGTGATGTCAGTGAAGTGCTGTAATTTTTAATGACTAACATTCTAGCTCAGAAACTTTCAGACCATAAAACAGGGAGCAGGTATCTCCCCCACCACCCAGCACTGTGAGAAAAGAATTGAGGAGATATTCAAGGAGTAGTTCCCAACATGAAGATGTTAATCTCTGTCTGTAAGGATTACAAAATCCAGCATTTTACTGGTCAAAGTCCAGCCTCTACCACTGTTAGTCATCCTTAATGATGTTTCACTGGGAATAGCTTAAAAGGTCTGTTGGTTTCAGATAGTAGATGCTCAATGCTCCAAATAGCCCTACCAATTTGGGGTGGAATTGGAGACACCTAAATTGCAGATCTGGCATGTCCAACCTACAAGAAATTCCTTGTGTATTTTTTAGACATTATCAAAATCAGTAACTGCATGGTACAGAGGAGAAAGCTGGAGAGTAGGAGGAATGCAGTTCATTTGTTCCGGAGCTGGGACTGAGCTCTACCGTCTGGATCATGCTGGTTCGGACACGTTTGCACGTGGGGCATGCCTCCATTTGGTACCTGAACATGAGTCAATTACCAGCTGCGAGCACAGAGAGCAGGGTTTCTGGAAAATGCTGAGAGACCTTTAAGAAATGTTATAATTCTGAAAAGTTAACAACATGAAGTATTAGATTTAAAGCTGTTGTTTTTAGCAGTGGAGTCTCTGTTGAAGGGGAAAACTGCTGGCAAAGATCGTTCAAAACCTAAGCATGCTCTTGTGGCTGTGAACCTCACACTTTGTTTAAAGCTTGCAGTCTCAGCATCTTTGCAACTGGAAAATACCAGTTCTTTCACTCTTGTGCATACCCATGTCCTTTCATGTCCTTGAATTTCCCTTCCCCATTGCATTTGACTAAGAATTGAAGTGTGTCAGCGAATGCTCATCTGTGATTACATACACTAGGTACAAAAAGGAACAGAATAATAACACAAAGTACTTCATCTGGAGGATTTGGGTGTGGTGTAAGGAATGCTCCTCCTACCTCACCTGAACAGATGTAAGTGTGTGACTTCATGATGTGCTTCTGTTGTGCTCTGTTATAAAATGAAAGCAGAACATTTCGTTCTGCTCCAATTTTAGCACCATCTCCACAGATAATACAGAACACTTCACAGACTTTTCAAGAGCATCTTTTTTTTTTTTTTTTTCATAATGTTTTTGGAAAAAGGAATTTGTCACGCTACCTTGCAAAAGGCAGTTGCTTTTTTGACCAGATGCCAAACTGAAATTCAGACATTCATGTCCAGAAATAAGATTTACTTTAATCCTACTAATCCTGAGTCGTTGATTGGTACAAGGCACCATTATAGCTGGGTAAGCTTCCCAGGCTTATCGCCTGATTCTGTTTGGAGTCATGAGATCACTTTGGATTCTCAGTTTTTCCCTTGTAAGGGACAACATTGCTGCCTCATGTTCCTTTCTCTGCTACAGAAAATAAAGAGCAAAAGAAATCATGGACCTTTGCCAGGAGATGTAGAAAACTCAAGGCAAATGCTTTGCTGAGTCCTGACAATGTTTTCTACCAGAAAGAGAGGAATGAAAAGTCTTGGATCTGTCCTTAAGGTGGTTAAGCAGTCTTCCTAGCATATATACAGCCTTCTTTACCCTGACTTCACTGAAGTCCCAAGCTATCTTCAGACACTGAAATAATACTTTGTGCAAAGGTTTTGGCTCTGTTTTACTTAGGGAAAGAGGGGAAGAAACAGACTTCCAATGGTTGTGAGGGTTACTGGTGTGCCGTGGGAGCCTATTTATAATCCTCTTCCAAGGGTCTCTGGAAGCAGCCTAAGGACATCCAAGGGTATGTGGATTACGAGGCTGAGAACCGCTCTCTAGGCATGGAGCATTGACATTAACAGCAGCATCCTGCATATCCGCAGAGGGAAACTGCACTCATGCTACCTGGTTGAAAAAAGCGAGTAGGGCCTCTGCAGTAAAGTTCTCTTCTAACTGAACAATTCACCTCATTTACTTTTTTTTAACATACTGATTTCACTGTGTGTTCCAATTTGACAGTGCTGCATCACAGTCCAGAACACCATATTTGGATTTCTTTATACCTCATTAGGATATTGTCTGTTTATCTGCTGCCTGCATTCCAGATCCTTTGGAAAATTCCTGCCCTTGAATCTTATCTAGTTGTTGGATAAATAGAAGGATGCAGATCCCAACAAATACGAAATACCCCATGTTACAATGTTATCAAGGTAACATCAGATAAAACTTTAAAGGGCAGAAGATGAGTAACTAAAAGCTTTTGAGACCTACTTTCACCATGAAAGAAAAGGTGAAAGTTTTAAAGAGGTGGGAATGGCTGAGATACATTGTTTTCTACTTTAAGTTGTCTGCAAGGATTAACACCTCTGAGTTCTTTTTGAGACTGTGGCGGTCTTTTTCTTCTCTTTTCAAGGCATCCCTGCAATGATAGCTGGTAGTACACAACACAGCCTCCTACACACAATATCTGTATAAAGCAGATGATTGAGAACAGCTCTTACAGTCCCTTTTAGCAGTGGATGTAATTAATTTGTTCACATTTCCCTGTAGTCTCACAGAGAAGCTGAATAACATGGAAATATAAACCAGATAATAAACGTACATCGTTGATTCAGCTCAGCCCTAAGATGTTATCCATCGTTTACACTGAACATCTTTATACATCTTAAGGGAGAATCTCATCTTCTGTGAGTGTACAATGCATTCTTGAGACTGTGGAGTCCTTCCAAGCAATAAAATATGCCACAGCACTGTCACGAAGGCAGAGCTTAAAAACTACGTAAGGTTAACTGCATAAGGTTAATTGCTGTAGTCATGGGGTGTACAACATTGAACAACATCTCCATTTACTGGTCTCCAGGCTACCCAGCCCTTGCCACTTTCCAGAGGAACTTTTAAGTGCATTGACTTATTTACAGAAGTATTATTTGCAAAATTTTTAGCCTGCGGATTGAAAGATGGCTGGCTGTCCTCTCCAGAGCCCTGCCTCCCGAAAGTAAAATGTGATAAAATCCACCCCTGGAAAGTACTAGCAGGCAGAAATGTCAAATGGAAGCAAATCGGGGAGAAGCAGCAGTTCCTGGTTAACCCAGACTCTGGAAAGCAAGAAGAGGTAGAAATTTCTGCATCTGTGAGAATCTAGGGGGAGCAAAAGAAAGTGGCATTCTGCCCCCTGTATCTTGGCCCTCAAATTGTGGTCCATATCTTCGAAGCAGGGAGTAGGTTCCTCAGAGACTGGCAACCTACTCGTAGGTCTGACTCTGTGCTGCTGGTGTCAGTGGAAATCCCCGCACTCGTAAAGAAGGGCACAAAGCTATTTTCAATGGAAGGAGCTGGATGGCGTTGAAAAGATAAAGAACTTTTTAGCTCCTGTGTTTAACAGAGCAACAACAATTTTCACTATTAAAAGAGTGCCTCATTATGGCTGAAAAGACATCCCTGAACACCCTCAGCCTGCAACAGTGTTGTCCTTGCAAGGAGTTGTTACAGTGGGATCAGTAAACTGCTCCAGCAAGTTGGCTGAACTTCTTATAAAATTGTTCTCCCAACAATTTCACTGGTGAGCTCATTATCCTGTTGGACAGCAGGCATCTCTGTGTCTGTTCCCATCAGGATGCAGACACCTCAGAGATCTCTCTGATGTCCTAGCTTCTTGACTTCTGATTATATACAACCTACACTTCTGACAGTTCACATAAATAGTCTTATTTAAAGCAGACCTGATGATCTCTTAATGCTTTTCAAGACTAAGGTTTCAAAAGAGTTTTCTCTTCAATTTAGTTTATGGCAGCACTGTATTTCACAGCTGGTTTTAATGTATTTTTGGAGACTATATGGAATCAGTATTTGAGTTATAAGGTATGTATATCAGATGGAGCCATAGCCACTGTTCCCTGGCAAACTGTTAGATCAAATGAGCTGAATCTCCTCTACTTTATTGCCTAATTAATTCTTGAACGATCACTGAATTGCAGGAGTGGGAACCCTGCCAACTTTGGTCACACTCTGTATTGGGTTATGCCAGAAAGGACTGGAAAGTGGGGGTTTTCTCTAATCTGGGTACACAAGCAGAAACTTCTAGGTAGGTGGGCATGGGATTCCTTTGCCTGCTTGTGCAAGTGAATAGTAAGAGGAAGTGGGTCTTTGGTCAAGGGTCAAAATCCCCAGGGAAGAGCAGATCTCACTAGGGAGCAGGGCCATGAAAGTGCTCACGTTTCTTCGTGCCAGCTTGCTGCTGAACAGCATTGCGTTGTTAATCTGCAACCAAGTCTGCCTTGAATGACTATGACTAGACCTTTTGTGGTTTTTGCAAGTGCTACCAGCAGTGGGACAGCAGAATATTTGGAGAGGTAAGCCTGGGGCTGCTGAAGGCAGACTGCTGTAACAGAGAGATTTGTCTGAGAACTGACTCTGAAGAATTCAAGAAGCAGTGTCTTAGGAAGAACTGCTGACAGGGTGAAGATGGACATAGGACCATGAGTGAAAAACTCCTTGCATTTTTGCAGGGCAACACTTTCACATTTCTGAAGCTTTGTTTTGATTTTGATCATGAAAAGACTTTTAGGCATTTGGTCAAGTGGCCTGTACATTGCCTCTAGAAAAATAAAAACATTGTACATATTCTAGAGCCCTGGGCCTTTAGGAGCACCTGGCACACTACCTAGCATGCACAGCTGGAGGCTTCACTTCTGCACTGCGGTTCAGGACCTTGATGATCTATAGGCTGTAGCCCATAGATTTGGGCACCTTTGGCAGTTGCTGCTGTGGCCAAGTAGATCTGCAGCTAAGCCACAAAGTGCTCTGGAGAGCTGAGTAGAAGGTCTGCTCTCATCTTTGTTTTTTGTGCAAGCCAGCTTGGGTACCAGAGTGTGTATGATCGCATGGTATTCCACACGTGCAAATAACGGGAGTAGCAGGGCACATTCTGTCTTGTGTGCAAGTGACAGGTCCATAGCTACTTTGGTACCTCTGCATAGGGCTGCATCATGGCTGTTAGCTACACCTTGAACATCCCAGCAGGAAAGGAAGAAGAGTATAGGCAAAGACCAGTGGGCTCTGACCAGCCCTTCACCAGTGTTGTCTTTAACAGCGTCACCTGCAACTGCCAGTCAAGGAGAGCATCCACACCTGCCCACTTTCCCTTCACACCAAACGTCCACTGTTCAAGAACTTAGGATTACAGAGGGCATTCTACTCATCCTCCTACCTTTAACATTTGTTTATGTATCTGCTGTCCATGAATTTGACCAATTTGTCTAAGGCAATAGCATGGAAATGATGTTGGCAAGGAGACTGATCTATAAGATGCTGTGGACATTGTGGCTATGTTCATTCCCGATGCAAAAGATGCAGTTGAAATCTTATGAATGAATGCCATCATTTTTGCTTAATGTGTAAATAAACTCAGGTCATACCTCGGTGTGGGTTTAACTGAGGTCATTGACACAACGTGTTTGTTTTAATGGGAAGAGTAAAATGGCCAGAGGCTAATAGAAAACTCAAGATCCGAAACATTGTGGCCGTTTTACATTTGGATGTCAGGCAATCAGCTTCCAACTGCTGTCCTGGGCATTAGCAAGCTCTTATTTTCCAGCACACTGAAGCTCCTGGATAGCAATCAGTGAGAGGTGCGGAAGCTCAGCGCTATGGTAAAGACCAGCAGCAAACTGAAGGAAAAGGCCCCATAACAGCACTCAGGCAGACTTTGTGTTTCTGGTGATTTGCTGAGATGCTTGTTGATTCCTAAATGATCTCCATTCACGTGCCACTGTCCTTTTCTCTGGCACTTTGCTTGAGTTCTTGTGCCAGTATCACTCCTATGCTGTGCAATCCTCTGAGGTTTTGCTGGTGACCTCAGAAGTAATGCAGAGTTTCTCTGCATGCATGGAAGCATCACTCCAGGAAGACTGGTGCTCAGAGGGCATGCAGGCAATGCCTTCTTTGCAGTATCTTGTCTCATGTCTGCAATGGTTCCCTGGGAGCTACTTTCCCTCAAAAACCGTCTCTGATGGGCCACAAAAGCAAACAGACTTCTGCTATTAGCAAGATTCCTGCAGCAAGCCCTACTATCTTTTCTGAACAAAAGTCTTCATTAAAAGCAAACAAACAAATAAACCTGTGAGTGTAATGGAACAGAGTGTGAGCACATGCAAGGGGAGTTACACCCCAGACAAAAAGCCCACCTCATGCTGACTACATTACAGCAATAGAAATACGTTCAGTAGCTTTTCACTTCTGTCATGCCTGGATGGCTTATCAAAAAGGTAGGAAAAACCATTGAGAAAAACCATCCTGTATCTCCGTAAGTGTCTGTTTGCCACGTAGAGGTTTATATCACCATATCACATTATCTAGGTGTCACAAATAAAAAAAAAAAAAAAAATGTGGAAAGCCATAGTCCTATGTGATCCATATTAAATGTGCAAAACTGGCTCTGTTCCGTAAGCCCCTCTGGCATCCAGGGAACATGTGGGTGTGGGGTGAGGAGACTGTCTCTGTGATGCTCTTCTTGGACTCTCCAAGGCCTGGAGGGAGAAGAATACTGAGCTCCTCCCATGAGAGGGAATCCACAGGAAAGTGGATGCTCTTCAAAGTATTTTTGTCTGCAAGTGTGAAGCCCATGGGAGCTCATGGTGAAAGCATGAGTGGAACTGTGCTTGTTTTTTCACTGCCACTGCAGGAGAAGTTCTTCGTATGGTGGATCAATGGTGGAGACACTCATCTCCCTTCAGTACTTAATTTTACAAAATTAAGGGGAATGGCTTGTTCTTGTTGAAATATTGGTTCATCAGAAATTGCCACAAGTGCAAAACGCTAGCTCTCCTATGATTTTCAAATATAATTGTGAGGTGTTTGCACAGAGCTAAGACAAGCACAACATTAAACTAACTACATCACCAGTTTATTTTCCCACGACATATACAGAACAGTCCTAGGGAAGTAACCATGCCACTTTAAAAATAAATTTAATGGTCATAAGACCATTCATATGAATGATACAAATCATATTAATATACTGCTTTTCATGCTGAATTCATTTATCCGTATTTCCAGAGTACTCAATAGCTTCTCAATTCTTTTAACACTGCATGTACTTAGTTGTGGATGATTTACCTGTGGAGCAAGGGTCAAGAAACCTCAGTCTGAGCCAGGTGTCCAGAGAGTGAGGGAGATGTAGCCAGGGAGAGTGGCCAAGAGCTGTGAAGTGAGGCAACATTAGTTCCCCCACTCAAAGTGCCCTGCTGTGGACACCCAGTGCCATCTGCAGAAAAGCAGGGTGGAAACAGGCGAGCATGCTGTGCTGTGCCAGAGCAAGGAGGCAATGCTGCAGTGAGTCAGGCAGCTGGTCCAGGTGGCACTTGTGGTGGCACTCCCAGGCAATTTGAGAACAGACATCATCCCGCACAGCTGCGGGCACCACTGGTCACACCACTGGTCAGTGGTGGCGGTGCCTCCCCAGAACACCCGGTCCCCTGTGGCTTGTGCTGTGATAAGGGTCCCTGGCCAGAGCTGTCTGGGTGTGTTGTAAGCAAACTGGCACACAAGGAATGCTTTCATTCTGAGAGCGTTTATTTGCTTTGGCTGCACGGCTCTCTCATGTGCCTGCAATGGTATAGCCTTCACCGACACACATCAGCGTTTGTGTGCTCAGCACCTTTGCTTGCATCTGAATGTCTTCCAGACCAAGAAAGTTACACAGATCTGGCAGATATGTCTGCAGCTTAAAAACTTCCTCTTTTCTGCTCCCTCCTGTAGTAGCTGGCTGCTGGTGATTAGTCTGCTAATTAGTAAGGTTGGACCAGAAAAAAAAAAAAAAAATCTTCTGAATCAAAGACATAACCCCCAGGCACACTATTCAGGGATCACCATATGCTAAGAGAAGCTGCTTGCACTGGAATACGTGTATTTACATTTCACATGGCATGCCATCTCCTGCACATTCTTTCCAAAGAGTTAAATACAGCAGAAAATTATACTTAATATTTTAATAATGTTTAACAGTGAACCCCTAGCCTCACTACCACATTAAGGAAGCGACCAAGGAAAAAACACTTACGGGGGAAATTTATAGTAGCTATGCAGCTTACTCAAAATTATTGCAGACTTTCACCACTACAATGAAGTCAGGCTTGGTTCCTTGGTCTTGCCCATACACAGCCACCTGAAATTATAATGAATGAGCACTGATGCACTCCCAGCAGCATCCTTTCCACCACAGACAGCCCTGCAGTGCCACCACAACTTTCCACATTTACAATGACACTGAGCTGTATAAATTTAATTTAGTTTGCAACTAATTTTTACCACTAATGACCATCCTCAGGATTTAAAATTCAAGAAAGAAAGAACCATCATGCTCTGAAAAAGATGCATGGTCCTTAACTCCCTTGTGAGAAAGACCCCAGGTCTCTCCTGGCAGCTAGCAGGAAATCCAGCCAGATCTTCCCAGCCCCAGGTGGATCAAGCTAACAAGGAGGCACAAGAAGCAAGTGCCAGCCCTGAAAGACAGCTCCTGTAGGAAGAGTTTCCTTTTAAGAGAGTCCTGCAGGCTGTCGGAAAAACTGGCCTGTGTCACCTCCTGGGCAAGAGAGCATCACAGCTCTCCATGCCAACTTCTTCTTAAGAGCTGTGTAGTAGGAAAAGGATAAAACTGCTTTTGGAAAAAGCCTCTCCCTTCCTACCATAGCTATGTAGTAAAAAATGCTGCAAGACAAGTAGGAAGCTGAAGCTAAGGGAGCCAGGAAAGTGCATCCTTCCCCAGTGCCACAAGCAAAGCCTCAGGGGTCCATCACGTGAGCTTCAGGACTTTCCACATTGACATTTCTCTCTTCAGCAGCTGACGTGCCGTTCACTGAGCACACTTTGTAGGCTCAGTCCCTCCATGTACATTAGTGTTTCTTGCCATTGCCAGGCCTAAGGAACCTAAGGCAACTGCTGGACATAAGAGGAAAAAATAATTTGTGTCTTCTTAACATTAACATAGCATGCAGCCGTGCAGCTCTGAGAACTGGTGGTGCTCAGAGGGCACGCCCCCAGAGCACGTCTCTAGCTACAGCTACTCACCCTGCTTTTGGCCGACATGATGCTAGAAGTACGTTTCCCATTAGTGGGGTACCCCTGGGGGACCACACAAACACACTCCTCTCCATCCCCTCGAGAAAAATGCAGCCTCCAGCCTTTCACTGTGTCAGCACAAAGAGTAATTCACATGCATATGAGTGCATTTGGCTAATCATAGTATAGGGATAATTCTCTGTATATAATTGCATGCTGTAGTAGGCAGTTAACACTGCAGGGATGGCAAGGTCTGCATCTGTGTAGGAAGGGGGATGGAAGGTTATTATGCAATGTTCACAGGGCAAACGGGCAGTTTCAGGCCTGCCAGTATGTTTTGCATAGACATTGAGCTGAAATCTATATCCAACCTGGTGCAGCCCTGATTATAACCAAAAACAGCAGTTGCTGGAAGATTCAGTTTAAACTCTATCCCCTTATCTTTGTGAAAAACTTTTGTATTTGCATGGGGATCTCCACCGTACTGATACCTGAAGCTGCCTGGCTTGCTGGATTATCCAAAAGTCTGATCCTGTGCACCATGTTCTCTCTCTCACTTTCAAAAGTTTTGAGCAGCTGTATATCTCATATATGGCAGGGGATTAGCAAGTATGTCTGGAGATCATGGCATTTTGTACAGAATTAATGGTTTTCTGAAATCTGTGAGTGAAGAAGATACATGGAGCCCTCTGAATAGAAAAAAAAAAAATAGAAAAATAAGTTACATGAACATCAAAAGAGAATACCATTTTCCCCATTTTCTTTTAAACGTGTCAAGAGAAATAACATCCAAAATTGAACAGAAGTTGAAAAATAAAAGTAGAGAAACATGCTTGAATTAAAAGTCAAAGAGACGGGGAATAAAGCATCTCAAAACACTTGGGATAAAAGGTATAAGGAAACTCGGAAGCAGCAGTAACTCGTTAACAGGAATATAGCTCCAAGTAGTCACAAAATAAAGGCTGGTTTCCAAAGTTCTGGAATCAGGCTAGCAAATTATGAGCTTTTGAAAGAATGGCAACTTTACTCCAGTTTCTAAGCCTTGAGAAGATACACCAATCTTCTTTTGCTCTAAGTTATTTTTGCTCTACTGTCACCACAGCTAGAAGCTCAATTCATACAAGTCTGAAATTCTTGAACAATTAGTTGGCTTTCTGAGAGGCAGCAAATATTAATAGACTCATGAGAAAGTCTTATGAACTGGCAAGGCTGTATCAGGAACCCCTAGCGTCAGAACGAACCCAAACAGAGACAACATGAATTGCTGACTGAAGCCAGGGCAAATCTCCCTATAAATCCTGTGGTTCTCTGTGTGATCTTTGGCAAATCGTTTGGTCTTGGGTTGTTCCTCTGTCTACTCAGCTGGAAAACTGGTTTGAAAAAAGAAAAGAAAAAGCTGGACCTAACTGAAAACCAGATGCTAAGTATGAGATAAGCCTTTCCAGGTAAATAAATAATTTTTAAATAATTATTAAAATACAAAATGTTCAGCATATTTTATGTTTTGCTTTGTGTATTTACTGCTGGACCTGAGCCCATTTACCCCAAGAGGATGAATATGACAATACTAGAGAGGAGGGATCTGGTGCCAAATCAGCAGGGAGAGTCATCAATCCTTGTAGGGAATATTGGACTGCCAAAGGCAACACTGTGATAACAGTGAATCCCACTCAGATTTCCAACCCAGCTCATGGCTGAGCCCAAGACCAAAGCCAAATGGCTTTCTCCTACACAGAAAGAGATGAGAAAGTGACTCAGGGAAGCCATAGAACTGGTCTCCATGGGGCTGGGGAAACCCCACAAGAGCTCAAGACAAGATATCTCCATGGGCAGGGTCTGTTTTGGCTCCTGAGGTCTGACCCTGTGCTGTCTACCAGCCAACACACAACTTTCACTAAATCCTGCCTTGTTCCAAAGTAACTTGGACTCGATAACCTCACAGACACATTGAAGAAGCCACTCAGTAGATGTAATTTTGGGGGAGGATTGAGGATATACTCCGGAAGCAAGGGGGAAAAGGCTTTTGTTGTTGGTTTGTTTTGGGTTGTTGGGTGGTTGGTTTTTTTTTTGTTTTTTTTTTTTTGGTAGCTTTGATTTACTGTGGGAGTTCACTTACAAGCATTTATTTACTGCTGTTGGCAGGCTGAGTGTGCACACAGCCTAACAGATTTATCTATAATACTGTTGGGTGGTCACTGTTCTTGTATTGTAAGATTAATTGCAAAGACTCCTAGGGCATTTGGTACCGGGAAGTTTAAACTATTTAAGTAAAATAATAAAGCATTTTTCTCCATGGCCTCATCCATCTACACTAGGAAAGTCGGGATCTGTAACAGGCTAGCAGTGCAGCTCCTCAGGCAATGGGGAGGAAGGGTGGCTTTTGCAGTGTGGAAAAGGCTTTTATACCTTATCAGCTAGTCCTCCAGGCACAGCAAGGCAGTGGAGTGCTGAAAATACTGAAAACGTGTCTTGCTGCTCCCTTTGTTCCTATGGGAATGTCACGGCTATGAGCTGTAAATATTTAATTCCCCTGGATTTCCAAGACCTACTAGCTCTTAAATAGACAACAGTGAACAGGCAATACACACTTGGTGGCTGGCTTAGAAACTAATATCCAAGTCCTCAGAAAGATGGAGTCTTCTTTTGGCACCCATATCCTGTTGATTTCTCTTAATTTGGAGGTCAGCACAAAATTCCTGCTTGAGATCTGTGCTTAAAAGCCAATAATCAGTGGGAAGTATAATTAACTTCTTAACTGCAAAGATCTGAGCTGAGCTTTTTTTCTTGCCCCACCACTGTGTTCAGTGGGAAGTTTTCACAGAAATCAGAGTCGGCACTAATCCAGAACATGTTTCAGTCCAGGTAGCAGAGGTGCATAATGTGAGCAGGGAGGAAAATTACTGGTCCCCACTCCCTGTGAGTGCAGTGTGGAAGCATAAGTCCTTCAGTGCCTGCCTGTGCCTCCCTGGCCTGTGGCTCCTCTTCCTTGAGCTGCAAAGACAGTAGTAAGTAGAATCTATAGAATTACAGACCCATAGAATATCCTGAGCTGGAAGGGACTCACAAGGGTCATCAAGTCTTACTCCTGGCTCCACACCGGACCCAAAATCCAAACCTTGTGTCTGAGAGTGGTGTCCAAACGCTCCTTGAGCTGCAGCAGCCTGGGGCCGTGCCCACGGCCCTGGGGAGCCTGTTCCAGGCCCACCACCCCCTGCTGCAGAACCTTTTCCTAACCCCCAGCCTGACCCTCCCCAGACACAGCTCCGTGCCGTGCCCTCGGGTCCTGTCACTGTCCCCAGAGAGCAGAGATCAGCGCCTGCCCCTCCGCTCCACTGGGAAAAAGATGTAGGCTGTTGTGAGGCCTCCCCTCAGCCTCCTCTGCTCTAGGTAAAGGGGCAGAGGGGAGGAACCATAGTCCACTGGCTTCACAACCTCATGACACAGCCTCTGCAGCTGTGGTTGTATGCACTGGGCAGCAGGTGGGCTGCTGGGCACAAGCTGTGTGCTCACACTTATGGTATGGGAGGTGAGTTGTGTGAGGGAGGAAGAGTTCTGTTCCCTGAACAGACACATACCACAGACCTACAGTACCAAGAATTTAATTTTCTTATAACTCTTAGGGAGAGGAGACAACTCTGCTATAAAAGGTATTTTTATATGGATTAATTTTTTGGATTTGCACAGAGTAAGAGCAAACTTACTTACCAAATAAAATATCAGCTTTACTAAAGCTTTTAGGACTTCCCCTATTTGGGAACCTAGGGAGCCATTTTTCTGGGTGTATGGATTGCTGGCTGGGATTTTTTCTTTTTATACTTCAGTGATCCCTTTTTGGCATTAGCATCAGCTTCTGATTTCCTTACAATTGAGTGGGCAATAACAAGAGCTTAGGCACTCGGAGACTTCTGCAGTCACAGGCACATACATTGAGCAAAAGCTTTGCAATACTGCAGATGGACCTTCAGATAGCAAATACTCTTCTTCTGGCTGCTAGCTCTCCAGCTTCAGTACAGGAACTCCAAGGGCAGGATGCATCCCTGGGTGAGAACAGGGACATCTCCAACACGCACAAATGTCCATTATGACTTTTTCTTTCCAGTCCAACCCTGTGTCACGCAGTGCTTGTGCAGCATCCCATACAGAAGAAGAAGGAGAGGCTGGTGTGCATCCACCGGCTTCCCAAATTGCCCCGGTGCCCAGGACAGCCTAGGCTCCCCCAGGAGTTGCTAGCTTTGGTCACAGAGCTGAGAGGGAAGTTTCCCATCCTTGAGCAAGGTTGTAGAGGGCAGGAAGGTGGGAAGGGAGAAAAGGACTGAAGTAACTGTGTTTCAGTTGGGACACTCCTGCTTCTTTCAGGCTGGAGCAAAATCAAGAGCTTTTTGGAGATCCCTGAGCAGGAAAGTGAGGTGAGATCTGCAGTGGGCAGGAAAAGCCCCTCAGCATAAGGATGCATTCAGTATCTTCTGATTTGCTGGTTCATGGAGGGACCTGTCCTGTCTCTTCCAGAGGCTGCAGGAACAAATCTTTCCTCTCTTTCTGACAAACTGACCACACAGATTTTCTGCTATGGGACAAGATTACGAGTGTTAACACTTAGTGGGGGGAAAGTCTTGCTGAGCCTTTTGAAAATCCTGAAAGTCCACCCAGGACTAGGATGTCTTAATTAATGGCGCCAGACTGTCAGAGAAGAATTGTCCAAGAGCATCCCAGGAGAACCATCTTCTTTGCCACGTCACCATAGTCACCCCCTTTTCCTCTTCCTTTCCATAGGGAGACCAGTCAATAAAAATGGGGTGACAAAGGACACTTTGTTCTCTCTAAGTGATGGCCAAATTCATGCAGCTCACACCTGAAAGTCCCCTCTTTCTCCTTTTGCCACTCCAGAAATGTAAGTTCATCTGACTGTACCGTGTCAGGGACAGACTGAATAATCAATGACTGAATTGGAAACAATCTAACAGGAAGCACTATCCTTTTATTTTATTTTTATTACAAAATGCCATTATTTGATAGATTCTTTTTTGAATAGATTGTTTCTTGCAGCAATTTTAGTGGAGGTTTTGAAAGAATTAGGGTTGCAGTAGCTGGCTCATGATAACCACTGAGTATATAACAATATTAGTGCCAGTAAAGCTGACATTTTAATGGTAAAGTTACCCTTTCTCACCACAAAAACAGTCATTTTCCTGAAGTGCATTTGTAAATTCAGCATATGGCAAAGTTTCACTCTCCACTTTTGAGCACAGTAGTTAGCGACAAAAGCAGATCAGAAGGTGGGGAATATAGCCCTATAGCCCTGCAAGAGCTGAACTCCATTTCCTTTTTTTTTTTTTTTTTCCCCATAAAAGGGATAGATACTTTTCACAAGTGGAAAGTTGCCATTGCCATTTTTTTTCTTTTTTTTTTTTACAGAAAGGCCATTTTGCTACTCTCAGCAAAACTGGAACATTCTTGTCTGTAAAAATGTCACATTTTTACCTAGGGCAAATTCATGGAAATTTACAAAGATTTACAACAAGAAGCAAAGTTTTAATTTCCATGAATATGCCCCAGGTGAAAATGTGACATTTTTACAGAGAGGAATGCACCATTCTCTTCAGCAAAAGAGTATTTTCCTAGCAAAATAACAGTTCAATTTTAAAAGCTGTCTTCAATTACAGATTTTAGAGCTACAAAAGGAAAGTTTTATACACCCATAAAACCCTCTCTTCTCCCATTTTGCCACAAACAGGACCTTCTCAGTTGTATAGACAGCATTATTTTTATTGTCTTTACATTCAGGATCTTTAATCATGGATCAAGATCCTGTTCTGCCAGGCACTGCACAGGGGGGGAACATACGGCTGGTTCTTGCTTCAAAGAGCTGAGCCCCGTGGCAAGATACAACAGCACAGGGGAGGATATGGAGAGGAGACAACGGATCATCGGGGGAACAGGGCTGGGAGATGATGTACCACAAACCTGTGCCTTGCGCTGAGAGAGGGGTTCACCCCCACAGGGCTGTCAGTCTCTGGAGTTCGGCCTCAGTGTTGGGGACAGGCTTGGGGGGGGGTCTCGCTCCAGAAGAAGATGAGATGCTGCGCCCTTAATGCCACTTTCCCATTTGTTCTTCTGCCACTCAGATAGCAAATGGCTTATGTATGAAGAGGAGACCAATGTAAAACAGCGGGACAGAGCACCAGAAAGCAGAAAAGGATCCAGAAAAGGGGTGTCTGTGGTGAAAGAAGCCAACAATATCCTACTGCTGCAAGGGCTGTAAGCATCATACTGGAGTACAGCACAAGGAGCATCAGTCATGAGTTGTTTAACACATCTTTGGTCTATGTAGGGCTGTTAAGGCCTCAGCTGGAACATTTTGTTTAGTTTCAAATGCTTTTATTTTTCTAAGAATGAGAGAAAAAAAAAAAAAAAAACAACCAACAATGGCCTAAATCCAAAGCAGCAAAACAAACCAGAGATCTAGAAAATACGATTTATGAAGAAAGACTGAAGGAAATAAGTTTGTTTAGTCTAGAGAAGTCAACACGGAAGGGAGACAATAGCAACCTTTAAATACATCAAATTTATCTGCAGATATGAGGGAATAATTCTGTTCTCCATGTTCACTGATGACAGGAGGGGAAATAATGGGCTTAGATATTCACAAAAGAGATTTAGGATAAACATGAAAAAAAATCTAATAGTAAGGATGATTAAGCACTAGATAGATTGGCTGGGGAAACTGTTATATCTCCATCATTTTTGTTTGTTTGTTTTTGGAAGACAGCTTAGGAGAACATCTGTTGTGAAGGGCTTAGGTACAAGCTGATCCTGCTCTTGGGCAGGGAAGGGATCAGACCTTCAGGAAGCCATCGAGGTGCTCTGAACCACACAACTACTCTGCCAGAGCTGCATCACCTGTGAGGCACAAAAAAACCCAAAGGGACTGAGCAGAGGCACGGGTGAGAAACTCTGAGAAATGCTGGGCAAGGCTATCTCTCACAGTCCTTTCAAACCTAGTTTGTAAGATTTATGGCGCGTGGAGTGCAATATATCCTGTGGCACGTAGTACAGCCAAGGGCCTTTGGCATGTGCATATGCTGGAGTTTAAAGCAGTCACCAGCAATTCTGAATGCTTCAAAGTTCGGTGCAGACCTGCAGCTTTTTGAGAACATGATGGGCACCCATCCTCTGGAAGCCTTTCAGACTTTTCAAAGCTTGTTCTTCTTGGGCACCCAGAGTCCCTCATCTTGGCAAACTCAAAGGCATCTCTACTTTGCAGTCTTTCCCAGACTAACTTGGGGCGTAATAAGCATTGATACACAAAAAAAAAAAAAAAAAA
>VXAV01009790.1:155176-208999 GCA_013399715.1 Alectura lathami
AAAAAAAGTGAGACTTGAGTAGAGCACTGAATCATACTTATAAAAGCAAAAAAAGAGGAGATTCTGGAGACATGCAGAATAGTCAAGGACTTGTATTCTCCCCAGATTTGTTCCTGTGGTTTGGAGATTTGAGTTAGACCACACAGATCACAGGGAGTTTGAAACAAGGGAGGGAAGCGGAAAGACCCACGCCACAGCCAACAAAACCCTGAAGTGATTTGTAGTAAGTGCCTTGCTCTTACCCATCTAAAATTGCTTTCAAGTGGAGTAGGAGGAAGAGGCCTCAGCATCCAACTGCTTCAGAGGTTGTAGGTGCTGCTGCACAGCTTTGGAATGGACGTGACGGGTACTGAAGGAACAAGCAAATGAAAAGATTACCCAGATGTTCTGCAGCTTTGTCCTGTGGCATGTAGCTTACACTGAAAAAGAGGCAAAAAATATTTCACTGTTACTGAGGTGTGAGCATGCACTTGGGCTATTACCAGGGTGGGAGAGATGTTGTAAGATACAGTCAGTAAGCCTTATGACACTATGCCTGTTCCTTTCAGTACAGTGCTAACGCGGTAGGGTTTGCCCAAGCCCAGTCTTGCAGAGTGAGAGTATTTATCTCTCATTGCCCCCAGTAGCGAACAGGTAGAGAACATGCACTCATCACCTCACTCCCCACCACTGTGACGCTGCTCCATAATAAATATGCATCTCTGCTCAGAGAAACAAATCATGAGAACAAGCCACGCAGAAAAAAAGTCCTAACCCATCTCAGTCCTGCTTCAGGAGGATGATCCACTCAGGAGCTTTCCCTGAAGATGCTGCCCTTGTGTCTAGCACCAGCACAGCTCAGGTGACAGGACAACTGCAGAAATGTGTATGTAGGCAGCAGTTGGAGATCTGCAGGAAGTGCACCCACACAGGAGCAGGTTTCCAGCAACAAAAGCAAAGGCATGCGTGCAGGGTGGGAAACTGCACTGTGGATGCTGTCAAGTAGATAGAGATAGGTGGAAGATTTATCTCTGTGCACACATATACTGCCTGAATTTTCTTCCAAATTTTTCAGGGAAAGTGTAGTTCCCTACCTCGAAGGAAAATTAGTGATTTCTACAAGGTATGTTTTGTGCTTGAGCTCCCTTCCTTCCCAGAAAGGATATATATTTCCTTTCTTTTCCAGGAAATCATCTCTCTCTCTCTCTTTCTCTATTTCTCTCTTTCTCTCTTTCTTTCTCTCTTTATCTCTTTCTTTCTCCCTCTCTCTCTCTCCCTCTCTCTCTTTCTTTCTTCCTTTCTTTTTTTAAAGGTAGGAGTTGCAGATCAGCCCTCACTGGACCATTGGTGCTGGACAATGATTGCAAAGTGGAGAGGAGAGGTCCCTATAGGAACTATTTTTGCTGGAAGGTGTTCTCCTACTTCTTAGTTTTGTTAAACTCCTGAAAGACCTGGAGAGCTGTGGTAACAGTGTGTATGTGCACAAGGGAGAGGGGGCTGAGGGGAAAGAAGGTGAAAGGAGAGAATTACATTTTTGAGAGAGATGTTCAGAGGAACACACTCTGGAAGTCAGGTTGCCTATGGAGACTGATTCATTTCACCTTGAAGCACAAATGTGGTTGCTAGCCTAATCCCCACAAAGCCACAAAGAACACCCACTGAAGAGTTCATTAGGCTTCGACAAACTGTATGCACTGGGCTGTGTGTGCTTGCTGAGCTCTCCTGAGAGAGCGGAAAGTATTTAATGCACAAGCAAACATCTTAGAAGGAAAGGGATCCTTTCCTCATGTATTTCCACATAAAGCATTTTTGAAAGATTTATTCAGCACAACTTGATAATTTCCAAGCTGCCATGAAGCTCCCAAGAACCTTTGCTGAGGGTGAGAAATCAAGAAATTCAGCTCTGGAAACAGCCTTTCCAAACTGCTCCCAAGTTTGGTGACAAAATTTTAAACAAGCACCAGTTCAGTGCCCATGTGGGGAAAAAAAGGTATGCTTATTCACCGGTTCAGCCCTCACTAAATATTACCGTGTTTCCTTCCCAGCTCTGGCAATTGCCTAGGGAATTAAGAGCTTATTTTCTGAAGGGGTACCTGCTTCTGTTGGTTCTGACGATCGATTTTCAACTTTTAGTCAGGCTCGTTCACTTCATGCAGTTAAGGGAAAAAATAACAATCAGATTAGACCATATTATCAGTGTAAGATAAAATAGCTGTGGTTTATTTTTTTTTATTTTTTTTTTATTTTTTTAGCATTATATCTCAACAGCACAATTTGGATCAAATCCAAATACTCAGAAATTCTGTAAATTTGCTTTAAAGAGCCCAGCAGGGGGGGTTTCATGGAAAGAGCTCCAACATATAAAAGAATTTGTGAAGAGTCAAGCCCGTTTATTACAAAATTATTACAAATACATTATTATTACAAAAAAAAAAGTGATTTTTTTTTTTTTTGCAGTCTGATTTGTGGAAACCAGTGTTTCTGATTTCCACTTCCCACCATTACATTTTCATAAAAGATACAAGGATGTTTTGTTTGAAAAAAAAATTTATTACACTGAATATCAAAACAACCAAGACATTAATAGGATTGTTGTTCTGGCTTTAAGGACTTGAAGTTTGTGTGTTGCGAAACATCTTTTATTAGAGCTACTGACCAGAACAGGGAAGACACTGGGTGCACAGGCCCTTTCTTCAGGTCTGAAGCAGAATTCATCAAAGCCGAACTGAGGTTTGCTGCTTCGTGCTTAACCTGCATGAAAGTGACCTCAAACCAAAAATCCCAGAGATGATGTACTCCAGTCCCTGGATGCCTCAGGCCCTGAAGACCATTACACAATAAACTATCATTTTGATGAAAAAACTATCATCCCAGCTCCCAGCCATGAACACCTGTTGACTTTGATTAGAGAGTAGTGCTCTTGGAAGCTAATGAATCCTCATTTTCTACACTCTGGTACAACATGACAAACATGTCTAGCTTGTTGAAGTGCCATCAACCACTGGTGTGTCAGCTGGAAGCTGGAGGAACACCAGCCCTGACAAGAGCTGCCTTCCCATCCACCAGCAATGCTGAGGAAGAGGTTTTGCAATGCTTGAGCACCGTGCAAAAGACCCATTGTCCTGGGAGCTTCAGAAGACACCTTGGTAATGCCGCACTGAAGAAAAAACTTTGCAGCCTGCTCATTGCGGCCACAAATGCTCCATACCCCTCGATCCCCTAATTGCCTCTACTAGCCACTAAAATTTCACAGCTTAGGCATCTGCTTCATCTGTGCTGCTGGTCTCAGGAGTGGTTATTTCTTACAGTGCCTTCCTATGCTTGTACCACGGCTCTGTAATTAGGAATTAGTCCGTTAGAGATTGCCATCTGTAATGCAGCACGGTACCTGGCTTCCAAACCCAGCACTGACCCTGTCATGCAAGCAGTGCAGCCTTTCTGGCTCTGCTGTTGCAACGCTGAAGGACAGCTGCACAGCACTCAGCCTCATCAGTCTTCAGGTGCTTTTGGCTGGGCACAGCAGATTATCACACTGTTTTTTCCTTGTATATGTACATTTAACAAAATCAGGTGTGGTTTTTTTTTTTTTCACACAAAAAAGCAGGAAAAGAATTTACTAAATCCAGAATTTGAAGATGCTTTTGCACAAGTCATTGTTTCAAATAGCAAAATAACAAGTGTAATTGTTACAGTGGGAGAGCAGGAACAATGCTCTACAGGCAGTGCAGAAACATGGCAACAACCTGCCTCAGTATCTAGCATCAACTCTCTCCAGCTGTCACCAGGTCTGGTCTGCAGCCCCTCAGACACAAGCGCAGCTTCGGCAGCTGCACATGGGGGCTTTGTTGGGTCAGGGGGTGCCTGGAGCCACCTGAGCAGGGAGAGGTCTCACCCAGCCTGGTGTGGTCTGGCTCTGCACCATGGGGAGGTTCAGCATTCGGCTGAGGAGTCCTTTAGCAAGGTTTGCTGGCATTTTGGAGGTCCAACTGTTGCAAAGCTGCCAGGGACAATAGCCAACTCTGCCATGCCAAGGGCCAGCCTGGCCATTAGCCAGGATCATAAGCGAAGCAGTTAATTTGCATCTAAATTACTCAGGATTTTAATCATGGATTAATAAACAAAGGCTTCCATAATTATTTATTGAGATCACAGCAACAGCGCTTTGCACAACAGAGCAGCCAGCACCATTTGCCCTTCGGGCTGCAGTGGGATATGGCTGGAAATGAAAAACCTGCCTCTGTGCCCACTTCTCTAAGCAGGGCCCTCACTCCAGTGGTGACTGTACCCAGATGAGGGTACAACCACTCTCCTTCCCTGGGGGATGGGAGCTCTGCCATGCACCCAGCAGTGGGTCAGCCCTACTGATATCCTGGGAGAGTGATGCCACCAACACCTGTGAGTGGGGTTAGGGCTGAATCCTCCCCTCCTCCTCCTTGCTGAGAGCCATCCTGCCAAAGCACGGCCCCGGTGGCATAGTGCTGCTAGCCACAGCCCTGAAGTGCCATGCTTGGACCTTCTGGCATGCGGTGACCCTGCTAATCAGCCCCCTGACACAGCAACACCCTTCAGTGCTTCTTCATATCACATCAAGGAAAAAACTCATAGTATTCTCGACCATTTAGCTTTATGCTGCTATAGCTAGTTTAATAAAAACAGAGGATTTCAAGTCAATGCTGCCTAGAAACTGCTGTTCTACACCAGAGAAAGGAAAAGGAACATCTCTCATTACTTAAAAAAGTGCAAGACTAAAAAAAATCCCTGAGCACAGAGGTGACCTTTTGTGCACAGCCACATCACTGCACTTTGCAGTGCAAGGTTCAAGAGGGACTCTATTACACAACAAAGCAGCAGCTCACTCATCCCTGTTCAGCACATGAATTCACAGCCCCAGACACTGCTGAAGAATAACTGCTTTAGCAGGAAGGTGCTGGAACAAAGAAATGGCATGAAGGACAAGGGTGTTTTTCCAAGAAACTTGATGCAGTCCAGGCTCTAAGTTTCATTTCCCTCAGCAATGCTAGGCAAGAGCAGGCATAGCAAGACTATTTCAGCTTACTTTTTGTCAGTGGCTTGCAAACAGAAACTCAACATCTTAACAGTTTAACACAGCTGGGGATATTCAGCTTCAATGACTAAATTTGCCTGAAAGATGTCATAGCTGACTTGGAGGATTTTACATTTGTTCTGCCCAAAGACTCACTGTAACACAATTTGTCACTTCAGGTAATTGGCCCTGCTCAGTCTCTGCGTTCAACAAAGAAAGGCTCCAGATCTTACTGTCCATGGGTGAAGGAGAGAGCTTTTTTTCTGTCCATCTTGGCAGCAGGTTTCAAGATTTATTTTCTAAGGGAAAGAAAGCAAATAAGTTTAAAGCTGCATCTGAGAGGGCCTCTCAGGCAGGGACAGATTCACAGAGATTAACAGAGTTGGGGGCAGGAAGGGAGAAAACATTGCTTTAAGAGATTTGCTGTTTCTTTCTCCCACCAGCAACTCCTTGTGCAGCTCTGGCCACAAAACACACAGCTTGTCTCTCCTCCCTGCTTCTTCTGACCTGTTGAAGCCACATCAGCCTCCAGCACTGTCTTTTACCTTGGAGACATTTCTGGCAGCTCACACTGCCCTGTCTCCTCTTTTTCCCCCTTCTAGGGCATCAGAGAGCTGATGCTCCTTCCCCATTAGCACTCATCATCCCATTCTGAGCATACGGTGGGTCCTGGCTTCAGTGTAAGTAAAAGTTTTTCCTGGTTCAGGTTACGCTTCTTAGGGAAAATCTCATTCATCTTTCTTATTCCAGTGTTCTAAAGATGTCAGACAAGTGCTCTCTCAAAATCTCCCTCTAGATAATCATTTGCAGCCTGGTGGAGATTTGGGCCTGGAAGGTGGAAATAGATGGATGAGTGGAAATGAGCAGCCAGGACCACTGTAGAAACTGATGGAAGGGCTGCAGCCTGGTACAGTTTTGCACAGGTTGTTCCCTTTCTCACTGCTAATGAGACACAATCCAGTGAAAACACCCATACTCCTTGCCCTACGAAGAATTTTGCAGGTTATAAAATCCCTCCGATGTTCATGCTGAAGTGGACGTCATGAGTTCAGTTTTGAGTGTACCCAAGGATGGACAACCCACAATATCTCTGGAATTCCAGAGATTCAGTCCAGGATTCAGTCACCCTCTCTGTGATGATTTTTTTCTTATATCTGATGAGTTTCTCTCACAGAAATCCTTGCCCATTACCTCTCGTCCTTTCCTTGTTCTCCTCTGAAGCAGCCTGTCTCCAAACCCTCCCATCCAATAGCTGCAGATGGCAAATAGACCCCCCACTTTGTGATTTCTTCTCCAGGATAAACAAATCCTGCTACCTCAGCCTCTCCCCATACAACAAGTGCTCTTGTTGTACCTTGATGGCCCCCCACTGTGGTCTCTCCAGCGTGTTGATGCCTTCTTCAGATTAGAGTCCAACAGTGGAGACATAGTTTCTCCAACAGTCTCTCCACTGGTGTCCCCAGAAGTTCCAATGCCTCCATGATAAGAGAACTTGCTCTTCTGTACCAGGGAAGGATGCTGGTGGAGCAGGTGGGGATGTCCCTGGAACAGGCTGGAGGCAGCCCCCAGAAGCTGGGTGCCAGGCTGGGGAGGCACACATGTAGTAGGAGGTCGGTGGAGCCGAGGTGAGAGAAACCTTCCAGAGCTCAGGGCAGCCCTCTTCTTATGGAGTAATCAGGTGGACCAGTGAGCCAGAAGCATTTAGAAGGAAGAAAGAATTCGGAGCTGAATTGATATAAATGTAGCCAGTAGAACAAGAAAAATAATTATCTCCACTTACTCTTCACTTGTTAGATCACATCTGAAGTATTATGTCTCTTTTGGGCCAATATAGGAAACTCATTCATGACCTGGTGGGAGTCCAGCAGAGGGCCAGCCGGCTGGAACACTTGCCCCTTGAGGAATTGCTGGGGGACATGGTCTTGTTCAGACTGAAGAGAAAGCTTCAGAGATACCTTCCAGTACCTACAAAGAGGTTACTGAGGAGATTGTGTGCAGTAGGAGAACAAGAGACAGTGGTCTCCATCCCCAGAGGAGTAAAAGTGGGTCAGCCCAGGGCCTGGCACCACTGGAGGATCTGAGGAAACGGGAGCCTCCAACTGCTGTGGGGTTCCCATATAGCGCCTGGCATCCAGGGTTGTTATTTTAATGTGCTTTACAGGAAGTTAGGGGCCACTTGGATCCCTGTGACCAGGGTGAGCAGAAAGGTGTGCCTACCTCTTAATTCAGTGAGGGGCACCATGAGCACTGTGGAGCTTGAGAGCTTTGGCATCGCCGTCTGCTTGCTCCTCTCCATAAGCACCAGCCACGGGTGGTGTTTGGTGTGAGGAAGGCCCTCAGTGCACACGCTATGATCCATCTCATCGCCAACACCAGGGTGAGACAGGCAAACTCCTCTTTGGGGACTGCTATGGGGGACCATGACCTTAAGCAGGGTGGGCCCCAAAAAAGAGGCAGCAGAAATGGGCTGCAACAAGTTCCTGGGCTGGCCCCAGGAGCGCTGGGCTAATGCACCATTGCCTGGGTCCCATTTGCAATCTCATGTGGCCTCCAGTTCTTTTGTTCATGTCCATCGTGGAGAGGAATAACATCCCAGAAAGTTTCCTGCATCCCAACTGTAAAAATAGAGTCAAAGTAGGACATTTTCTCCACTACTTCAGGGCTCATTCTTTGTTACTGAAGCACGTCATGTAACAGTTTGCAATTAAAACCATCAACAGCATGGAAGGCCATACCACAATAGCTTTGTAGTCAATTATTTGATTTATAATTAAACATGCAGAATTTCAGCTTCCTGACTAGAAAGTAGGACAAGTACTTTCTGTTTGCCTGGTTCTATAAAAAAGCCAAGAATCCAGGCTGCAGTTTCTATAGCCTGTATAATTTCTCTCCTCTAGCACGGGATGTCTAGACAATGAGCAGGTTAGAACAAGGTAAGTTTCAGGATGCAACTTCAAAGTATTACCATAGCAACAATAGGAAACCCCAAAATATACAAACAACCAGTGGCTATGAAACCCCCTTCGCTGTCTATGACAGGAAGCTGGGTAAGGCACAGAGAGCACTGCAAAACGTGGATCGGGCTTGAGATCTCCCTTCCTGTGATGACACTTTCCTGGATTTATCAATGCTGTCATCAGCGTATGCAGCACGGTAATTTTGCACAGTGAGTCAGCGCTTCGAGTCAACCCTGAAGACAGCAATTTCCAGCTATTTTTTCAGTAAAATTCCAATGCCGTATTGTTCATCTCTTCCCTCCCCACCTGCCCTTTGGATGGCAAAGAAGATTTGAAAGTGGTTCTTGTGTCAGAGTCCTCCAAAGGACACAGCATGTCTGTTTTTGTTTGTTTTAAAATAAAAGGCAGAATAAAATGCAGAATAAAGCCAGATCTGTGACTGTTCTCAGTCTGACTGCTGCACTGAACTTTGCTTAACCGCCAAATCCTATCCATTCATGGGCCAGCCAAATACTTGTGGGGCCGTACGGTTCTCTGATAAGCACATCAGGTGCATCTCTTTAGTCAGGCCTTGCAGTTCTTCACCTGACTTTCAGTTTTGATATACATAAAGTAAGGCCTGCACCATACAGCTGATTGCACAGAAATCGTGTACAACATGTGGTGTGCTAGTGGTGTCAACAATTTTACCTAGCTGGTCAGCAGAGCACTATACTGAACCTAGTCAACCCGTGCTGTCTTCTCTGAGACATGGTAACCAGGTCTTGATGGCTGTTACGCTTTTCTAACCACACGGTTAGTCCTGAGGACCTTTTCAGAAAACTTCTGTAAGAAGTACTCTTTCCACTGCTCTCTTGTATGTCTTGTATTGCATTTTCATCTTCTGCCTCTTTGTAAGAGGCCACTAGAAACTCAGAGACACTGTGCTTCCCATTGGACACATCATGAGGGCAACCAGATGCCAGTTTCTCTGGGATTTCCATGCTCATGTAATGAGAATGAATGCTGAGCCACAGTTCATTGTGTAAGATCCCAAACACCTGTTTGTGGCAAGAGGCTTTGTGTACCCATACTGCTTCTAAAACTGACTTTCATGTGAACACAACATGATTTGTGTTCAGTACTTGGATGCTTCTTCTGCACACAAGAATCACGTGGAGGGCCTACAGCATCACTGGTGCAGAAAGTCTTCTGGTTGTGCATGGACAAACATGCATGTGAGTCTGAGGTATTTTATGAATCTGAAGAGCAGAATTCACTATCTGTGTAGACAAAGCTGTCATTACTTTTCCTTTACTCTGTCTTTTGAACTTCTCTTCTGCATGTCCATGAAAAATGTTCACCTTAAGGGTCATGATATGACAGTGAAATACCATCTGTTTAGTGAATGTCTGTTTCTACCCTCTGACAGTAGAAAATGGGCTTTATTTGATAATTTGTACATTAAGGCATCTTTATGCCTGCTTTGCTTCTTTTTGTTCCTATAATGATGGTGAACTGTTCTTCATAGACAAGGCTACCTGTCTGGTCAACAGAATAACCTACCTGTTTGCATGTGATATTTCAGGAAGGTGGAGTAATGATACCTCCAAGGCGACTGTTTTAGCAGTCAGGTTTCAGCTTTATCAGTAAAACGATATGTCTTGGTGCAGAAGTAGGTCCTCCCCTCCCCTNCTCGCCCCTCCCAAGCCTAGCCCAACTGTAGTTTCCAAAAGCTCAGATTATTCTGGCATCGCAGTGGTTGCACGGGGGAAGATTCCCACCCTGAGAAGGACATAACCATAGGCAATGTTCCTGGCAGGAGTTCAGTGGATCTCAAAGATATTCATCTTATGGGTCAAGTTGCAAGTTGGTGAAACAGTGACTTTTAAGAAATGCCAAACAAGAAATATCCTCTTTGTGGGTCAGTTGCAATGAACACAACGGTAGAAATACTCAGCATGATAACAATTTTCATACAGAAAAGCAAACATAAATGGAGTAGAAATGACTGGATTTAAATTCTAGAAAAAGAAAATAGAGAAGATGCCACCTATAAAAACACATTTCACTTGATGCATTCTTCCTGCCCAAGACTCATTCCTCAGCAGACAGTCAGAAGCTGATTTTTTTCTGTTTTGATGCTCAGTACACACAAACACATGCTCCATGACTACAAAGATCAAATGGTAGAGTTCTAAATGAGGGCTATGTCCAGTATTACTACATCCACCAGAGACATCAATTGTTAAAAATAAAATTAAGGCCATTTAACCATATTTAATTTACTTTGTCATCCTGCCATTTTTCCCAAATTAACTTTTCAGCTGCACAGGGCAGTAATTTAAGTATGAAGCAACCAACTGGGATTTTTGTGTGACTAAATGTTTTCCCCCAGGGTCTGGGAAACATTTGCATCAGCTGTTGCCAAATCCTGCCTGCCTCCCAGCTAGCGCAAGGCCACAGCCTCTTGCAGGGGAGGGCAGATGTTTCTCAGAGCCCACAAAACTGGACTCAAGGCAAGTCAGAGTGATGCGGAACCCCCTTCTTCCTCCCAAATCGTTGCACGGGTCTAGCATTGTATTAAATGTAGTAATTTACCTCTACGCAACGGAAAATGCTATTTCTCCTTGCAGGTGTGACTCAGCACGCAGTGAGGGTAGCTGCGGTTGATTCTGCAAAATATAAGGCCTCTTTTCAAAAGCAGTTTAAGGGAGATGCAACCTGGGTTGGAATCCAGGTCTTCTCCCAAGGCTACTCCTTGATTTTTTCATCCTTGTGAGATAGAAACATCCTTATATTTCAAGGGGGGGTGAATCTACACCCATTTTTGAAAGCAACAACAACACAAATCTTAGTGATACACATTCAGTATGACAAAAAAAGCAAACTTGGAGTGCACCTCCTAGCAGTGCAAGAAGCTTCACTACAGGAGCTTTATCCCGCCATGACTGAATTCTGTGATCTGTGGTGTGGGAATGCACCAAGTGACCATGTTGGCAGGACAATGCATGGCTGTCCGTAGTCGCTGACTACAGACACCATCAGAGCACCGCAGTGTGCCTTACCCAGATGTCTCCACACTCCTCCCTCATCACTTTTAGGTTATTTTCTTAAGCAGAGGCGAGTATTTGCTGCCATTACTCCTCATTAGCATCCTGGCCCTCCAGTGAAACACAGACATTTCTATTCGTTACACCTGCCATTTTACCAGTTGTAACAGGAAACAGACTGCCGGCAAGCATGGAAAATTTCGGTTTTGTCAGTTCACATTTCCGTGGTCCATATTGTCTCACATGTGGTAGGTAGTTGCACACTTTGCCTCTTTTAAAGGCTCTTATTTCTATCTCCAACACAAGGGCTAGTTCTGATCCCAGACAACACATATCTGGGACAGCCTGGGAAGCCTGAAGTCGTAGCCAGTTCCTCCACAAAGCCAGCTATGTTTTTTCATTTCTGTGGTCAGTGAGCATGAATTACTTCACATAGCCAGGTGTCTGCGTCTCACCCAGTGTGGCCTGGCTCTCTTCCAACAAGCCAGCACTCTCATTTCAGATCTGAGAAGCAATTTGTCTCTGAAAGCGTGCAGAAAGCCCAAGGAGTTCTCCTTCATAGTTGGCACCAAAAACTGTGCCAATTATGTGCCAAAATGTGCCAAAAAATACTGTCTTTTTTCCACAAGGCTCACCAGATCTCATTACTAGAGCTCCATTCCTAACAACCATGCTGTTGAACATTGACCGGCACACTTAGAAGCATTCAAACCAATGCAGCAAGTGTCAAAATCCAGTCCATGTCACAGAATCTTACAACAAGCTTTTTCATTCTGTGCATTCACTTGCAAAATTTTCTTGCTTATTTGTGGGGAGTATGAGAGCCATTAGGGAGAATTAAAGAGGGTCTACTGAAACTGAGGAAGAAAAGCTTTAGCATCTGTATAGGAGGAAGGAAGGGAGACTTATGTGTGTTGGTTTGAGGCTGTGTAATTAGGACTGCATGTGCTATTCAAAGGACAGAAACCATCTGAAGTGTAAGACTGTGGGCCAGAACCACCTCATCCTGGAAACGCTGGTCTCCACCGTGCAGCTCTGCAGCCACCATTGATGCAACTAAACCTGCAGGCTGACAAGCCTGGCAAGATCAGGGAAGGGTTTGTGGAGAGGAGAGAGGCGCCTGCAGTTTGTTATCGCTCTGCAGAAGTAGTGAAGGGTTTAGCCTGATTACACACACCGCACCTAATCTTGTGCTCCCCAGCACCTGCCTCTCACAGGGGCTCTTGTCAGATAATGAGTGACACGCGGTTTGAAGTGCCAGCAGTGTCTAATCGGCACTGCCATCGGCACTGTCACAGGGAAGCGCCATGGGAGATGAATTTTAAGCCCAACGTGTGTTTAGAAGGATTCGGAGGCTGTTTGTTCCCATTTTTATGCAGATTGTCTAACAAGGAGACTGGAGGAGAACTGCTGAGTTACAGATCATGAGAAACAATTCCAGCTAATTAGTGTTTCTGACCCATATTAGAAAAGCATGCGTGTTTTTCCCTGGGTGATTTTAAACTGTATCTTGCAGGCTTTAGTCTGATGTAGAGGACTTGCTGTAGCTGCCAGACTTAGCATCTCACTGCCTGTTTTTGATATCTGCTTTGTGAAACTATTTTAACCCTGTGTATGTGGTTTCCCCAAACAAGCTTTGCCTTTCCCAAGGTCATATACAAACTCCATTTCGTGGCACTGTCTCCGCTTTCATGAAAAACTGAACATAACAAAACAAATGCATGAGTGGGCAATTTTTTCCTGAAGGAATGAAGTTTCGGTTTGATGCTTCCAAGAGATTATTCTAAATGACTGTGGGAAAATGATGAAAAAATGCATGTAGAATCCTTTCATAATACTTGCACTGGGAAATACAATAAAAGGAAAAGAATTCCCCCGTTGTCTCTGTTTTCTTGTGTAATCCTTGGTGCTAAGGCTGTGATTGTATCTACAAACCCTTTTTTTAACAATTGCTAATTATATTGTGCCAGCTACATCTGCACAGATAATGACCTCAGACCTGGTCATGCAGAGATTTGCACTCATGTTTGAACTCCTGTGCTGTGAACACCCTCCTCGACTTCAAGGAACTGCTCTCTTACAGAAAAGTGGGGCCTGTGCTTGAAGTCCTGCACTAGGACTGAAAGTTGGGATCTCTCAGATTGTCTCATTCAGCTCAGCCCTACATCCGTGCAGAAACCTCCTCACTGCCTAAGATTTGCAGAAGTTTACCCACACAAAAACAAATGGCACAGTTTTGGCTTCAATCGGTGACAGTTTAGGATGGAAAGTCAAAAATGTTTTCACATTTATTTTTCCAGAGCCCATGAAAGGGGCATTTCACTGCTTGTGGTGTTAATATTCACTAACATTTTGGAGCATACACTGCTTTACTTTGTTCTCAATGACTACAATTATTGTTCAAAGGACAGAGTAGTGAAAGTCTTGAAAGCTGGATTCTGTGGGCTCTCTCCAGCTCACAACATCCCTCTCCATGTGTCTTTAGGAAGCAGCGCTGCAGCAGCTATGCAGCCCCATGTGTGGATTGTGGTGGGTTGTGTGGACCCGCAAACAGCTGGGAGATCTAACCATCTCCATCCTATCGGCACTGCTGGGACTTGCAAGCAAGGGTACCAAGCAAGATGCTTCCCTGTGATCAGTGTTGTAGCAGAGTGCCAGGAAATACACCTTTCAGCTAGCCATGCTTTCCCATGGGAGAATAACGAGGCTTATTCCGGATGGAGGAACACTACTGGTGAGCTGAGAGCCAGACCTCTCTTTAACCTAGCAAATGTTTAAAGAGATGTTATATTTTGTTTCAGAAGACAAAAACATTAATTATTTTGTGGGTTTTGAATGTGTTCTCTGTTACTACCTAACATTTTAAACAGGATAGTCAAACACAGTCAATTTTGGCAAGTCTTTTGCCTAAAAACATCAGCAAGCTCTGCTCCTACTCACTGCCAGTAACTCCACTGATTAAAGACTAATAATTGACTACTGGGTCAAAACCAACAAGTGGATTTTGTTTATTTACTCAAAGACATAGATTACGATCAGACTACAATGCCCAGACCCCATAAAGCCCATAAACAGCTTCACAGCCCTCACCTGAGAGGAAAGAAAAGCAGGGCCAATGTCAGCAGACTTAAAGTCCCTGTACAGGGATCCCTACCTCCACAAGAAAATCCAAAAGACTCCAGAAGCTAAAATGTTTTTAAAACCCAGCTTCATAAGGTAGGTTTGCTCTTCTCCCTTGTGTCTCTCTTGTGTCTAGGGTATGATCTTAATTACTGAGAAATAATTATAATGTCATAGAGGGTTCTTCTGCTCACGGAGGAGGGGATGACACCACGTACACTCCCACCGGCTGGGAGCTGAAACATGAGCAGAGTCCCACAGGGCTCGTGGCACTTCAGGTGACACAGCACCAAGCAGCATGGCTCTGCACCACTAGCAAAGAGCTGCCAAGAAGCGGAGATTCTGTTCTCCTGCAGATGTTCCTGGTGACAAATGAGGAGGAGGAATTATAAAAGGTTCGGATTAGTGTTACATTAAATTAACTTTTTTTTTTTTTTTTTCTCCTCCAGAGTTTAACATGATATTCCTGTTGCTATCTCCATCAACTTTATTCAAGGCTTTCTTGAAGTTCAAGCACTTCCTTTGCTACCCGCTTTACTTCTTTTTATTGAAAAAAAAAAAAGAAAAAAAGGCTTAAAAAGAGCAGAGCTACGCTAATTTTGAGTGAAAGTTTAAGTACTTCCTCAGCCACTTGCAGGGACCAAAGTTGTTTCTTCTGCCTGAAAAGCTGACTCATCCTTGGGTATTGCTGGAGGGCCCGTTTGAAGGGGGGCAGCTATCTGTGAGATTGGTTTCTGCAGATGGAAACAACCTCGAGCAGAGACATAGTGATCTTTATGCATAATTTAAAAGGGGAGATTTATGAGAGATTAGTGCTGTCTCCTGGTTTTACACAATGCATGCAACTAAATGTCAGATCTGATAGTGTTTACTTCTTCATGCACATGCAGAACACTGCTTTCCTGAACTGCTGTTTACTGCTTGTACCACACTCCTGTGATTAAAAACAATAACATACGGACCAGCCAGGCAGCCCCCTGAATCACAATACCTTAGGTCAGTCCTTTTTTATTATATACTAATTGATTCCTAAGAAGGAACCTTACAGGGACTGGGGAAGCAAACCAACAAAGGTTTTGGTTTGCTCACCTCACCTCAAAAAATAAGTATGTCCTAAAGTCCTTAAATCTAATGCCATAGAAATCTACATGTCCCCAGTCCCATCTGGATTTAAATTTGCATCCTGCTTATGCCTAGCCTTACATCTCTTGTGTGAGATGTTCTGTTCTGACACTTTTAAGACTTTCAGACTCTGTGTTCCCTTGCTTATCTCCAGAGTAGCTTAGCCTGACAGGCATACTTTGAACATGCCTCAAGAAAATTTGCGGGACTCAGTCTGCCCCAAGATCAGACCCCTCATACTGCTGAAAACGACAATGTTTAACATCACAGCTGAAGCGTTATAGCAAAGGGTCACCTTTTGGGGACCACTCCCAAAATACTGGAGATCTGTATTCAGTTCTGTCCTCAGACAGCCTGAGGAAATTGAACTCATTCCTACCTTGCAATGGACCATGCAGGGGAGAATAGCTCTTCTCACTATAGAAAATTTGAAATTAATTAGGCCACAGAACACAGGATCCAAGCCCTACTTCAAAAAATATCTGTAAATTTCATTTTAAAATCTACCCTCTGCATAGCAAGAAGGTTATTTTTTAGCATCTCTTTCTCAGCCATTAATATTTAATGATTGCATGCAAAGTGGAACAGCTTCCAGCCTGAAAGATCGTCTCATGGAAGCATTTTCTTACTGAGTGGTCTAAGAATGCCTCTGCATCCAAATCTCTTCAACACAGGAAGGAATCCCCCACACTTAATAAGCTCATTTCATGATTAAACTATCAGCCAAGCAAATATCTTACCACTGATAGAAAGGACTGATCCCTTCCTGAGTCCTGCAGAAAGACTTCCAGGCACTTAATGCCAGGAGATGAGCTGAGGATTCTGAATCTGAAGGCTGAAGCCAACCCCTCTGAGAGGGCCAGGGTACAAGACTCAGCGCCTCCATTACTGGAAGTCAACGAGATCCACCACAACATCCTACAGCTGTCTGTGTTGCACACACATGTTCCTCAACACTGCAGTTGCTGCAGTTAGCATGCTGGTTTGGGGAAGGATGAACTGTGCCCAGGAAGTACCTATTTCCTCCACTAACTGGAGCCTGGCGTGTCTCCTCAGTCTTTATTCTTCTTACCTGGGATGGATTACAGCTGTGCTGCCTCAGGTGGATATCTACTCGCTAATCTCTGCACATATACCAGCTGAACAACGATGGACTGTCCCACTAACTCCAGCTGGAATAACCACCCATGCCAAGCAAGTCATGTGAAGAAATTGTTGCAGGCTTAAGTTCTGGAAAGCTGAAGTAACGTGGCCTCATTTCCCAGTGAGTCTGCTGAGCGCTTAGATCCCCTGTTGAATTCAAAGGAGATGCAGGTTCTCAGCACTTCAGAAAATCAGTTTGTGCCAGATTCTTATAGCAGAATGATGCCATGCTGCACTTAAAAATAAACATTTTTTCCCCTGCCCCCCCCTGCGTCTCATTTTAACTCACTTTTTTTTTTTTTTTTTTTCTCCCTGGATTTTATCCATAGCTTTCTTTGTATGAGCAAAGGAAAGAGAATGCATAAGTTTTAATTTGAAATTAATCTTTCAACCTACAATGTGAGGTTTAAAATCCAGCAAAAAGTGTTGCGAAGCCTGTTATCCTCACTTACAAAATAGACATGCAAACTCTGTCACCATACTGTTCAAAAATATCTTTCAGCTGTTCCTTTTAATAAAGAAAAGTATGAACCCTTCTACATTACTCTGAGTTTAAAGTAGCTCATATGTTTGGTCTACCAACTTTGACAATGTCCCTTTAAGTTTTCTGATTTTTGTGGAAGATCTAGCCCTGGGGTTTTTTGGCTTAGACACAGTACTTGTCAAAACCCTTCAGACTCTCTTATTGAAGCGGCTGATGCTGAGTGGATTTTTTTTTTTCTTTTTCTTCTTCTTCCTTTTTTTTTTTTTTTTTCCCTAGGATGACCTTGTTTCCAGCTCCAATTTCACAAGAAAATGTGATCGTGTCCAAATTCTCCTTTGGAGAGAATTTTCATTTTATGGATCCTGACAGATTTTCAATTTCATGCTTTGATTTTGAAGTTTCTCTGATTCTTTCCCGCTTACATTTTAATCTGACAGCCTTTAAGGCTAGGGGGACCTATTCTCTAATGGTTGCAGCAGAAGGTTTTGGATCAGGAGATCTGGGTTCTATTTCCAGTATAATCTCCAGACTTGCTGTGTAAATTCAGCAATATGGATATATGTGAGTGTGTGTGTGAGAGTCTCTGCATTTTACTGTGCTTTGTCCTAGAAATACACAAACAGGCATTTAAATAGACAACTATATTCATAAAAGACAGTGATGCTTAGTCCCCTTATTTCCATTAATGCTTTTGAGTATTTTAATCTTCTTGGCTGTGAAAGAAAAAAGTAGATCCTACTGCATTTGAGCATTAAGGTACAAGTTAGTGTGTTCTCTTCAGCAGCTAAATTCTGATATATTCAAAACCAATGCTGCATTTACCAGAGTTTTGCATGTCTGCACATTCGTGCAATATCCAAAACACACTGTTACTTCAGTGAACACCTAGGGAGAGCTGCAGGCAGGGTAGATGAAAACCCATGACTTTTGCCTGCAGCTTGGCTCTGCTCAGGTGGTTGCTAAAGCGATTTTAGGCTCCTGGTCAGAGTGGACTGAGAAGTGCCTCCAAGGGAGACTCTGGCCACTGTCAGAAAGATGTCTCAGAGAGCAGATGAATATTATCCTCTGGAATTTCCCGTCCCTTTTCATGGGCCATAGGTCGCCATTTTCATCTAGCTGGACTAGATGCTGATGTGTTATTGGAGTACATGTAAGATAGGTAACTCCCACCTGGAATGCCACAGTTTCCTATTCACCTGAGGAAGAGAATTTTATGTGCTCCTGTTCTGTAGAGCATATCTCCTTGGGAAGCCTTCAAAGGCAAGGATGTCTCCTGGGGGCAATGAGGTGGTTACTTTAAAGAAGACTATTTCATTAGGTGCCAAAAATGTAGATGCAGACTACAGGCTTATGTTGACTAGATCCCTACTGCAGGGATGTATGCAGCTGGCAGTAGATCTTCACAAGCCCTCCGTCTGCTCTTCATCTGGTGGCCATTTATATTTTAATGTTTTTGTACTCCTGTGTGAAGAATTCCTCACTTCTTAGTGAGGAATCTTAGCATCTCTTGATGCTGTTTGAAAATTTAACTAATGAGAGATCAGCCCAAAAATGGTAACAGATCAAACCGCTGAACAGTGAAAATACTGTTTCATGAAAATCAGTTATCATTGATTTTTATCACTGAGCACTCCAGGACACACTCAGAAGCTCTGCACTTGAAGATGGTGTAATGTATTTGCAACTGAGCCCAACACTTTCTTCTCTGAGCTGTCAAATGCATCTGGGAAGAGAATTTGGAAAACCAAAATTTTATTTCTGCAGTTCAGCTATTTTCTCCTTCATGTGTTAGATAGGAACTATGGGCTATTACCTGAAATGTGATCTGTATAACTCGTCGTATCAGTCAAATTTATTCTCTCTCAGACCAAATAGTTCCTAGACCATAAAAGAGGTTTCAGTATTATCCCACCAGCCTTGCCAGTGAGACTCCCCAGGTGATCGCTATCAGATGTGTTTTCACATGATTTTCATTTAACAGATTTATTTTCTGGCCAGAAAGAAAAAAAAAGAGAAAGAAAAAAAAGAAAATTCATCTACTTGAACATTGGTGGGAAGCACATAAAAGGAGATCTGATACTATAAAGGAGAATCTGCTATTGTCTTGAAATACCTCTTTTTATCAGCATTTTTTCATTCGGAGGTCCTCTGTGTCCTGCTCACAGAGAGTTTATCAAGTCTGATGGATGATCTGATTCATTTTCATGCATATTCATTTGTAGGAGAATAATAAGCATGTAAGAAGAAATGTGGCTCTTCCATCTCTGGCTGAATACCCAGAAGAAGTGAAGTTTGGGAGCATGGGGGAGAGGTTGGTTCAAGTATTGTCAGTACCTGAAAGCAAAGGAGGTTGTTCTTGCCTTTTTGTACTGACAGTAAGCTCTTTTCGGTATATTTACACAGTGTCTGCCACAAGAAGGGTACACTAGGAGAATCATTCACATGCTCCTTTGTGATAGGCACCACAAGTAGAAAGGCATATAAGCTGAGAGGGAAATAAATGTGGAGAGGGATGTGAAAAATATCACCTCCAAGAAACATACAGTTTTTTAAAGCTAGTTTTAAATAAGATAAAATGTTCTTTCTCTAAAACACTCACCATTGAAAACAGATATCAAAAGTGGCTGTGACCCCAATAATCTGTTGCTGGTGCTGGTCCTGCATTCTCCCAGGCAAGGAGCACGTCCAGCAGCATCCTTAGCTCTTGGCAGGAGAGCTATGAGCAGAGCTATGGCAGAAAGAAATTACTGCCATAACCATGGCTTTTGGGGCCAACTTCTTGCCCTACAGTTAAAATGAGGAAATTTACCTTCAAATGGGGAGGCAGAAGCTACCTTACACTTGCCAAATTTAGTTTGGGACAAATGTACAAATATAGGCAATTATGGAGAGCACTTGTATCTCATGTTTTACAGTAAATTATTCCCATGTCCTGAATAGTGTGCTGCATATGGTAACAGACTTAATTATGGTACTTTATTTTTTCTGAAATATAGCATCTTTCTGATTTTAGTTGGTTTAGCAGAAACTTGGGGAGGTAGCAAGCAGGGACGGGCTTGCAGTGGGAGAGACTTGTATGTGTGTCTGGAATTTATTGCATATTACAACAGTTTTCTCAGTGAGCTGTTCTCACCTCACTGAACTCTGTTCAAAAAGCAAGGTAAGCTGGGTATGAAGAATCCCCCAGAAATACTGCAGTTCCCCAAACCTTGATACGGCCCATGCATCGCAAGGCCTGCTGCTCAGTGGCTGAACAGCATGGCTTACTGCAAAGGGACACACTTAACCCCTGTAGATACGGCCATTTTGGTTTAGTATGGCACAGGAAACCCTTAGAGGGTATTTTGCCTCCTGGCAATACCCTTGCAATTTATCAGTCTCTTGTAGGACCCCAACATTCCAAAAATAAAAAAGCAGAAGACTTTCAATTAGAGGAATGACAAATTAACCAGCCCCCTTTTCATCTCCCCTCCAGTTCACTCCCTATGCTTCTTCTTCACTAAATCTTGATGCCTTTGCTTGTGAAAGAAGTTTGTTGGGTTGAATTCTCAAAAAACACACGTCTTCCAGGAAGGTCTGAAATCTCAGCTAGGACTTGTTCCTCTACAAGAGAACTTCTGCAGATGAAGCATCAGGCTTATTGCAGTACTGAGGACAGACACCTTACAGATGCTGTTAGTTTCAGAGGAGAGTAATTTTAAGAATTGCTAAAATACTACTTTGTTAAAGAGCATTGCAATGGTGTCAGTGTGACTGGTCATGGATGACTCGTGTCATTATTTTGGGTGCGAGTGGTGTCACCTAACCTTCACTACCTGTAAGGAGGGGGTTTGCTCTGAGGGAGCCATCCATGCTCTCTCTGCAGTCTGTGGAAAGATGGTTGGGTACAGGGACAATTCAGCAGAAGCTAATACAGAATGCACAGGCAATGCCCACTCCGCTGACAGCGTGTGTGCCCCGAGAAGAAGCTGTAACCCCCAGGACTTGGCTCATGTCTCCTTTTTGCTCCATGGAGAGATGAATGTCATGCTGCCAAGGCAGGGCTCTTATGATGGGATGCTACGGCTAGGTAGCGTGAACCTAGGAGGTGCACAGGGGTGTTTGAGGTCTTCTGTGACAGGGCTCATGGACTGTCCCTGCAGATGAGATGTAAGCAGTGGCCAGCATTCCCCTTGAAACTCTTAACAGAGAGGGGTCTCAACATGGATTACTGTCCGGGCAGTGTGGGAGATGAGTGGACTGGGTCCCAACAGCAAATTGGTAAGGGAAGAGATTCGAAAGCATTAATGTGCTCCAAATTGTTGGGGTGAATCATTCTTTTTGAGGCTTTTGTGGCTCCAGACACAGGAGAGCCCAGACAGCTGGGCTGAGCTCTACACCTCGCTTTCAGACGGCTATGGCTAGATGAGAGGAGCCCCACTGGTGTCTCAACCCTTTCCAGCCTCCGTAGGTTTGATTTCTCCCCTCTTTCACTGTGTCTGCTGGGAAACAAGCCAAAGCCACACATAGCTGGATCTGCTCCTGATGTTCCTCATGTTCCCTGTGTTAATCTCCAGAGTTTTGGGTTGGCCCTTCAGAGGAGCTGAGGCCAGCAGGGAAATTTGGAGCTTGATCAGCTTCCTAAAGGGGGGAATTTGGATTCAGAGGGTTACTTCAATCCCATCCCCACCAATGTTTGCTAAAATAATAAAGACTCTTTTCTTTCCATTAGCTCGGCTTGTGTTTGCTATGTTGGTGGTCTCTTTTCCTGCCTTTCCTAACGTCTTTCCTTATAAACTTAATCAAAACAAGTTTTCTGGATTTGCTGAGCGATTCCATTACGTTTCCTGACCTCTCCCTTTCACTTCTGTTTACCTGCTGACCTCTATGGCTCACTGTCCTGTAAAGCCCTTTAACACATCCTCCCAGACCCACCCAGACAGAGCCCTGCAGCATTTCAATTGTAAGCAATGAAACAAGATGAAAAAGGCTGGTTATAAGACTAAAAGATGCCTTTCTTATTCTCTAACTTTTGCTGGCACCCAGCTCTGATTTACAGACCCCATCCTACACAACAAGCAGCTACCACCACCTCTCCCCTCTCCTCAGGTGGCCGGTTCCCAGGCAGCAGCTCACCTCATCTGTCTTGAGGCACTTCACAAATGATGAAGCTCATCGTCACAGATTACTGGATGGTGCCAGAGGTGGAAAACAAGGGCTTCCCCTGTGCCTGGGCTGCTCCCCAAGCCTAGAGGGAAGGTCCCCTGTGTTCAGAAATCGGCACGCAGATCCACACCTCTCACCCCGGGTTCCCCTGAAAGGCTCACGCTGCTTCTCCCCACTCCATGGATGAACATGCCCCGCCTTTCTGAAGCCTTTCCATTCTCAATAGCTGAATGCCCCTCTTAACCTTGCAGGAATGTGAGTGCATACTGACCGGAGGGGATATATAAAACATGTCAGCGAGTGCATAATACTGTGTGAAGAGCTTACCTGAGACACTGTGGCATGAAGACTACAGTATGCTGCTGGGAAGTGGAAAAATTTATTGGTGGCTTTAGACCTAACAAGCTCTGATGGCTGTCAGAGCAGCAGGGGATAGAGGCAGTGACGGATTCGTGCCTGGCCACTTCCTTAACTATCAGGAATTTATTTTCAGTCATTAACTTCTACACAGAACATTCTTCCTCCAAAAGCTGAAGTTGTAACAGAGAGGAAAAAAGCGCTCTCTCCTCTTTCCTTGTTATATATCCTGCGGGGTGTTTGTTTTGTTTTAAAAGTCTCTGTAACAAGAGGGTAAATAGTGTCAGAGAAAAAAAAAAAACTCTCAGAAAAAAAAAAAAAGTGATTGTTTTTTGGTTTTCCTTGTTTCATTGTCTTCCAGCTGAATTGCTGTGAACTTTTTCTTCGTGCCTCCATTGTTGTTTTGACTGTTGCTGTTTTTACTACTTGATCTCTACTTGGTCATTTCTTTCAGGGGTACCTACAGCGGTAAAACAAGGCTGCTCTTGGGTCTTTGGTCTGGGTCTTCAAATAAAGAAGCTGAGCATTTCTGTCTCTTTCATCCAGATGTCTGAGTACTTTGCAAACACTAATGGGTGCAGTCTCATGCCACCATGCAGATGAGCTATAGGTGACTGTAGTCCCCATGTAAGTGGAGATGCAGAGAATTAAGGATGTGTGTAATAGACAACAGGAGCAAGCCAAAAAACAGAAAGGACTGGAACACCTGCCTGTTAAAAATTTGCCATCTGCATTGTGCCCAATCTGCTTTAGGAAGTGTCTTGTGGAGCATCCTGGTGCACAGGAGGTTGCAGCTTCACGGCTGGGGATGCAGGAGGATCAAATGGGCTGAGCCATCCGAAGCTGGAGAGCAATCCAGCAGGAGTTGCTGGCAAGGGACAGGTCACTTTGCTGCAGCTGCCCAGGCCCTCCCACTGAAAAGCAGGCTAACAAGAGCCCCAGTGAGAAATGACACAGCCGGCCCTTGGAGATCACACAAGCTAGCAGCTGACCAAATGCAGATGGTTTCAGATCCACTGCTGACATGTTTCTCTGTACCCTCCAGAATCTATCATTCCAATTTTAAGAAACGAAAGGTTGCATATTCCTTCCTGATACAGTGAGAACTGTGCCCAGATATAGCTTAATGCTCAGCTGTGCTTTTAGCTGGAGGGTATGGTTTCACAAGACACCTTGAGTGGAATTAATAACTCCTGGCTCCGCTGTTTTAGTGGGACAAATTGGCTTACCTTACCATAAGGGAAGTACCAGAGCAAGGAGAGCTGGGGAGGTGGGGGCCTGTGGTGTGGATGGGGACCTGCAGGAGGAAAGAGAGGGGACCCAGCGATGGAGGGGAGCTAGCTGCTAGTTCAACTCACTCATAAACCAAGCCTTTACTGACCAGGGAGAGTTCAGATGGCAAATGTGTCCGAACAGCTGAGTCACTTCTGCAGATGCAGGGGGAAAGCCTCTGAAGGCTCTTGCAGCAAGCACAGCTGTCAGACAACTACCATGAGGACTCAGCAGCCTCTAGAGAGGGGTCAGCTTGGAAGTCTCATTACTCGGGTGAAAAAGGTGGTAAAAAGCTCTCACAACTGTATTGGTGTTAGGCTAGTATTATACTTCCACAAGAAGGGATTCACGTTTTAATGGGTACACTATAAAAAGTAAAGAAAGATAAGAGAAAGAAAGTACGTGTTCAGGAGCCAGGTTGGTTTAATAAAGTAATAAATATTTAGTGAAAGGTGCTTTCAAAACAAAAACAAACAGGAACGTGGAAGGAAATGCAGGAGAAAATGCAACAGGAAAATCTGGCTGGCTGTGGAACCCTTAAGCTGGGCCTGGGGATGGGAGGGCAAGGGGAGGAGCTAGCCAGGGATCTCTGCTGACTGCTGTCTCTAGAGTGTCTCATGAAAAACCACAGAGCTCAGATTATTTCAGTCCAACACACACATTATAAAGACAAACCTGTTATTAATGGGAATGCTTTCCTAATACGAAAGGCAATGTGGAGTTGTTCTTGTTCTTGCCATATGTCTCGGGGTATGACAGATAAGGAACGCTGAACTGCCTCTCCATGCTAGGCAGCTGTTACTGACTAAGGAGATTTTTTTGAGAAAATGATTATATTCCTTTCCATGATAATAAAACTCTTCATGGCACTCATTACAAATGCTAAGACTTCTCAGGTAGCTGCCATGCCCTGCTGCGAACATGGCGCTTTCCCATTTTTCAGGCCCAATATGTGTGCAGGGGTGGCCACCTATGTTCCCCACGTCTTAGCAGTCCTCCTTTAAGAACTGTTATTTCTCTTCCAGGAATAAGCCCAGGAGTGCCCTGATGTTTCTGGGCTGATTCTTGTGCTGCTAATCTCTGCTCCACTACTTTTAGACTTTTTTCAAACCTGCCTGCTTTTCAGTTGTCTTTGCTCACAGTGACGGCTTATTTGTGTGGTCTGGGAGCATTCACTTTTTGCCTGAGCACATCGGTCTCAGACCATGCGTCTCACAGAGGCCAGTGAAGGTGCCCTCAAGCCCCTACAAGCCTGGGTTTTGTCACCTGTCACCTGAATATAGCCACAAAGCTGAGGCCAGCAGGGCCGCTCGATCCCACGTTTGTGCAGCTGCGCAATAAATGGAGCAAGGGACCCGATTCTGCTGCCAGGCCAAACAAAAACCCCCACAGGGAGGGAGTGGGGACTCATGGGGGGCACAAACTGGGGCTGGGGGGACATCTGTTGTCCCTTTCACCATCCTTAGTGCTGTGAAAACTGTCCTGGCGTCAAAGCTTTGTCGCATTTAAAGCTTCCTTACCTGGAGCAGTCCAAGCAGCTGGCGAGGGCGTTCAGAGCAGCCACTTGGGTCTGCAGCAGGGGCTCCTGGGGCTGAACTGGCACCAGGATAGTTGGACATGGCCATGCAGCACGTGAGCTGTCAGCCAGGGTTGAGCGTCGGTCTGCACTGCCAGGCAGCACTTCCATTGCGCTGTGAGAACAGCAGCATCTCCTTGTGCAGGCTGGGAAGTTTCACCTTGAAACTAAACTAGGACAACTCGCGCTGTGTTTTTCCTGGAGGACATGCAGTGAAAACTAACCTGTGATGGCAGAGAGTTGGGCTGGATGTGATTTTCCTCCCCAACTCTGACTCTGTAAAAGTGTGGAAATCTCACTTACGGTCATATCCGAGTGTCTCTGTGGATATTCACAAATCTGTCAGGTTTTGCTCAACAAACACTCAACAAACACCACTGAGTTGTTTGGCCAAGACAGTTCAAACCCACATTCCTGAGAAGCAGCAGAGGGTCGGGGAGGCTGATTTCAGCCCCAGCGCAGCGGTTTGTACTTCACACTCTCATGCAGACCAGGGGGGTTTGCACATTTTGGAAGCAGGGCTGCCCTCAAGGAAGTGGGAGAGGTTGATCGGAGCTGGCACTGCAAACAGCACTTGGCTGCTGGAGCTGCCAGTTTGATTTAAGGACCGTATGGGCTCATGTGCTTCACACAACGGCAGAGGCTGTGGGTGTTGCAAAAATCAACCACTGACAGTACGCTGAAGGGTAAGCCCAAATCCAAGCTATTCCTTGAACTTTGAACACTGAACTCCACCTGAGTGCCAAATGCTGCTATGGAGGTTACCCGCAAAATCTAAACTCTGACTACTCACCCAGTTAAAGACCTATTTAAAAACTGATCAAACCTAGCCAACTTAAACCCCTCTGTAATTTATTTCTTTTGGGTTTCTTTCTTTTACATTTGTGACTCAACAACCTGGCAGCAGAAGGCCTCCATTATTATACAGGGCAGCATGTTTAAAGAAATTGGAACCAATTATGTCGGTTACGTTGATCTTGCTGAATGACATCTTCCAACAAGCAATGATGTAGCCAAGATCATCTCTGGGCAATAAAAATCTCTAATTTCCTTCAAAACCACAAGTGCATTTTGCCCAGACAAAGCCAGAGCAACAGGACAGTGAGGCCAGTGAACCTCCACCCTCTGATGCAGCCACCACCCACATCCCTCAGTGGGATGCCCTGGGCACCTGTCCCCATTGAGGGATACCCTGGGCACCCATCCCCATCAGGAGCACCCAGGCTGCCCCCTGCCATGGGACAGGGGTGCCAGGAGGGTACACAGCCAGGGACATCACCTGCTGAGAGCTGACCTGTGTCAACGGAATCACAGAACAGTGTTTCTTGGTGAGTCCCAAACATTATCACATGCATATATCAGGGTTTATCTATAATCCTCCTCCACACATGGAGCTGCTCACTGAAGATCATATGCGTGTAAGAAAGTTGACCCCAGACCCCTTTGCTTCATCTGCTCTCTGTTCAGTCCTTACGGCCTCCTCACTCTTTCCCCCCAAGACCTTCACAGTCTGCTCTCCCTGCCCAAATGCCTCCTGCAATCCTCACCCATGTGCATGGCATGCAGGCTGCCTTGGGACTTTCAGCAAGGTATGGTTGATCTGAGAAGAAGATTGTGCTGGAAAACATGAAAATGTCCCCCACAGAGCAGAGCTTCTTGCTTTCAGAGCATGAATTTGGTTTCTGAGAAGCTTGGATGACTTCTGATGTGATGGAGATTTGTGTGAGACTCGAGGATGCCAGCATAGTTAGTAGTGTTCCCTGGTCCCATAATCCCATCTCAGAGCTCATGTCTCTGGGAATGAAGTCCTGCTGTGGGAGAGGCAGAGTTATTGAAGGAGACAGATGGAAAGAGGTCAGCTCAGCCTTGCTTTCCAAGCACCCGTTATATTCATCCAGTTTCCAAGAGGTGACTAACCTGAGGAAGGTGAGTCTTCAATGGGAAAAAAAAATGAGCACCATGAGAAATGATACAAACAAGACACTTCAGTCTTGTTTGACACAATCAGGGATGTTTAAGAGTCAAAGAAAAAGACGGCAATGTAGAGGGCTGCAGAGGACAACTGCTGCCAGAGGTCTCTGAGCTGGTGGCGCACGCAGCCTGCCCATGGCTGGGACGGCACCACCCTGCTCCTGAGACAGCCTTCGGTGGACAACCACACCGCAGCAGTGACACCTGCCTTCCTAGCAAGCCACACACACCGTCTCTCTCAAGCTCTGTCACAGGATGATAGGCAGCTTGGTCAGCCCTGCTGTGAGAGCCCCAGAGGCCAGGAGCTGCCTCGGGCTCCAAGAACATGCTCGCTCTGGCTCATTTGTCTGCTGCAGGGCAGAGCTGGCGATGCAGGACTGTGTGGCAGGCACAGGAGGCTGGGGATCGCAGATGTGAGCTTTGTTTCTGTCTGGGCAGAACAGACATAAGGGACATAGATGAAACAAGGAACGGGATGCAGGCTGACATTTCAAACACTGCCAAAGTATGAATATGTGCTGTCTTAGATTACTGAAACCTTTTCCCTCTTAGTCTCGGTTCTGATTTAACTGAAAGACCACCATCAAACAAGCTTCATTGCCAAGTTCATTTTCTCTTCTCTTCTCTTCTCTTCTCTTCTCTTCTCTTCTCTGTTATTCTATTCAATAATCACAAGTTTCTCAAAAGGAAAACACCTTTAGCCTAGTGTGGAAGGTGAGAAGTGAAAAACTGAAATTGATACGTATGTGATCTTGGCATTGAGGGCTATAGAAAGAATATTATATTATAAGTAATTTCACATCAAACGAGGTCTTGACTTGCGAAAGCTGATAATGCCACAAGGGGTGATCTGGTGGTCTTCCTGAGTTTGTTTCCCAGANTTTTTTGAGACTATTCTTAGGCTTCAAAGCTTTCTAAGACTTCAGTTAAAACATGTTCCAACTCCAAAAGCAAAATCTCCCTGTGGATTTATAGCTCTAATAAGAAAAAAGGATGAAGTGCTTTGAGTCAGAAACCCGTCTTGCACGTTCACACAACTCTGTTAGTTACAGACGGTTCATCGGGGTCAGTGGGAAGTGGCAGTGGCCCATTTTCCTGTGCAGGTTGAGGGAAACTGTAGTAATATCAGAAAAGAGCATTGAGATAAGTGACAAACAAAACCTGAGCTTCTTAAAATCACTAGTGACCTTTGAGGATACCTAAATCAAGAGCAACAAGGGGCTGAGGGCAGATGTCGTAGCGAGATGGGATGTGCCAGTGGCTGAGGGAAAGCAAATAGCCAGGAGCCCACTGAAGAGCCTAAAATCCTGACTTCTCCCTCCATATACGTCCATGAAGACAAAACATCAAACAAACAAACAAAAACGCTTCCATTTTCAAAACTTCAAGTCTCTCAAATTCAAGTCCCTCTAAGGTGCCTCACATTGAGCAGGCAGAATGGAAGGAGCTAAAGTTGTAGGCCACTTCTGGGACAACTAGATCAAATGTTTCTATTATTTTTTTGAAGCTTAGTTCGAAATTATCCGTAGTTTCATATACTGGGGATTTTTCTAATGTTTTTAAACAGTCGTGGCTTGAATTTTTGGAAGAAACAGCATCAATTATCTTTTATTTAAATTTTGAAACAGAGCGTAGCTTTCCTGGTCCTGCTGCCAGCACTAAATCAAGGAGGATTATGCAGTATGCACTGCATTTCTCATTCATGCCCACTTTGCCTGTTTTTTTTTCCCCAGAAAGTTACGGCCTCTCCTCTTGAGCTGACATTATACACCAATCACCACTATTGGTGCTGAAAGCTAGGCTAGCATTTGTGGCAGCAGCTACTTCTCTATGAAATCCCTGTGTTTACCTTGAAAAATGCCAATCATCCTCCAGCCTCAGCACCCAGACCCTGTGGGCTGGTTAATGGCAACATGCAAACTGCAGAGAAATTGTTGGAGCAAACTTCATCCTGGAGCAATAACTTAGACACAGGACATCATCTGCCACCCAAGAACCTTTTTTTCTTAGGGGAGCCAGAAGTGGGAACTATGTTAGGTCTGGAGACACCTGACCGTAAGGAGCCCCACTGAGAAGGTGAAGTCACTGGAAGTGATAAAGGTTTGATTGAGGTTCTTGCTAAATCCTCCTGTCATCCCCAGTTATAAACAAAAGGGGAAACTGGCCCTCTGTCTTGAGAGGGTTGTAAGCTAGAACTAAGTTTTCCATCAAATCCTCTAAGCTTTGCAGAGATTAGAGCTAGGGAATGTGTCAGCCAAACAAAAAAAAAAAAAAGAAAAGGATTTTAATAAATAAAATACAAACCAGAGTAATAAAATAAGCATGATAGATTCCGTGTTATTTGTTTATATATTGATTTTATGCTACCCTCACAAATTCTATACACCACAGCTTTGTATATTAAGAAAACATGTGCAACGTGGAAAGTATTAAGGAAATGTTGTAGGGGTTGCGTTAGAGGAGGGTCGTTACTTTTGGCTGTCTGAGAAGATGTCTGGAGTCGAGGAATGTGTGTGTCAGCTGATTAAGACCACAGAAGTGATTAGCAAGGGAACCGTTAACAGCGCTGCATGTCAATGCACATCTTTAGGTTAAGGAGTTAATTGCCTCTCTCAAAACTGTGGTTTCGAGACTTCTGCAGACATGGGAAGAAAACACAGCGGCAGTTTGTACTTGATCCACATTTTTCAAAATTTATTTCACAACTACGAAGGGTAGATACTTTTCTGACTCCTGCTGAGCATTTTCAGGTAAATGTTTAAATCTGTGAAAAACAAGATAGCCATGAACTACGTGTGTTTACACATTATGTCCCCTGGATGCAGCAACTTTTGTTTTAAAGAAGCTTTTTCTTGATTTATGAAGTGAGCTGCTCCAAGAGTTCAAGTGCACGAACAACAGTGCTCATGTGCAGCATCCCCTTCAAAATGCCTTCCGACTTTGGGAACAAGTCCTTGCCATTCCTCCCTTCTCTTCCTCTTCCTCTCCCTTACTCACAGGGCTGAAGGAATAAATGACTAGATCAAGGTCTGATAGACTGAAAGAGGAGATAGGCCTGTTGCTGAAAACATTTTGGTGTCTTCATGTTGCCAGGACTCACCCTGGTGGGTTCTGCCCAGTGGGGTGTCCTGGGGAGCCTGGGTCCACCCTCCAGCCTGATATCTCGCCTGGACACCAGGCAGCCTGCACCAAACCCAAGCCATTGCTCTCCAGCTGAAATGCTGAGGTGGCACTCCATGGGAAAACCAGGTGGTCTTGCAAGAGACAAATCCCAGCCATTCCATGTTCCATATTCCAAACTCCACAGCTTTTGGAGGTTCTCCAGAGCTAACCCCAGCAGCACAGCGGAAAACAAAGGTGAGACATGGATTGATCAGAACTGCACCTTCCTTGAGGAAATGTACCCAAAAAAGTGATTACTATGGACTGCCCCTCACTGCTGCTCCCAGGAGAACTGCACCATACTAACCCAAACCTGGGGTGGACAGGTGTTGCTGCTCTCTCTGCTGCACTCTGTAGGCAAATTAAAACCAATAAAAGTTGGAATCAGAGGAAAAACAGTTTTTTGGTTCAGCTGCTTTGATCTGCTCCCATTTTGCCCAGCAAACCAGAGCGCTACATGATAGGCATAATCTATAATTGAGTGTCTAGAATCTGGAACCGGTCTTGCCAAACAATGTGTGCTGGGAGCGACAGCCATGGCTGCAGACACTTTGTGCTGCTGCCAATAGCTGCTTAACGCAGCCACGAGTTTCTGCAAGAGTTAGGCACCAGCAGGTTTAGACAACAGGCAATGTCCTCCATGACCCAGCTAAATCTCTAACTTGAGAAGAGCAAAACTGACTCAGGTTTGCACAAACACTGATGGATTCAGAGGTTCATCTCAATTTATTTATTTTTTATTTTTTAACAGCTGGTCTTGTCTTCTCTAGATATGAGTTTTCCTTGAGATATTCTGCATTTAATTATCATCTGGGATGGAAAGCTTGCAAGCACAGCTGTTATTGCAACATTTCAGTGCTTTGACTTTCAGGCCCAGATGGAATTAACTGTGTAAAAATGAAAAATCAAGAGTAAAGCAAACTTTCCCAAACTTTCAAAACAATTTGACATGAGAAACAGACCGGGCCAGATAAGTGCACACAGGGACCAGATGAGCCGCCGTGGCAGTGAGTCAGGGGGCTATGCAGTGGTGACGCCACGTTACTCTGCCTCTGCCGGAACACGGCAGGAGAAGGCTGCTCTGCGACAGGCAGCCTGGGGCCCTGGGCTGCCATAAATCTGTCTGCAAGGATGGTTGAGGACTTGGCTCTGCACTAATTTTGGTCAAAGGCCCCTAATTCCTATCATGGCTGGGGTCTGTTGCAGCTGGGGCCTGGGGCAGTTCACGACGTTTTTTGCAGAAGAAGGTATCTGGTTGCTGAGCCTGGCACAGGGGACACTGCGGGCTCCTCAGAATGTGGGCTGAAGCCGTGCTGGGGATGTCACTGCAGGGCAGGGGCAGTCCCCTCCCACCATGCAGCCCCCAGACCCCTCTGAGCTCGGGCCTGCAGGCAGGGCAGCCCAATGGCAGCGTGCCCTGCAGTGGGCTCACACCAATGGGCAGCTTGGCTCCACCAGGCTGCCCCCTCACCGCCCTCCTCAGGGCCATAGAGGGTTGCTGAGAGCCTCCTCTGCCCAGCTCTGTGTTTACCAGCACCATGGCACAGCAACAACTGGCCTCCAGAAGTGCTTGTCTTTGTCCCTTGATGCAGAATGAGCCCAGATGACACCAGAGCTTTAAGTTTCACCTGGGTGGAATTAAGCAACATTAATCCCACCTCTGACAGCTTCCCAGGGCCACAGAAAAGACTGTGGGAGAGAAGGATTTGAATCCGGATTTCCTTGGCTCGTGCCCTGATGCTGGGACAATCTTTCCTCTCTGGGGGCAGACGTCTGAGAGACAGACTCGTCTGCAGCATCAGTAGTGAATAATCAAACACCATGACACCAAAGACAGCCTCAAGCAATTTTTGCTCTCAGAATTAATCAGATTATTTCCTCAGGATAATATTTTATTAATGCATCTGTAACCTGTTCCATTAATACACGTATTTACAAGCCTGTCAGGAGCTTACACTATCATGCATTGTACAGGATGCTGCCTTACAAGGGTCAGCCCCTGCCCCCACTGACATCAGTGGAAGTTTTCCAGTTGTCTTCATGCAAATGCTGGATCAAGTCCAGGTCTTCCGATTCCCTTCTCAGCTGGTTACAGAGAAGAAGAAGGGCCAAAGAAGCCAGTTCACAAGCTTAAAGAACTGGATTTTTAGGAAGGCAGATTTCAGACAGCTTTGTGCAGCTCTCCCCACTGCCCGTAAGAGAAAATAATCTCTTTGACTAGCTCATCCTGTATTAGCTTCCCGATTCATCTCCCAGACTCTTGAGCCAGGGCTGTCCATACTTCATTAGTTCACTGAGCCCTAATGCACCTGCCACATGCATGGTATTAGGTCATCGCTGATTAAATAATTCAGCCTCTCTGAAACAACAGTACTCAAGAAAGTGGGTTATGTGCTGAAGTCAAGCTTGTTTGCCTCGAGGAAGGCTGGTGGTACTGACCAGCACTGGTGGGTTGAGGGAGGTTTTTAATGGAAGAAAAAGTGCTGAAGAAACAGGCTGGCTCTGTCAGAAACACAGGCTGTGATTTTTCTGTCCCCAAAGTGCTTTCAGAACAACGACCACTGTTCTCCAGCCTCTCACGGACACAGAAACAAGATCTCAGTTTTATGAATTTTCCCTGTAGAAACATGCAGCTAGGCACATTGGTGCCTAAACATAAAATATATGCAGGCTACAATACATCAACAACATAGAGCAAAGAATGTCTCCTAGTTTCTTTAATAAAGCTGGATATGGTGGTTAATACAGAAGTGATGTTCCCATTTCTGAAGGGACAATATTGAGCTTGTGCTAATCACAGTGTGGCTGGGGTTGCCAAGGCCCTCTGTGTCCCTCTGGCCCAACCCCTGCTCCAGCAGGGACACCCAGAGAAGAGTGCCCAGGTGTCATGGTTGAAAACAGAGTTAAGGAAAAACGGAGTGTTCCACAGCATAGACATCACGGCACCCTGCTCTCCGGGAAAAGGGGAGGGGGGCGAGGGGGAAAAGCTGCGGTTTGCGGAGCTGCGTTGGGCTGGCGCGGGGCCGCGCAGTGCAGGCAAGTGTGCGCAGGCACGGTGGGACGGGTTCTGGTTCTGCGTGGTCGGGCTGGCTCATGGGCGAGAACTTGCCTTTTTCTGTAAGTTAATTGTTCTACTCCAAATCTTTTACATTCTAAATTTACTATTGTAGTAAAGTTAGTTATCATAACTCTTGAGTTCTACCTTTTATTTTCCTCTCACTTTCCCTCCTCACCCCGCTGATACTGGCCGCAGGCAGCACGCCGGCATTCCCCGAGCTTGCTCTCCAGAGGGGGAGGGGAAAGCGAGCTACTGTTGTGAGATAACGGGGGTTTAAACCACAACACCAGGCCCATGTCCAGGCTGCTTCTGGAGCTCTCCCAGGAGGAGAGCCCACAGCCTCTGGGCAGCCTGTGCCAGGGCTCCGTCACCCGCACAGCACAGCTGTGCTGCCTGATGCTCAGAGGGAACCTCCTGTGCGCCGGGTTGTGCCCACTGCCTCTGGTCCTGGCACTGGGCACCTACCTAATAATTCCCAAAACTCTGGCAGTCTTCACAAAGAACACAAGCCTTGGAGGTAGAGAAAGATGCAGCTTGCGCATTTCTCCTTTACAGTGGATCCATGGAGGTCACAGCTACTGAACCCTCCACCAGTGAAAGGAGGTTTAGAGGAGAAGCTGGAAACTGTGTTTCTATCAATTTATATCAATGGGAACTCCAATTCCAGTTATGTCAGCCTGATAGCTTTCACACTCTGTGCTTCATACAAAAGAGAGGACAGTTTTGAATAAATATTAGCAGCTTTGACACTTAGAATATTTTGATTTAGAATAAATAAAAATTGTGCCAAATAATGAAGTACTCCCTGAAAATTTTATTTGCTCTTGGGAATGAAAAGGATAATACTGAAGCTGTTTGCAGTTTTCTACATGACTATTACTTACACATTAATTACAACACTGCAGGACTGCAGTAGTGCTGTTACATGTGTATCAGCAGCTGAGCTCCACTGCTGCATATCCACTCTCAGAGTATTGACTGTATTCCTTAAAGCTCCAGCTGCTGGAAACAAGGGATTAGATAAAAGTAAGCTTAGATTTAATTATGAAAAATCAGTGGTAAAGCATTAGAAAGGGCCCCTGAATAAGGAGGAAAAATTCAAGAGCCAGAAGTCACATTTAATAATGTCCCATTTCATTTTTGTTCTCACTCTTTTGAAGCCCACCTTGTGATTTTGAAACGGGGATTCATAAATTTGAATCACTGCGTCTTTAACACCTTGTCCAGCACAACACAGTGCAACTAAAAGTCAAATCCTTCAAAACGAAGTTGTTTTTCCTACTAATTTCTTAAGTCCCTAGAGAACTTCTAGAATTTAATTTACTTTTGCATTTCTTTCATCTTGCACAGTGCAAACAGACCAGTCTTCCTGAGTACTGCAGCGAATATGACCTGCAGAATTACTGCTTTATACCTTCAGCACGTGCTTACAGCAAAATTACATATGTGGCAAGCACATTCATTTTCCCCAATTTGTCACCCACTTCCCATCGCATTAAAACACGCATAGTAAATCTATAGGCAAAAATAACAGCTACCAACGCATCCATCTAGGCTGAGGGTTGACGTAAACAGCCTGTACCCATCTAACAGATCAGAGGATTATACGGTAGTCAATGAACAATCAACCTGGTTTCTTTTAGACAAAAGCTGTATTTGAGGCCTGACTTGTTACTTCTTCCCTAATGATAGAGGACAGCTACGTAAGGCAAAATATGCAGTGATTTTAGTGCAAAAATGAGAGCAAGCCTCAAAAGGCTTTGCAAAACTCAAAAAGGAGCAATAAATACACCTATTTAATGGGAATAAAAATTGAGATATTCATTCATTTGATTAGAACTAAATTTGATGTCTCATTCTTCTCCTGCCTTTGATCCTGCTTCTGCTTCTTCTTGAGACTAAATACTTTCGACTGCTGATTAAACACCTCAGGATGTAAAACTGCCTGCAAAATTCTCCTTCTCTCTGTGAGTTTCCCAAGTCCAAGCTCAGACTCACCATTAGCATAAGCTGCAGAGCAGCTCCAGAGGTTGGGATTTGCCCTCTCAGGAGATGCTCACAGGCAATGCTGTTATCTGAGCAAAAGAGAAACGAAAGCAAGCGAGGTCAGAGGACAGTTTTTATCTGTCTGAGGATGCACATTTTTAAGCACTGCTTTTCAGTGAGATACGGGCTCTCAGTCAGCTAAGGTCTGAGGTTTCCTTTCCAGCTCATGCAGAAACTTTTCCACACAGTTTGTTGAGAAATGTCTGGTTACAGAGCACGCCTGCCATGGGACAGGGGGGCTCACACACTCTTCTGATGGCTTAAAGAAAACTTATTACTTTCAAATGATGCCTCAGGTTCAATGCAAGCATTGAGAAAAGAGTGAGAGACAGAGACTCACACCTCCATTTACAGGATTGTACAGTGTTATCTACAAATTCTCAATCCACCAGGATGATACCACCCTTCCAAGATGCCAGCAGATGTTTGCAGGGCTGCCAGATAAGGAAAAACAAACAAAATAAAACAAGCAAAAACTACTGAGTGTCACCATGCTGTAATTTAGAGTCACTGTTTTAGAAATGAGGTAACCACGAACTGGCTTCAGTTTTGGCTGCCCTATTTCAAAAAACAACACAAAGATGGAGGAAAAGAAAATCCAGGGAGAGGCAGCAAAAATAGCTAGAGACAAAGAAACGTCTAGGAAAAGACAGACTGAACAGATGGGAATTTCTCTGTCTATACTGGAGAATAACAACATAGGAAATGATTAAAAAAAAGCATACCAAATAATCAATGGCAAACAGAAAAAAAAAAAAAAAAAAAAAAAAAAAAAGCAGAAACTTCTGTAAATACATTTGCGGGGAGCTTATTCTGCTGAGCCTGTCCGTCACATGGCATGCTCTCCAGAAGCCTGCGTACTGAACCGCTTTTGCCAACCTCAGGGCCCTCCCCTTTCCCACCAGTGCTTTTTGAGGCTACCCCATGCCACCAACATCTGGAGCAGCAGCTCCGTGTGGCCTGCGTTAGCGTGGCTGTGAGTCTCAGATGTTGTTTCTGTAACTATTCCCAAACTCTGCCAAGCACCCCCGGGTGCCCGTGCTCAGGGCCTGAGCTGAGCGCAAGTTTCACAGACGGTTTCCACAGACAGCCCGCAGAGCTGACAGGCCACAGCGAGCCACCCAGCCGAACTGCACCCCGCCGACACCTCGTGAGGAGCCCCGTGCTCCACCAGCTGCGGCCCAGGCCACCTCCCAGAACCGCCCAAACCACAGCGAAGCCGTAAAGCCAGCCACAGGAGAGCAGGGCAGGCCTCCCAGGCTGCGGGCTGGGGCGGGAGCAGCCAGTGAGCGCCTGCGCTCTGCTCAAGCGTTGCAGCTTACACGAAACCAAGCACTTTCTTGTGCAGCCTACTGTAGGAGACCTGCTTGAGCAGGAGGGTTGCACTAGATGATCTCCAGGGGTCCATTCTGACCCCACGGTGACATCCTGAGGGGAGCCCCTTTGTGTCGGCAGGGGGTGGTGCCCGCCAGCACCTCTCCCCACGTGCTAATGGCTCCTGGACGTGCACACCTTGCTGACCCAAGGTGGCTGCTGAGAAGGGAAATTATTCGAAGAATTCCTTAATGGATAGGAAGCCATTGTTTCTCACTGAATATTTAGTGTCCTTTAGGAAAAGCACGGGGCTGGGAAACAAGGTGCAGGTGAGATCACATGCTAGCTTTTCTCTCGTAGACAAAAGCATGAAAACCATAGAGGAACAATGCACGCTTTGTATCAGTCTGCTGAAGGCGAGTATCGCTGACTTCACGTACCCTAACTCCGCGACAGACAGCATGAACTACTTAATTCTTTAAGTGACCTTGGAATGAAACAACTTGTGTATCAAGTGGCAGCCCTACATATAATCCTCCTGATAGTGAGGTGTTCTGCAGAACTCTTTTAAGCACATTACTCTGTTTTGTGGGGGTGAAGCAAGGTGGTGGGGATGCAGCACCTCCTCCGCTACCTCACAAGCATGATTACTTTGCTTGTTGCCAAGTGCCGTTTTCTCTCCAGTACTGGAGACTGGGCCTACTGACACCCTTTCCTCTTTTCTCCTTGCCAGACCCTGCGTGCTAGCTGCTGTCACAGGGCTGGGCACACTTCCACTGCTCCACTACTGCCCTTCTCCACTGGTGAGGAGGGCCTGTGGCAGACAGAAGTTACCTGCACATTTTTCCTCTGCGACATGTATGTTTCATTAAAAACCACAGCAGGGCGATGAGTAAGTTCCTAAAACAAACAAGGACAGGAAGTGACATTTCTTGTGATGTGTGGAAGCAGCCTAGCTAAGGAAAGAATGCCCCTCTTCCTCTCTTTCCCATGAAAAACAGGCTAGATGCAATATATATCCTTGATCTTGTCTAACCCATCGCATTTCTGATGCATAAAGCATCCCCAAAATGTCCTCAGATCAGTCATTCTTCCTAGCATGCACTGCTTAAGGTAGCAATCAATAAAAGTAAACCAATTTGGGATCTAACTGGGAATACAGATGTGGCACTTCCCAGACTGACTACTGGATTAACGCAGCTGGGACACAGCTGATGCCACTGCTTCCAGACGTGCCCACAACGGTGTGTGCTGCAGGAATACTGGGGACTCACAAGTGTACTGCTGTCTGACCTCACGCACCCAAGGCCTCCTCCTCCTCAGTGTGTTTGTTTGAGGGCACACAGTGCCCCGGCAGCTGACGGGGAAAGTGAAATAGGAGTGAGGAGACCATCAAGTGAAAGAGCTCTGACCCAGCAATGGGCTACAGACACACACAGGATTTGTTCCTCTGTTAATTTTCTTTTATTCTGCTTTGCTGCAGAATGCATGTGAGCATCCAGTCTCATCAGGCACACCTGTGAGGCAGCATTACCTTTAGAGCAGTGAAAGGATAAAGGAGGACGTTTGAGGCTTCTATTTCTTTTCTTTCTCATCTACAGCAACACGCATTTTTCTAGAGCACTAAGATGCATCTCTTATTTTTTAAGAAAGATCTTTGGAAACATGAATCTACGCATGGAGAGCCAACCTGGAATTGCATGAAGGCACCCTGGAGTACCATACAATTGTAAAAATTAAGAATGGGAAAGCCATCTAAATCCATCCTGCTGCCAATGCTGAATAGCTCCCTACAGGATATTTACAAGATTTTAGCGCCTTGGCCTTGTGCCTCACGTGCACTAGAGACATGCTAGTAGGCCAATAAAACATCCCCTGTCATGGCTTAATGCTGTAAGAATTAATTTATCACTAATTATTTCCTCTTTTAAAGACCTGCTCTTTGGATAGCTGGGACATAATTCTTGAAAATCACACTAGTTAGAGAACAGAAGTGCACCAGAATTGCACCACCCCCTCCAGCTCCCTGCCAGAAAGGCCAGCTCTTCAAACACTCTACTTTTCTCCACAGTTTCAACTCTCGCAGCTGATGGGCCGCCCCTGGCACTCGCCTGGCAGCCTGGGGGACGGAAAACACCGATCACTGGGGTGCTGGTGCGGAACAACTTGGGTCCCCTCACTGCTCCTGCTTGGACACCTCCAGGCCAAGAGTTTGGGGTGCCCATGGGAGAGCTTTTCCTGCGTAGTGCCATCTGGGTTAGAGAAGGGCGAACCTCTTCAGGCTCATCACCGAGCTAAGCCTGAATTCTGACAAAGTGAGGCCTGACAAAGGAAAGACAAAGGTCTGACTTAAGTGAAACCTAATGAAATACGATTTCACTTTAAAAAACTCTGTCTCTCCCTCATGTACACACCATCCCAGCCTAAGTGATTTCATCTTTCATAGCTGAAGGTCAGCCATCTCAACCCTGTGTTTTTTCCACAGTGAGTCACAGTTGCTATCCTCCTGTCAGCTCTGCACAATCAACATCCTAAATAAACCACAAAAGGGAGGAAATTTGAAGTTATTGGACAGCTTTAATTTCATGTAGCACCCAGTTCCATATCACATACATTCTCCAAAATCAGATGGGCATAGCATAGAGCACTATACATTTTGTAGCTTACCACATGGACATCCTGCAGCTGTGAAAACAAATTGCTTAAATCTGGCTATCTACTTTATAAGTTAAAATTCAAATATATAATAGCCTCAGGGTATTTTTTTAGATTAACGATAGTGCTTGCAATATGATTTTTATATCAAAAAAATCAGTAACAGAGTAAAACATAATGCACGTGTTCATAGCACATTATCAAGAATATAACTGGAAAAAGCTTTAAACTACATAATTTCTTCTCAAAGGTAATACATCATTTGGATATTTGTTTCCTGAAAAAATAGTTCTACTCTTTAGTCAATAAAATATGTGGCTTCATGAGGACCTCTGTCCCATCTGACTTCCGTAACTCTGTGTATTTTCTTGTCAAGGACTGTGTGTGCTCAAGGCCAAAGGGCTGATGATGCTGGAAAAAGAGACCCTCAGCTAGAAACTTCTAGGCTGTCTCTCTCCTGTCCTGGAAGCCCAGATGGGAGGAAAGCAGCTTACAACACAGTGCGAGGCGATTTCCACATCATGTCCATCCTGTTCGCCTCCCGTGAAGACTTCTGACCCCAGCCATCCCGGTGGCGTCATTTTACAGCGTGAGTCATCGCCACCCTGTGCCGGTTAGCCCGGCAGCATTGAGCTGTGTACACCTCGATGAAAGCCGAAAAAGTTCCTCTCCCCAGTGTGGCTGCAGAATTCCCAGCAGCAAAACTACTGCTGTCACACAGAAACAGTTTGGAGACAATCTTGTGAGTTAAGAAGGATATTTGCTGACTTACCAATGACAGTCTGGATCCACCACATCTCACACATCTTTGCTGCATCAGCAAAACTCTCTAGAAGAGAGAATGGAGAACTCTCTGGAAAGAGGTGATAATGTCTCCCCTGCACCCAGAATTAATAACTGGGAGGAGGACACAGATCACTAAGGATTATTGTTTGTTCACAGGCAGTTTGTTTAAACTAATGCCTGTGAAATGGAAACTGTTCACCTTGCTTAATTACCAGGTCATTGTCTATACTGAAAGGCTCAAGTAATGGTGGCTTGATCTACAAAGGCAACCTTTCACTATATTTCGCTTGGAATTTTTCCTCTTTCAGCACTGAAACACCACATGTTGAAACAAATATCTCAGAAAGGTATCAGGTGTAACAAATATGAAGAGATCATAAAGAAATGCATGATCAAAAGGAAGCTGTGTGAGTACACACATGCACACACACACAACTTTACACTGAGGAAGATTCTTACCTGGGATGTGCAAGAGTCTGTTTAAGATGCTCTGCTTATTCTTGTTCTGTGGACAAAACTATTTAATTCTCCCAGCTGGAACAGCAGGAAAGCAAAGACTTAGAAAGGGGCACCACGCTCGCGGTCAGCGCTTGCTCTCAGATGCAAGGAAGCCACCTTCTAGCTCCTGTTCCTGGTTACCCTCCTTTGCTGGAGATGCTCTGCTCTGCACAAATGCTTACAGAAACTGTAAATCAAAGAAAGTAAGACTGGTGTGTGGGAAGCTGCTCCCTGGTTGGGCACAAGCAGGTCCCAGTTCTCTTTCTCAGCCAGGCATGTCAGATGACTGCATGTAGCAGCTGCCAGAAACACAGCTTCATTATGCCTTTTCTCTCTCTCAAAACGGTAACGGTCTCCCAATAGTAGAGACAGTTGATCATTTTGGATGGATATCACAAATGCTTAAGTACTGCGAAATACAGAAGAACAATTTCATGCAACATATGTATAACACACCAACATTTCTCCTGGAATATCTCACTTTGGTCTCTGTGTCAACGACTGTATCATCATCACAGCAAATACCACACCAAACAGAACACAAATTACCTCATATTCTAGGCCTTGATGCTAAGTATGGCATTTGATTGCACCTCTCAAAATGAAACCTCAGTGACAGTCTTCTGTGGTAGGCTGACAACTTGGTAAATATTTCTTTGTTGGTAACCAGGTATTTTAGGTTGAATGAAAAAAAAAAAAAAAAAAACACCCCTGTACTTTGGAAGGGAAACATTTGAAAAAAACATAAAGCAGATTTTTCCACTTTTTCTTTGAACACCATTTATTCCACGACTAACTCAAGTGAAATAAATGGAGAACAAAACTAGAGGAAGCCCCTATCAAACATGAGGAAGTCACTCACAGCTTTCAAAATGCAACGTGCATATTTCTTTGTAATCATTAAAAAGCATTCCTCAAAAATCATACATAAAGGAAAAAACAAAAGGTGCCACACGATTATTTCCAATTGAATAGTAGGGGTTTATTAACCAAACAACTATGTAAGAACCAAAATACAAAGAAAGGGCATTTAACCTCATTAAAATTGCAGGAATGACTCAGTGTTACAAACATATGAAATAAATGAACAGCACCGCTGATAGCTCAAGGACAGCAGCTCTTCCGCAGCTTCCCAGAAGTTTATAGCTCTCGCATTTTGCCACTGATCCTGGAATGATTCCAGCTACACAACACTCCCACAAAAAAAGTTCCAGATCCAGAGAAATGGCTGTTGCTCATCCACACAGCCATGTTTTGCTGAATCAGCAGAAACACGTTACAAAAACAGATTTTTGTTAACAATTCTGCAAACACTTATTTCCACCTTTAGACTTCTAGCTCCATATCCCACATCCACATCCCCTCCAGCAGAAGTAAACGGTTTGCTCATCACTTTAAACACTCCTGTTGATGTCATTCTCATTTATCTCCCAACAAAACTTTGGGCTGCTCTGATGTCCTCTGATACCTCACTGCAGCTGTGCCATGCCATACCCTGAAGAGAGGCCGCCTAGTTATTTCAAATCGGCTTCTCCTTCCTCTCTACCCCAGGGCCACCCTATAGCTAGCGGGAGAAAGCATAAGACCAAAAATGGTTAAAAATAACCCAACTGCTGCAGAGTTATTGCAAGGTGTGTATTTAAGTTAGGTCAATGAACTACAGGATATGAAACACACGCAGCACCGCGTTTTGGATGGATAACAAGTAGGTGACATTCCCCAACAGTGAAGCACACTTCACATCCATGAAGGCAGCAGGGCTGATACTATGTCCAAAGATGCTCTGTGTAAGAGCAGTGGCCCAAGAGATAAAGCAACGTTAGTTAGCCAGCTGCCATTGCGAGAACTGAGACTGAAGCCAAGGACCACTGCAACCACGAAAAATTTCCATGGAGTTCAGCTGGACTTGGATCAGACCCAGGTTAAAAAAAAAAAAATATATATATATATATATATAATAATAACCTTTTTTCCTTCATTTAAAAGCAGATGGGCATTAGTAGCTTCATCCCATCAGCAGCATCTCCAGTGAGGTGCAACGGAACCTTAATGAAAGCCAGCTGTAGAAGGCAGTTGTTTCCATCATACTTTTTATAACCACATACAAAACAGTTTTGATACATTTCTTCTTTTGGAAATAAATGTCCTTAAAACAAATCAGCAGCTGCTAAAGCAACAAAGCAGACTAATACAAATATATTTAGGATAGCTTTTACAAAAATGCCCAGAATGCATTTTTAACCTCTTGTTAGAAATACACTCTTGGTTTAAACACAAAGTTATGCAAAGACACTGGCCATTGCAAGCAAGTGATCAAAGACGGGTGATAGGGAAGAGTTACACCTCAAAAAACAGATTTTTTATTGTAATTTCCAAAATAATGAATTTTTCATATTTTTACCATTCTCTCTTATGATTTGTAACTTATAAAATACAAGTTCTCTAACATTAAAATACATCTGTGATTGAATAATAAACAGCACTAAGAAAATAATTATCTGACACACAATTGTGGATAAAGACTGTTCGCCTAATGAGCTTGATTCTTGCTGTACTTTCTATCCACAGGTACCCCACCATCCTACGGAACTGGTAACTTCCGGGAACCCATCTCAGAGGACGGTTTTAAATCTAAACAAGAATTCTAGAATTATGTACCTCTTAATATTCAGGACAGGAGGCATTGCAAGAATACGTATAAATCAGGAATTCGTTACATAAATAAAATACTCTTCGGTTATTCATTTCAGTGGTAAACTGCATTTACACGTTGGGCTGGGAGGAAGAGGGTAGACCACTGCCAAAAACACCTGACAGTTTGATCTTTGCTTTCTGTACCTTCTCCATCTGCAGAAGCAAGCAGGTGCAGCAGGGTGTGGAGGAGACCCAGCAAGCCGGTCACCGCTACCACGGTCACCTCAGCGGAGGACACGGCGCTGCACTGCGGTGGTTGCAAGGCCCTTGGCACACGTGCTCTGCTGCTTTGCAGCGTGCTGGAGGTCACAAGACAGTTACGGGACGTAGCTGCTCCAGCTGCGTTTCCAAGGCAATTCGCTCCTTGTGGACCTCCTGGAGGATGGAGAGAGACATGCTGTCACCTTTTCGGTAGTTGCACACGTCCCTGCACCACTGAGGAGCAGCCTGGCAAATGGCTGGCGCTGAGTAGAGGCTGGGGGCTCTGCTGTTCTAGTAACTGGCCCAAAATACGCCATCAGTACCACACAGCCACCTCCCAGCAGTCTGCCGTCTCCTCCTTGCAGCAGGGCAACGCAAAGGTTCAACTGCATAGAATCATAGAATGGCTTGGGTTGGAAGGGACCTCAGAGATCATCTAGTTCCAACCCCCCCCCTGCCGTGGACAGGGCTGCCAGCCACTAGCTCACTAGATCAAACTGCCCAGGAACCCATCCAGCCTGGCCTTGAACACAGCCAGGGATGGGGCAGCCACAGCTTCTCTGGGCAGCCTGTGCCAGCGCCTCACCACTCTCTCAGGGAAGAATTTCTTCCTGATGTCCAACCTAAACCTCCCCTCTTTCAGTTTTAGCCCATTCCCCCTTCTCCTACCATTATCCACCTGTGTAAAAAGTCGGTCCCCCTCCTGCCTGTAAGCTCCTTTCAAGTACTGGAAGGCCACAATGAGGTCTCCCCGGAGCCTTCTCTTTTCCAAGCTAAACAATCCCAACTCCCTCAACCTTTCCTCACAGGAGAGGTGCTCCAGCCCTCTCATTATTTTGGTGGCCCTCCTCTGGACCCGCTCCAACAGCTCCACATCCCCTCTGTACTGGGGGCCCCAGGCCTGGACACAGTACTCCAGGTGAGGCCTTCCAAGGGCAGAGTAGAGGGGGACGATCACCTCCCTCTCCCTGCTGGCCACCCCTCTCTTGATGCAGCCCAGGATGCCATTGGCCTTCCTGGCTGCAAGAGCGCACTGCCGGCTCATGGCCAGCTTTTCGTCAATCACAACGCCCAAGTCCTTCTCCGCAGGGCTGCCCTCAATGAATTCTTCTCCCAGTTTGTACACACACCTGGGATTGCCCCCACCCAAGTGCAACACCTTGCACTTGGCCTTGTTGAACCTCATCAGGTTCTCGTGGGCCCACTTTTCCAGCCTGTCCAGGTCCCTCTGGATGGCATCCCTTCCTTCAGGGGTATCAACTGCACCACTCAGCTTGGTGTCATCAGCAAACTTGCTGAGGGTGCACTCGATCCCACAGTCTAAGTCGCTGATAAAGATGTTGAAGAGCACCGGTCCCAAGACGGACCCCTGGGGGACACCGCTGGTGACCGGCCTCCACCTGGACGTAGAGCCATTGACTACAACCCTTTGGCTGTGACCCTCCAGCCAGTTCTTTATCCAACGAGCAGTCCACCCATCTCATCCCATGCATGCTCACAGAGAGCAGCAGTCATCCACCAGCCAGTGGAATTGCTTGGGATGTAGAGTAGTGACCAGGATTTGGCGCTTCTGCCAAACAAAATCAGGCTATTTTGAAATCACATTTCCCTCAAAACTGGCTTTTCAAGAGTTTTTGTTTATACAACCAAACTTTTCCATTTTGCAAATGAACAAGATTTAGCTGTTCGAAGATGAAATAGGCTTTGCAATCTACCTCTGGAGAGCATTACCCTGAGACAGAACCCAGCTGTGATGGCTTTGGGGAACTGTGATGTGGGGAAAGCCTTCTGGTCTCAAGGCTGCCCCTGTGCTGAGGGGCACCTGGCTCCTGCTGATGTCCTGTCAAAGAGCTGTGCTGACTCCCTGCTGGTGCCTCAGCAGAAGAGGCAGGGCTCTCTCACCTCATGGCAAGCTGAGGGAGCCTGAGGCACACCGCAATATTTGCTGGTCCCCACAAAAACAGTAAGGCCTTGCTTTAGCAGAAAGTTTCCAGGCGGTATTAAGACTTGAAGGACACGTTTTCTGCTCCTGTGTGAACTCAGAGCAAATCTCTCTGTCTCTCCATGCTTCTACAGGTAAAATACAGGCAACAGCACAGGCCTATTTTGTGAATTTAAGCACACTGAAGATAGCATATAGAAAAAAATAAGACTACAGACGAACAAACCAAGTAATGATGGCAGTGTGCTGTCATTAAAATCTTTCATCTCCATGCTTATTTCAGTCACTGTCCTACATTTTGCTGTGACTTCAATACAGAGCATCCCACCTGCATCACTCTTGGGAGATCCTTGAAAGCTAGTTAAGAAATTACATTGAACAGGGAATCAGACTTTCATCTTGAATGGAGAAAAAGTGTAACTGTGAGTTCTCTTCCCTTTCCAGACAAGTGTGTTCATAATATGCAAGGAAGAAAAAGCTGAAGCAGGTAAAAAGCTGAAGTTGGTACTACCTTTGGACTGAGACAACAGAAAAAACAGAACTGTTATTTATCAGAAAGTAGCCCCCTGAGAACATGTTAAAAGACAAGTCAGCAGAAGCCATGAAAATCAGTTCTGTATGTGCACATACAGAGCAGTGCTTAGCCAGTCCGTGTAAACCAAATGCCTGACTCCAGGAGACAACTAGAAGGCAAGACAGCTACACCCGAGTTGCTCTTCTGCATTGGGTGATACCATCGGACCACCCAGACATTTCAGAGAGACAAGGGACATCCTTTAGGCTTACTCTAGCTGCCAACGGAGCTGTATGAACACAGGTCATAACTTTTCCTAGAAAGTCTCATTCTAGCCACACATACAGTACGGTTATCCTCTTCTAGAAAGTTAGGAAGTAACGCAGTAGGTGTCACCTGAAAGGGTGAAGAAGATTCTCTGCTGGAGGTGACACACAACCAAATGCAGGGAGCTTTGTCACTGATTTTCAATGCATTCCTTACCTTCAGCTGCTGCTGGAGCTCACTGTTTAACCTGGCGAGCACAGCATTGGCTTCTTTGTTTTTTCGTATGGCAGTCTGAATAGCCCTTTTCTGCTTGGAAGACTGTCTGCCAGACAGATAAATAGAGAACATTTCAATTAACAGCCTCAACAGCGGCTGATGCCAGAAGACCAGCCATCCATTTTGTGAGTCTGTACACTACACACACTGGACTACACTTCAAAGACAAGTACAAACTACACATCTAAGTGAAGAAAAATGTAACCTTGAAATGAGATGGCTGAATCAGGTAGACTATTTGAAAGTAAAATGGTCACACTTGTTAATCTGAGTGACAGAAACGTTTTAGGCTGCCTCAATTATTTTAAAATTTCATTCAGCTTAAGAATAATCCTTGCATAGCTGTACTTACTGCAGCGTCTGTGCTTCAGCTGTTTACAGACACTTGTAGAGTTTAAAGATGCAGGAGTAGTTAAAAGAAAACATAAAAACCATTCTATTCAGAAAGAAAGCACATCTGCATGAAAATACTATCTCGGATTTTTTAAGGCACTGCTGATTCTGAAGTTTCTTCAATTAGAAAATCCATCTTATTTCTTTTTTCCCAAAGCAGTAGTTTCCACCAAAACCATCTGATGTCATAAATAGAAACAGGTAGATGACATACAGACTTGCCTCATCTCCTTGGCAGGTTAAATGAAAGATTTCTCACCTATTACTGTTATGACTCTACAGCCCATGGTGACTGGCTTGGAGAAAATTGCAGTCAGGCAGACAGGTATAAAAAGAGACAGCTCAGTATATAAAGACCAGCCTGTTCTCAGAGACAGAGGTAATGAAAAGAGACAGGAAAGAAACAGAAAATACTGGCTGAATATCCAATCCCTGTTCCAAATAGACTATTTTAAAGTTTTACATGAGGCATCAAAAGCAATTTAATGACAAATTTGATCTAAAACAGATGTCCTTTTTAAATAGGGTCCATAATGGTACACTCTCCCCATTAGCTCTCTGTCTTATGAGAGCTGATGGCACTGATCTTTACAATAGACTGTTCCGCAGCACAGTCTGGTCTTTATGTGAGTATCGTCCAGTGCACTGCCAGTTCTTCGCTTCACTATTTTGCTTCAAGCCACTCTCCATAGGCTGTAAAACTAACACTGACAGGAAAACAAACAAACAGAAAGATCTAGCCCCATGATTATTTAAAGGTTTCAGGAAAGATATAGACAAGACAGGATTAAGTGTCTTTAAAACGCTATGGAATATGCACTCCCAGAGTACAAAATAGCACTTTAAAGGCATCCTAGGAGTCTTATTATTTATTTTAATCTCCACCTATGAAGCCCAGATTCAGCTGAGAAATGGTTTCCCAAGAACTGTTCAACTGATTTGGGCAGCTAGGTTTTGCTTCAGATTGAACCAGATGTCTTTACAAGACTTTGGGTGAAGGCAGGCTACAATGTATGTACAGTTTCAGATGAGGGAGGTGTATAGACCTAAAAGGGCTTCAAGTGCCTTCGCCTACCATTTGTACAGCCCCTTCTCTACTGCTGTTAAACACATATATACTGAAATCCTACAAGTCTGTTGCTGACAGTTTCAGCATCTGTTTTCATGAGAGCAAACAACACGTGACAGTCTGATAATCGCCAAGCCAGCACAAGTGCTCTATGGCTCATTTCTAACCCCTCTTGTGATGAAGAAACATCACAAGGATATGACCAACATCAAGCATTTACTGACTCAGTTTCCTGGTCATTGAATTAGTTCTATCTGCCCAAATGAACAACCAAAATATCAGAAGATTTGTGCAAGGTAAAAACACACACTCCTGGAGCTAAGACGAGTTGTGTTAGAGATGCTGGTTGAACAGCAAGGCTTGCTCTTCAGATGTGCCTCCCAGGCACAGAGGCAGGACAAACCAGTGCCTCCTGAAGAGGCTTACCACCTCACAGACATTACAGTCTTAGTCTGCATTGGGGTGGACAGATGGAAGTTTCAGAGACCTGCGTCTTGTGAAATATTCTCACAGCCAGAACTACTAAGCACAGTGAGCAAGCTCTGCCACAACAGAACTCATGCGCGGTACAGGTTGTTTACTTTTGGGCTGGCAGGTGAGGCTTGACTGCCGGCAGGGAAGAAGTCACGCTTATGGTGGGAGAAAGCTCGGGGGTCTCCAACCCCTGAGCCTCTGTCCGGAGCTTCCTGCGTGCGGGCTTGGAGGGTGGCTGAGCGAGAACAACCTCCTGCAAGGGAGAAACACAGCAAAGTTAAGTCAGCCCATACGCATCCCGCCAGCAGGCTGAAGAGTGCTGGCGGCACAGAAACTGCTGACATCTGGCCTAAGGTTTCATAATTTAAAGTGGTACTGGGCTTAATTTTAATTCGGTAATAGCCTCTCGGGTTTTTGACTTTGTCCAAAGGAACAGTAACTCCTACAAGCCCTGGATGAATGAAGTGACTACGTTAGTGTTTCGTCTTCATCTAGGTGACAGGCTCTTCAGAACCAGATTGTTTAGCTCCGTGTGCTTTTGGGAGCAGGGTTAGAGGCGTATGAATGTCTATACTGGTCCCCAGTTAGCCCAGAAGCATTAGGACCAACGCGAGATTTATTATTAATCGTGCTCAGTCGGTAGGAACCAGTCATCTATCACTTGCATCCCAACTCCCACCTCAGTCCCTTGCCCCTGGCACACAGCCCCTCCCTTCTCCTCCCCTTCTCTCTTACATGAAGCAACACCAAAACAAGCATAGAAAGACATGTACAAAATTATTCATGCAAAATTAACATCTTGAAAGTGCAGAAGTCCAGTTATTTCTCTTGACAAGTTACATCATAGCGAGAGCCCGGTTTGCAGGTAAAACAAAGTCTTACATTTTTGTCTTTAAGTGGTAAGAATCGTTTTTGTTTTTTTAAATTAAGACACCCCTTTTTTTTTTTTCTTTTTTGCAATGGGAAGTGGGTTTAATGCTCTATAGCTGCTTTCATGCTGAAGTATAAATATGTGCCTTTCAGTGCATTTAATTACTAGATCTCTTCTACAAGCGATATAACTTTTACTGCCCCATTTCATGAATGAGACAGCTAAGACTCAAAACAAATGAGGTGATTTGACAAAGGTTAGATATTTGGTGTCACAGTCAAGAGCAGAGATCAAGTTTTACTGTCACTTGCACAGCATATGTTACTGGGCCAGACTACTTTCCTTACTATGTTTTGGCCATCTGTCAATAAAATAAGAAAAAAATTAAAGGAGGAAGCATTTAATGACCAAGCAATCATAAGAAAAAGAACTGTAGTAAAACAGCCTGATTCAGCAGAAGAGACTACTCTGACTGACACAGAATAAAAAAAAAAATGCAAGACCATCAATAATTAAAATTAGAGGGATTAAAATTATTAGAGGAATTAGAATTATAACGAGACAAGGGATTTAGACATTAAAAACAGTTCTGCCACTACTTTAAAAACAATTTAGAATAAGATGAGATGTTTTAATCAGGACACCAGCAAATCAGCAGTGTACAGATCTCAGATAATACCGTGCTCTGAAACCCTACGTTTACGTGTAGCTCCCTGCAAACTCACGATATGCAGCAAGTAAGGAACTTGCGTGTACCTTCAGCTACCATAAATTGGTGGGATTCCAAATACACAATCCTAGTCTGTCTTAGAACTCCATCACACTACAAAATCCATAGGATTAATCTCTCTTCCATTTCAAGCACAGCGCTGGAAGAAACACCTAAAAGCAGACTCCTTCACAGGAGCTCTTTGGTCGGCTGTTGTTGCACGAGCCATTCAAAGCGGGCCAGCACTGTGCCAACAGTGTGCCCTCTGCACCCCACGGCTGGGTGCTGCTCTATAATTTTTGAAGCCCAGTGGGGAGAGGATGACTATGAAGCAGGTGGACAATGAGAATTTCATTTCCCCAGCAGGGCTGCAAAGCAGAGCAAGGAACAAAGGGACTGGGCTAGAAGTAGCATGCAGTGAGCACAGGTAGAGCTAGGACACTGCCTGGAGAGCCCCATCACGTACAGGAATGGACACCAGGGCATTTGTCTGCACCCCTCATTAGGGTGGGAAGTGTGATGCAGCTCCCTGGGCAAGGTTCATACCAGACACAGCACCTGACAGCAGTTCCTGATTGGGCTGAACAAAGGCTTTGTGGGTGCTCCTTGGCTGCAGAAGCAGCTGGAGAGGATCAAAGGCAGGATTTTGCCTCCTATCAAAAACCTGTTTTGGCTGGGGCTGATGTAAGGAGACTGGGGGAACATGACCGGGAGCAGGGAAATACTCACAGACACTGCTAGGGCCACTCCATCCATAAGCCAGGCTCTGTGACGAATGCCACTGCAACTTCAGTGATTATTTCATACGAATCATGTATTTGTACAAAAAGATACTAAAAACTGCACATCTTAAGCAAATATTTTGAGCAAATCTACCCCACTCTGACTACATTTAACAGCAGATTCTGATCTCTAGCAAACAGGTGTGTTTATATCAAAACCGAACCCTTACTAACTGGAAGCAAGAAGTGCGTCACAATTTGGAAGAATTACAGTGAGACAGGGGTCAAGTACAATCAAACTGTTTTTTGTCTCCCCTAAGGCTCCACAAGCCCCTATTGATTTGAAACAAATGGCAAGCTGCCTTTCTGAAAGCACACGCATTGATGTGTATGTACTAAGAGATTTCTTAATGATTTATCGGAGCTGATGTCACACACCATCCCTGTTCTCTCCAGCGTCTTGACCTTGAGAGAAGGTAAACATGTAAAAACGTAACCCTAACCCTCAGTTTAATTGCTTTAAAATTTAAAACAACTACATTTGTTGATGAAGGCAAATCATTCAACACTAGTACAACAGGCAGGTCTCACCTTTTTTGCTGAGCTATTTTCTTCTGCCTGCGACGGGGGTCTATTCATCTGAGGATGTAATTCAACCTCAGATACTTGCTCTGTCTGTAACAACAAATCAGTCATTGCTACACCCAGAAAATGACTAGCAGTCACATACAATAACGTCAATGAAAGGAAACACTATACACAAAAGAAAAGTTACTTTAACAATTCAACAGTAGGGGAAATAGAGGTCTAGGGTGACAGCTGAATGGATGACATATGTCTTTTGTAGACTTCTAATGAAACCATTTTCTTGCATTTTATTGTGCTAGGAAGAAAGAGAAAAGGTTTTCTGAGAAAAGCTAGGTACTGTGTCTCTGAATATAAGTGACCTAGTATCCAGAACTTCTTCCAGGGCTCTCCTTACAGCCTAGTTACTCAAATTAAAAAAAAAAAACAAGGTTGGGTTGATAAAAGCTAGAAGGATCTTGCTTGTGCCCTGTCACCTTATCACCTCCTGGAACTGATGAAAATTCATTAATGTAAGCCCCCATCTTTGAAGCTGGTAAGGCTGCACTGAGAAAGTATGAATTAGACCAAAAATTCCAGTAAGGTTACTGAAAACACAAGCCATAAAAGAAGCCAAATAATCTTCTTCCTTCCTTCCTCCTTTCTCATGTTTCAAACAGAAACCAAGCTGAACACTCAAAGCACAGGTCTACACTTCAGCAAACCACAACTCCCTCCCCCGGCGTGTCTGACACAGAGGAACACCAGGACGGAGGGCTAACCCTCGGCTGTGCCTGCCCTGAGATCTCCCAGCACCGTTCGATTTGCTCCAGCAGGATGTGGCACAGCACATCTGCTATGCGAGGGCACCGGGGTTTGGAGCTGCCTGTCCCTGGGCATGCTGCAGCAAACACGGTATAAACAGGGCACGGCTGTTTTCTGTCTAGAAAGCCTCAGCTGGCTTTTGAAGATGGGAAGGCAGGCGGCAGCGGGGAGGCTGAGGGCACTTGGCACTCACGGGCTGCCTCTTCTCCTCTTTCCCAGCTCCTGTCAAGTTGGAGCCAAGCTGACAGCAGCCCCCGGGCAGGACAGGCAGCCTGCCATCGCGCGCTCTCCTCAAAAAAGGCTCCTTTCGTGCCAGGTGAAAGCTTGTGTTAAAAAGAAAAAAAAAAAAAAAAAAAAAAAAAAAGAGTTCAAGGCAAACCTCAAACTTTAAAGGGGTTGGGATTTTAGCCAAAAAAATAACTTGTCACACTGAGGAACCTAATTTGCTGTTGCCAGGAGGTTTCTGCTTAGGCACATCAAGTTCTGCAGTGGCCACAAGTTTCACAGTCCTTAACCATAGGTTAAAAAATGACAGAATGTACAGAATTTTGTCTATTTAAAAAGGAGGGACTTTTCTTTTTCATACCACTTCCATTTTTGTTGTAACAAAAACAATAAGAGCTCTACAGAAAGCTGCAGGGGAAAAGCAGTTCTGTCGGATTACTGCTGCTCTTCAACTGTACGATGTTGAACATGTACACAGAGGAGGGAGATTTGTGATCTTTTTCTAAAATGCATGTGAAATTCCTCTGGAGAGGAGGAAGATGTGTCTTGGCTGACAAGACTGCTCTCCCCCACTTGTAAGTGTGCTACATCTAGCGTTATCTGATGGTAAAATAAAAATGAACATACTGTAACTTTCCAGTAGTATTTGAATATTAGTATCTTAAGTATTTGGATTCCAAATAGCTATTGGATACTAACATTTCAATTCTGGAAACCTTTTCCATGGATTGAAGAGCTCCTTTTATATCCGTTGATTTCTGGTGCAAATAGGAGAGTGAAATGGAAAAAGCAATCTTTTTTTCTGACTACAAAAATCAAAGACCTTTAAAAATGCATTTAATGCAACATAGCATTTCTTTATCAGTAATCTGAACAGCCCATAACCTCCCTGATTTCTACAACCACATTTATATATGTGAAAGAAATCAAGGCTGTAAGCACTGATAACAGTAGTCTGGCAAGATCTATGGGGCCTTCACAATTATTTGGAGACAGCAAAGCTCAAATACCCAGCAGACCCACACAATGAATTTGGTCCCAAATCACATCACTTGGACAAATCACTAATTTAGAGTAAAGTCTTTCACAGAGCCATGTAATATGTACACTCTGAAGTCCTCACAGTATAGCTTTGCTACAAAACACAGTGCAACGACAGAGACCTGTGACAGCCAGCTCTGAAAGACTTTTCTTGGACTGGGGGCACCAGCAACCGCCCCCCAACCTGGCCAAGCAGGCAGCTTCTGGTGCTCACCCTCTTGTTGGAGTCTACATTACACTTTGCATCAGAAGCAAGAATACAGCAACTTACTCTACAGAATGGAAAAAAAAAAAAAAAAAAAAAAAAAAAGATGC